>WOVY01016106.1:0-79751 GCA_013436015.1 Rhipicephalus annulatus | reverse complement strand
GTACTCGTGGCCGTTTTGCTAGCTTCAAATATGCTAAATGTGGTATCACGTGATATGATGACGAAGGTAAACGACGGATCCTACATAATAATCATAACACTTAAGTCATGCACGCATCATTTACCTCCACCCATCGTAACGTTAACGTACGCTGATTTTAAAATGACATATCAACATTTTCATTCGTTGCTTCGCATATCATCGATTTCCACTGTACGTTGGATTGGTTTTGGTTTGGTTTGGAAAAACTTTATTGACAAGTCCGAAGGCGTGCTCCCTAGCACACGGCGGGCCGCTCCCACGATGGGACAGTAAGGCCGAGCCCTAGCGCCGCATCGTTGGCCCTCTGGACAGCCCAAAGTTGCGATGTTATGTCTGGACTCCGGAGACGGAGTCCCACTTTCTGGACGATGCTGTATCGGTGCCACGTACCGAAGGGCACTCCCAGAGCATGTGGTGTAAGGTGGCTAAACCGCCACATTTGTACACAACACGAGTTGGTTAATAACCATCAGATAAAGCTTGTGAAAAAGGCAGGTTAGGGTACGTTTCTGTTTGAAGTATCGCAATGCAAGCGCCTGCGCTCTATTTAGCTTCGCATGTGGAGGTGGAAAGATTCTCCTATCCATAGCGAAATGTTGGGTTATTTCATTATATGTATTGGCGGATCCCTGTTTACGAAATCTCCATTTCGACCCAAAGGTCCTCCATGGCCGCGGACAGCTAACCCTCGCCCCTGGAGTGGGCAACTCATTGAGATTTATGATCCCTCCGTCCATGTTTCCCATATGAGCTGGGAACCATGTAATGGTATGGGTTGTAAGCAACTTATCACCGAGTATGTTTTTTGGCCTCTTTGCACACAGCTCCAACACTGAAGGCACGAATGGCAGCTCTAGAATCGCTAAATATGTGTTCATTACGCTGATCTAAAAGAGCCAAGGCGATGGCAACCTGCTCAGCTGCATGGCAGTTCTGGCGCATACCGACGCCCGCATTAATTGTAATCCTTTGTGGTTGATTGCCACTACCGTGAATCGGTCTCTCTGGCCATCATATTGCGCCGCGTCTACGAAACAGCACCCCCGTCAAGATCCGCAACTTGGCGAAGAAGGGCCCGAGCGCGCGTCTTCCTCCTTCCAACATTACGTTGTGGATGCATGTTCCGCGGGGCAGGCGAGACAATGATGTTTTCCTTCTGATCCCTCGTCAACCCTTGGTACAGAGCCCAATCTGAGCTGGTGGAATACCCATTCTGCCGAGAATCATCCTCCCCGCTTTTGAGCCAGACAGCCTAATTACCTGTGTTCTTTCTTGTGCTTCCGCAATTTCCTCCAATGTATTATGAATTCCCAACTGCAGGAGACGATTGGTGTGGGTGTAGTTGGGGAGCCCAAGGGCATTCTTACAGCTCTCCTGATCATTGCATTAAGCTTGTCCCTTTCCATTCTCTTCCAGACATGCATTGCCGCCACATATGCAAAATGACACAGCAGAAAAGCATGTATAAGCCTGACCAAGTTGTCCTCTGATAGTCCTGTCCTTCGGTTAGCCCCCCGTCTTATGAGCCTAATAACACTGTCTGTCTTTTTTTCCAACCTTTTAATCGTGATGGTGTTGGTGCCCGTTGCTTCTAGCGTCATACCTAAGATCCGAATGGAAGCGACTTTGGGGATTGATCGTCCACTTTTGGTACGTAAGTGGATGTCATTCTCTAGGGGCGGCACCCAGCCTCGCGGTCGACGGCCCCTCCTGACCGGTTTATAGAGGAGAAGCTCAGACTTTTCCGGAGAGCAAGAAAGGCCTGTGTCTTCCAGAAAACTCTCGGTAGTGTCGATGGCCTCTTGCAGGGCCGCCTCTACAGTGCCATCACTTCCTCCTCTACACCAAATGGTGATATCATCGGCATAAATTGTATGACCAACATCTGAAATTCCAGAAAGCTGCCTCGAGAGACCAGCCATGACGATGTTAAAAGTAAGGGTGATAGAACAGATCCCTGCGGGGTGCCCCTATTTCCCAGCGCTTGCACATCCGATTCTAGATCTCCAACTTTAAGTATGGCTTTTCGACCACACAGGAAGGATCTGACAAACGCATGAAAATGAGGAACCTAGGTTGAGACTTGAGATCGCATCTAAAATAGAATCATGGCGGACATTATCAAAACGCTTTTTTATATACAAGCCTAGGATCGCCCTGGGTCTCTGGTATGATTATCTAAAATTTGACACTTAATGAGTTTCATAGCATCCTGCGTACAGAGGCCTGGCCTAAAGCCAATAGGTAGTGAGGGAAGAGATCATTGTCTCTATGTAGTCCGCGATTCGGTTCTGGACAACGTGTTCCACCACCTTTCCTTCCCACGCATGACGTGAGAGAGATGGGGCGCAGATTGTCCAAACTTGGTGCTTTACCGGGCTTGGGAATGAGGATCACTTTGGCCAACTTCCATTGTTCCGGGATGTCACCTCCCTTCCAATCCTATTATCTCATCAGTAAGAAATTCAACAGAGTCATCTTCCAAATTCCGAAGCGCTTTGTTGGTGACCCTATCTGACCCGGTGCCGATCGGCCATTGAGTTCGTGCAGGGCACGTCGCACATCGCTGATGGTGAAGGGTTCATCCAATGGGCACAAGGTGTTCCCATATACCCCGGATAGGCTTGCATGGAATCAACTGCTAGCGGTAGATACTTCTCAGCAAGCTGCCCCAATAGCTCCGCGCCCGAGGAGGATTTTTGAGCAAGATGAAGTATTCTAGCAAGGACCCCCCTCTGATTAGATTTAGTGCCCGACTCGTCAAGCAAGTGTTTTAAAAGATTCCATTTACCTCTGGTTCGCATTTGTCCATCGACTGAATTACAAATTTCATCCCACTGCTGCCCTCGACAAGTTTTTGCAATGTTCTTCAATTTGTGTATTTAACTCTGCTATCTTTTTCCGAAGCCTACGATTAAGTCTCTGACCCTTCCATCTGGCCAATAGCGACTGCTTTGCCTCCAGTAAATGCGCAAGCCGACTGTCCATTTTGTCTGTCTGTACCTCTGTCTCACTGGTTCTGGTAACCGCCCTAACGTCCTGCAGCAGCATCTCTGTCCATTGCCCCAGAGAGTCCGGGATTTCCCCTTGTTCCGCTCGAGCGCTGCGTGACCTCCCGAAATTTATCCCAATCCACGTAAGTAAAACTTTCTTTTAGATTTTGCCTCCATCTGTAATTTAGTAACTGTAATATAATGATCACTTCCTAAATCCGTCAGAAGATTTTCCCAACCTACCGAGCCAGCATTTTCACGAAAGCTAGGTCCGGGGTGGAGTCCCTGGTGGTGGATGTGCCGCGCCTAGTAGGAAACATCGGGTCCGTAATTAACGAGAGATCCGCATCTCCCGTCTCCTGCCACAAGCTCCTGCCTTTAGCGGAATCATACGGGTAGTTCCACGCCCGGAAAGGCGAGTTAAAATCCCCCGCCACAACCAGAGGAGAGAGCCCAGCCAATCTGGTTGCCTTAGCTATGATCGTCCTAAAACGCTGCCTATGATCACTAGGGCTACTATATATGTTCAGTATAAAAATGCTGGAAAGGTTGGAAGAACTCGGAATGACCTCAACTAAGGAGAGCTCCGTTTTATTAGGTCTTACCCCTAGATCATGTGTCACAAAGGTGAACTTGTTGCTGACTAACGTGGCAATCCCTCTGCCTTCCCCTTTAACTGCATGTGCCTTGTACCCCGGGAGGGTTACACTATCAGACAGCGTCTCCTGCAGTAGGATCACTTGCGGCTTCTCGCTGTGAGAGCGGACAAATTGCTGCAGGGTGCCCCTTTTGCTAAGGATCCCCCTGCAGTTCCATTGCCATATACGAAATTCAGCGTGCGAGGCCATCTTGATCATTGGAGGTGCTCCCTGACCCTGCCGTCAGGTTCTGTACAGAAGCAGCTGTACTATTCGAACTGGGGATACTCATGGGAATGGGCGCCGATAAAGGCGTTCCCTCTGGAAAGAAATCCGGGTGAATCCTAGCTGCTCCCCTGATATTGGAGCTCTGCACCATAAGGCCGGCGTTCTGTAATTGATTCTCCACACATTGAATTCTGGCATGTTGAATATCTATTTTCTGATCCATAACTGTGAGACGTTGATCGACCCGCCGAGAAACGCTCATTAAGTTTGTGAATCTCAAGGCAAATTGAATTTAGGTCTCCTTAATTTCAGATCTAGCTTTAGCCTGCACATTCTCGGCTGAAGTCGCAGCCTTACGCTTGGCTGGGTTACCCGAGGGGCCCGCTTCCACGACCATGGGAACCTCTATGGGTTGAGGAGAGGGAGAACCTACACACGGAGAAGCAGATGCCAGAGTAGCTTGAGATGTACTGACACGTCTAAGCTCAGCCATTTCGGCTCTCAGCGACTCAATAATGCTGCGCATTTCGGCATTCTCCTTCCTAAGCTGATTTAGCTCCGCTAGACCATGCTCTGGCGCAGTGCCCCCCGTTACCTTTTCACCTCCTCCGCTGCGCACCCGGTCAGCCCAGGAGCCACCCTGCATCTCCGGTTGGGGTGGGCTTTGGAAACGGACTGTGCCATGCGGGTCCCTGGACTGGCTCCTCGAGTGCGATGGGCCTCTGGATTGGGACCGACGACGATCTCTGGACCGGGACTTGGCTCGGCCTTTAGACGAAGTTCCCTTTCGCTGGCCTTGGGAGCGACTTCTGGACCGAGATCTGGATCTGGACCGACTGCTTGCCTGTTGCGATGAGTCACGGCTGTCCACCCCAGTTGCAGCAGAACGACTGTTTTGAACTGGAGTTGCGGTGTGCAGGCTGGCTCACACCCTCGTCGGCGTTAGCAGGTACCGTTTGCTGACTACGACGCTCTGATTCCGCACGGCGCTCTCTTCGCCGCCTTCGCACAATAAATGGAAGCTGAAACCTTTGCTGGCAACTTTTAATCCGTCGTGGCGTGTGGGCACCACAGAATCCACAGGTCGGGGAACATTGATGGTTCTCATCAGGGTTGTTGATTGCCGCACCTCTTGCACACAGCTTCGTCCGGTGTCGGACAGACGTCCGCCCTGTGCCCGAGTCGCCACAGGCATAGCAGCAGTCATGCTGCCGATGGTAAAGCGAGCATCTGACCAGCGCTGTGCCGAAATAAATGAAGTTGGGAACTTTGTAGCCATCGAAGACAATAACCACCGTCTCAGTGTTCTTATACGTCTGACTCCAGAGCCGTGGGGTTTCTTTCAGTAAGGATGCTCCTCTCCAGCTCCGTCTGGCTCTCCGATGCGTCAATCTTACGGATGACCCCCTTGCAGGTCTCATGCGGGGCAGCCTCGTAAGTGTTGATGTCATACTTCTTCATTCCCAATGTAAGGCAGCTCATCCTGAGGTAAGAGTCAGCGTTCGCACGGGACGCCGTGCTAATAACTATGATATTTTGCGTTGCATTCGGGCAGACAATGTCCTGACTGATGAGCGTGGGTACAATTCCAGCCGCCTCTGCGATTGCCCGGCCAAGTCTAGCTGAGCCCGCCTTCTCAACATCCAAGCCACCCCTTGGACGGACGATAATCTTCCAGTGCTCGCTAGGCAGTCGAGGCATTCTCGATGATTTGATAACTTGATTCTTCAAGTGTAGAGCTTTTCTTGTAGCACTGAAATTGCCCCTGGCATTCTCGCCGCACGCCGTGGCACGCTCTGTAGCACTGGCGTTCGTGCGCCTCGAGCTTTTCTTCACCGCGGCGGAACGCCAGCCGTGTTCCTCTCCAAACTCTTCCGGAGGGAGTTCATCACCGTCCATAATAACAGCCGCACCGTCCAGCATATTGGCTCAGCAGGTGGAACGAAGGGCGCGTCCAAGGAAGGGCGCGTCCTGCCCGGCAGACGCCAACTCGGCGTTTGGTAAGCACGCGAGGCGTAGTCGGTGGCGTAAAAGTCCGAAAAATGCTCAAAAATGAACCTACCGGTGAAAGTCCGCTACCGACGTGAACCTTGGCAGCTTATGAGTCGACTCGTAGCAAGATCTTGAGGCACAGCACACGAAAAACCACAAAAATCATTTGCTGAAGCGGGAGCCCAAAGACCCCGGACTGCTCCGTTCTGCGCCACCTGGCGTTCCTCTGTACGTTGGATCTGCTATTTTTTTCTTTTGTTGACTACATAATTTAGGAGGAAAAAATATCGAACTTATTCAGTATGGTGGGACCAATTTCATTCCTTGTCAGTCTCGAAAGTTAACGACATTGTAAAAACACAAATATTATTGTTAGGAATCCAATCCTTTTTCCCGTATATATACACGTAATTCAGTGTGTAGCAGCATTGTTTGAAGCCTGTGGTCGGAAGTAAACTGCTCAAAAAATGTCTGAACACGTTTTAAAGCTGGCTGTGTTTGAAACTTTTTTTTCTCCTAAGATAAACTAGCCAGTATCTGACAACTCACTGACTTAGTACAACATAATGTTTACAATGTTGCCTATCAATACCGTTGCTGTACTTGAAGTACATATTTTTATAAATGGCCTCAAAATTTCAATTTAGGTAATGGTTAAGCCTATTGAAAAAAGTAATAATTTTGAACCCTCATCTCCAATTTTTTTAAATCCCACTAAGGGACCCTCGCAGATCACAGAAAAATAATATTAAGGCATGTTGCATTCTTTTATTTGTAGCGAGAATATTACGGGTATGAATTCTAGCTTTTCGAGGTTGCACTAAAGAAATAAATATATCACAAATCGACTATAAAAAAATTGGCAGCATATCCACGGAGTGAATGATGGGGAGTGGGGCGAAGCGTTCGTCCGTCCAATCGTTCTTGCTTCCGTCCGTCCATGCGTCCGTCTGTGTGACCGTCCATGCGTCCATCCGCCCGTCCGTGCGTGCGTCTCTTCGAGCGTCCGTCCCTGCGTTCGTCCATGCACCCGCCCCTGCGTCCGTTCATGCGTTCATCCATGCATCTCTCTGTGTGTCCGTTCCTCCATCTATTCAACACTCCAAGTACCACCATCTCGCATCTTTTCATCATATATTGCCCATATAGAAGCACCACCATTCAGCGGACATTCCAAGGACTAAACGAGAGGTGGCACACGAACACTTTCTTACGGCTTGCGCTTCGTATCTACTTCTCACCTTCAACCATCTGGAGTTCATGGTATATACTAGTTCATTGTATTCATGGCACTGCGGCTCAACGCTCGCTAAACCTTTCTAAAACCTAGGAGGTTACACCCAGCGAGTATAACGTAGCAACACTTTCTTGTCAGATAGTGCTCAATGTACATGCCAATGGCTGCTAATGGGGATCGCAGCGTGAGCGTTAACTAAAAGCCGTATGCTCCTGTCTCTCATTCCCAATTAGCAGCCATTGGCGTGTACATTGAGCACTATTTTTTATTGTTCAACAACGCACAGAAGAAATATCGCACCGACACCACCTCGGAGGTCAAAATGTTATACTTGTTACACACTACACGGCTACGAGAGACGAACGGGTGCCGCTATAAGGATTTTCGCCTCTAAAAGTGCTCTCGAGGTTCTGAGTCATTTTCAGGTGACCATACTTACTAAGTAAAAGCAGTTTTTGTATACGGGGATGACCGTATCAAGCACGTCCTTCAAAAATATCCAAATTTGTCCTCTGAGTCCAGGCTTGAGATCTGAAACTTATTGGCACCTCGGTTAATGACGTTCTCGCATGAGGCATCTATGCGAGCCATCTGTTTTTAGCGTTTTTGTTCACTACACTGATGGGGGAACAGGCTGAGAAAAGGACTGCGGAAGCATAACGAATATGGAAATTAGGTAAGACTGCTGCCACTAACTTAACCAGACGACGGTTTTTAACTTCCATTCGCCAATTGCCTGCTCAACAATTTATTCTGTGTCCTCATTCGGAGGCACTGTGTGTTTAGAAAAAGTTGTTATCTATTTCGATTACTTGGTACTCTACTGTGGAAAAGCAAGAAGCCGTCCCTGGTGTTTGATATTATAGGGTTTAACTATAAAAAACAGTAAAAATCTGCAATTTTAATGGAACATAGGTTAGTAAAGCCTAACTAAGCACCACACTTCACTCTGCCACTTAAGAGCGGTATGCTGGGGTGTGGTCAGGCGGGCATCTCAATTGATGGCGAGGATGGCCATATGGCTTAAGAATGTCAAAATTCTCTATGCAAAGCAGATGACCTAGAAGCGATTTGTGGATATTGTTTTCAGATGTTGCAGGCTTATATTGTCGGTACGTCTGATTGACCCTCATCTACCGATGCAGATGATGGTCGTGTTTTGTTAGTGTCAACCACTGCTGCAAGTGATCTGGAAAACCGTTCGCGTTTTGAGCGCACCATGCCTTTTGTTCAGCTTAAGTGAGAAGAGCAGAGGGAGCCGCTTAAAGTGTTCGTGTTCTACCTTCCGGTGTCGGTGTTGTAGCAGTTTGATTCATCGCCTTGTCTGTAAATACGTACGGATGCCTGGGTGAGCGTCACTGTGCATTGGATTTCCGACAATAAATCTGAGCCAAGTGCACCAAAAATGCACCTTTAAGGACATTTATTGCTACAAGTGCCAAAACTGCTTTCTCCTCTGTAAATATGGTCATGTTGAAACGACTCAGCCACTCAACCTGACTTTTCCCTAAGCCGATTGTCGTCGATTTATTGCCTTTGTGCATCCTCAAAAAGCCGGAGCTCGTACCCGTAATATTCTCACTGCAAATGAAATAGTGTAACATGTTTCTTAATAGTGTTGTTCTATGATCTGCGAGAGTCTTTTTGTAGGATCTTAAAAAAAACGAAGATGGTGTTTGTTTAAATATTTATCTTTGAATAGGCTTAAGTGTGACTAAAATTGAAAGTTTCAGGCACTTATAAAAATATTTATTTGAGGTACAGCAACGGTATATGCAGGCAATATTGTGAACTTTGTGTTGTAATAGGTTATCAAGTCATTAAACACACAGTAGTTTTTCTTAAGAGAAAAAATGTGAAATAGAGCAACTTCAAAAAAAATGTTGCCTGGTCATACATTTTTCAAAAACAGTTTGCTTCATCTCACAGGGTTCAAATAAGTCCCCTTCTCTCCTAATTACGTGTACAATTATTAGAGAAAAGATTGTCTTCGTAACGTTAATATTTGTGTTTTTTATTGTCATTAACTTTCGAGAATGACAGGCAAGACTTCACTCCGTTGTATTAAGTGCGATCATGGTTGCAGAAAGTGATAGGAAGCGACATATCGTAGGTATGCCGTACATACACTGCGCATCTCACAACCTAAAAATGTACGAAGTCGACACAGCGTTAATGTTTTTACAGCTGCCAGTAAGCCAGGCGAGATTTGCGCCACCATTGAGAGAAAGAGTGAGACAGTACAAAAAAAAACAATAAACGAATCTATATCTGTTTCGTAAGACACACTAACGAATTCACTGATTGCCGTGCGATTTATAAGGTCCCTTTCAGCTGCACCCACTTCTGCGTTAGACAGACGGGACGTTGCATTAACCAGAGATTATTAGAACACAACAGATCACTAGCGTGAGGCTCACCACCTAATTTTTTTGCATTGTCTAGAATGTAAGTGCGCGCCAATGTTAGCTGAATGCGCAGTTTTGTGCCGGCGAAGAAATGAAGAATCGCGTTTGATGATTGAATTATGAAAACTATCTGGTTCTTGGCCAATCTCCCAGCGTGGGCAAGTGCCACATCGTCAAGGATCTTGCCTTGACTTGACTTTACTTGGCATGGCATATCTATAGTAGTAGTAGCGCAGGCGTGAGCCAACCGTCAATTAACTTGTTTAAAGATGAAATTACCTTAACAGTTACATCTCACCAAGACTCCTCCGTGTGGAAGATTGATAGGTTCGCGTATTGCATGCGCACGCGCATTTAAGTTTTTGGGCCTCTTTCCCGTTGTTGGGTGCACCTACAGTTGTTGGCGTTCCTGTCCTGATTTTCTGTTCGTGTTTGCACACCTTATCTTTTTTAAAGGATCTCTTATCGTCGCCTGAAAGCATGTGCAAATAAATATTTGTAGTACATTGCACTTGCCTGTCTTAGTTCAGCATTCAGTCTGTTTCTAAGGAGGAGGAGGAGGAAGAAAGTTTAAGCGGAAAGACAGGGAGGTTAGCCAGTTCTTAGACCGGCTGGCTACCCTGTGCTGGGGAAAGGGGTGAGGGGAATGATAGATGTTAAAAAGAAATGTTGCGAAGAGAGGGAGAAATTACAAAAAAAAATTGCGACAGAGGAAAGGCAACATCAAAGAGTATAAGACACTAAAGTCTGTCTCTGAGGCCAGTTGTCCGCAAAAAGCGCAGCAAAGCTTTCAAAGCCTTCTGGGCTGAGGATGGGCTTGGCCAATGACCCAGAATCCTTTGTTCCGACAAAGGCCGATTGTCTAGTCTATCCAGAGCTGCAGTGAGTTCTTGTCTTTGCACGTTGAAATGGGTGCACTCACACAGAAGGTGCGCGATGGTTTCTTCGCAACTGCAGTAAGTGCATGTAGGAGAGCTGGCCATCCCGATGAGATAAGAGTATGTGTTCGTGAAGGCCACGCCAAGCCACAGGCGGCATAGAAGAGTCTCCTCAGCTCGAGATATCCTTGGGGGAAGACGAAGCTGCAGATCGGGATCCAAGTTATGCAGGCGCGCGTTTGTGAAGTCTGTCGAGTTCCGCTGTGCCAGTGTGAGGTCACGTGCAAGCGAACGAAGTCTTGTAGCTGCGTCGGTTCTTGAGAACGGGACGGCTGTGTATTGGGTACCATTGTGTGCAGATCTAGCGGCCTCATCTGCGCGGTCATTGCCATATATACCGCAATGTCCTGGTATCCACTGATACACTATGCTGTGCTGTTTTTCGGTTGCTTGGTGATGAAGAAGCCTTATTTCAGCTACTAACTGTTCATTAGGTCCATGGCGAAAGGGTGATATAAGACATTGAAGAGATGCCTTCGAGTCCGAGAAGATCGACCAAATTCCCGAAGGTTCTTTCACTATAAACTCCAGAGCTGCACGAATGGCTGCAAGTTCTGCAGCTGTCGACGACGTCAAATGCGATGTCATGAATTTAATTGTGATGTTCCTCGCGGGAATAACCACTGCCCCTGCAGAGCTTACTGAAGACACCGAGCCATCCGTGTAAATGTGAAGGCGTCCGTTGTGCTTCTCTTGCAGGAAAAGTAATGTGGCCTGTTTCAGGGCTAGATGCGACAATTTTTTCTTATTTTGGATGCCAGAAATTGTGAGAAAGGCTTTGAGTGGGTGTAGGCACCATAATGGTATCGGCGGCTGTGCTGCATGCGTGAAGTGCAATGGAAGCACTGCGCAATGCTGAGCAACAGTTGCGCTGAACGCTGAGTGGGGCCTGGAAGTTCGAAGTGAGGCTAGGTGATGAGATGGAAGCCGAGCGAAATGTCTTATGTGCATTCTCAAAGCGTCTACGCGGATGTATGCGTTGACTGGATAATCAAGCGCAATGATGACTGTCGCTGCTGTAGACGCGCATCTCGGGAGACCAAGGCATATCCTCAGGGCTTGGGCTTGGATCGACTGGAGGACGCGCAAGTTTGTTCTTCGGATCCCGCAAAGCACAGGTAAGCTGTACCGCATATAACCCAGGAACAGAACAACGTAGCGTTGGAGCATTGCTTGTACCGATGCACCCCACGTTTTTCCAGCAAGGAACCTCAGTACGTGGGTGATCATGGTGAGTTTAGTTTTCATGTGGGCGATGTGAGGGCTCCAGGAGAGGTCGCGATCAACTATGACTCCGAGGAATCGGTGGGTCTTCACGTAGTTGATCGTGTGTCCGTTAATTTTAATAACATATGGGCTCATAGCCTTATGCGTGAATGCTATAAGCGAGCATTTCCCTGACGACAGCTCTAGTCCCCGTTCTTCCAGGTACTTTGTCGTTATTTTTGCCGCTCTCTGAAGCCGGGCACGCAAATGAAGGCGTGTTACGCCTGACGCCCAGATGCAGATGTCATCTGCATATATTGATAGATGGACAGATTCTGGAAGCGCATCAACCAGGCCGAGTAGCGCTAGATTGAAAAGTGTGGGGCTAAGAACGCCGCCTTGAGGCACACCTCGACGGTTGCAATGGTGCGTTGTTGTGCCATTCTCCGTCTGTACAAAGAAAGTTCTGCCTTTCAGATAGCTGTGGATCCATTGGTATACCCGACCCCCTAATCCAACATGCGGGGCCTCACGTATGGCAGTTGCCTTGACCTGACATTGGTGTCACGGTGCTTCTCTCACAAAGTTAAGTGGTTTTGCGATATTGAGACTCATGGGAGTGATCACATACCCACCTACGTGACGATCGATGGTATCATAAAAAAATTCTCTTCCGGTGTTGCAATTGGCACTGACTGGTCGATGTTTGCATCGCGTGTTGAGAACGCTTGTCAAGAAGGCCTCGCCTGCAGCCTGGAAAATACCATAGTGGAAGCTATGCAAGCGTCCAAACGCAAATTACCATTTTCGTCTAAAGTTTCACAGTTTGACATCGAACTGGAAAAATTACGAGCTATACGAAGGCGTGCGGAACGACGATACAGACGCACAAGATCAATTTACGATCTGAGGGAAGCAAGGCGGCTCCAGAAAAAGATTCAACGACGCATTTACAAACTGGAGAGCGAACGCTGGAAAGCATTCTGCGAATCTCTAGACCCCCATAAACCGCTGTCATATATTTGGAGAACAGTTCGTGGTCTTCACTCCTCTCCACAACAACGGCACCCTTTTAAAGCTTTGGCACTCCATCATGGAAAAACAGAACTCGAGGTGGCTGAAGAATTTTGCACGAGAGTTGCCGGGAATATTATGAATGAGAGCATCGACGCCGTGATCGTTCCTGAGACGCGATTACCAGAAATGGACACTCCGTTCACCATGGAAGAACTGGAAGGCGCGTTAGTCGCTTCTAAGCGCATGTCATCGCCAGGTCCTGATGGTATTACTTATAGTGCGTTGGGACACCTTGGACAAAAAGCTAGAAAAGAACTTTTAACATGCTTCAACAACTCCTGGCTCAGCGGCAGTGTTCCCCGAGAATGGAAAATAAGTCGATTAATACCACTTTTGAAATCGGGAAAATCCCCATTGGACTTGACAGCGTATCGCCCTATTGCCCTCGCAAGCTGCCTCGGAAAAGTGATGGAAAGAATGGTTCTATTTCGTCTCGAGTGGTACTTGGAACGATACACCAAATACCCTTCTTGCATGGCAGGCTTTCGTCGGGGCCGCTCCTCCATTGACTGTGTCATTGATTTATCGACATTTGTTCAACAAGAAAAAAGTCGCAAGCGCATATCAGTGGCACTCTTTCTTGACGTGAAGGGTGCATATGATAATGTAGCTCACGATTCCATCCTCACTTCTCTCGCAGCAATGGGCATTGGTGGACGAATGTTTCAATGGATAAAGACTATATAACTGGCAGGGGTTTCTTTGTGCAAACAGATGAGGGTAAAACTGCTGAACATTACACCTACTGCGGAGTACCTCAGGGAGGTGTTTTAAGCCCCACATTGTTCAATGTGGCCCTCATTGGTCTGGTGAAGGTTCTGCCAAAGTCGGTGTGCCTATCCATATACGCCGATGATATTTGCCTCTGGAGTGCTGCAGTTACTCGCCCTCAGGTGCGTGCACGAATACAGCGGGCAGCAACCCTCACAACAGCCGACCTTCAGAAACAAGGCCTAAATATATCAACTGTGAAGTGCGCGTTGATGGCGTTTACACGCAAACCAATGACGCCATACCCTGTTTACATCAATGGGCAGAGTGTCAAATATGCACGGACGCATCGTTTCCTGGGCATAATTATCGACAGAAGTCTTTCGTGGAGCCCACATTGTGCGTACTTGAAGAAGAGACTGCTATCTATTGTGCATATCATGAAATTCTTGTGCGGTAAAGCATGGGGAACTTCTGTGGCCTCCATGCTACAGCTGTACAGGGCCCTATTTCTGGGTCTATTGCGCTACAGCTTGCCGGTGCTGACTAACACTTGCAAATCGAATACTCATTCATTGGAGAGTTTGCAGGGTCAGGCACTGCGTATCTGCCTAGGACTGCCCCGATGCGCTTCTACTTATGCCACAATCATGCTTGCCAAAGACCATCCGGTCAGGACATATATAGTTGTGGATTGCCTCAGAGCGCACATTCGACATGCTAGCCGTGTCCCCGACCACCACTTGGCCCTTCTACCTTCCGGAAGACCGCGTGCTACGTTTTCAGACGTCATAGCCAAGCACCTAGACAGCATTCCATCAGGATATACGCCAGCTGCGAGAACGGCATGCCCTTTGTGGTGCCTCGACCAGCCGCAAGTACGTCTAGAAATTCCGGGAATCAAAAAGAAAAGCAGTCACTCCAGAGTAGCATTGAAGCAAGCAACACTGCTATTATTACATGAGTTGTACTTAGACCGAACGCAGATATACACTGATGGGTCCGTCTCATCCAGCAGCTCATCAGGTGCCGCTGTCATTCCGGCTGCAGAAATGACAATCAAGTTTAAGTTGTCGCATATGACTACATCTACGGCATCAGAGCTTGCTGCTATAAGGGTTGCTTTACAATATCTCGTTCAAGAACGTCCAGGAAAATGGGTCATATTCTGTGATTCGAAGGCAGCGCTTCAGAGTTTGCAGTCTACCATGCGTAGGAGGAGCCATGACCAACTGGTAGAAGAAATAAGACATTGCCATCATGAAGCTCCAGCACGAGGGCATGATATTATATATCAATGGCTGCCTGGACATATCGGTATTACCGGAAATCAATTAGCCGATGATGCAGCCCGCTCAGCCCATGAAGAAACCCGTGTAGTCCCGATTCCTATATCAAGGAATGATGCAGCAAGACAACTTCATCTGCTGGCTCGATATCTCACACGCACGTTCTGGTCGTCTACCACCTTCCAAAGGTGTCAATTTTATGAACTGGATCCTTCGCTCAAGCTAAAGCTACCATCACACCTTTCCCGCTCCGATGCGACACTGTTATGCCGCCTTTGGTTGGGTGTTGCATTCACAAAGGCGTACTCCTTTCGCATTGGTATGGCAGACACTCCTACATGTGACTACTGCGGAGATGAAGAGACCATCGAACACGTCCTGTGCAGCTGCGCTTGCTACGACACACAGCGATGCCAGCTACGGATGGTTTTGAATCGACTTGACCCCGGACCATTTTGTGTGCAGAAGATACTAGGACCTTGGGCATCTGCCTCAGTTGCGCAGAAAGCAACTAAAGCACTGCTACTTTACCTTAAGTCAACAAACCTGAGTGACCGCCTGTAAACTGTGTGTGCTCCCCGAGTGTGCTCGTGATTGTGTGTACCTTATCCTCTTTCTGCAACCTCTTTTCTCCCCTTTATCCCTTCCCCAGTGCAGGGTCGCAAACCGGATGTGCGTCTGGTTAACCTCCCTGCCTTTCCTTGCATCTTTATCTCTCTCTCTCTAATCCAACATTTTCCATGACATCTAGAATGGCTTCATGTGATACGTTATCGTATGCACCTTTCACGTCCAAGAACAACGCCGCAGATAAACGTTTCAGTCTTTTTTGATGCTGAACAGATGAGACCAGGTCTATAACGTTATCAATTGCGGACCTCCCACGCCGAAAGCCCGTCATAGCATGAGGGTATGCCTCGTGGCGCTCCAGGTACCACTCTAGACGAGTCAAAATCATCCTCTCCATCACTTTCCCGAAACAGCTGGTAAGCGCGATGGGGCGATAAGAGGTCAAGTGCAGAGGATATTTACCTGGTTTAAGCACAGCTACGAGGCGGCTGGATTTCCATGAATGAGGGATAAATCCGCTGCTCCACGAGTCGTTGTACACGGATAGAAGGGCCCGTCGAGCTGCTTCTCCGAGGTTGCAAAGAGCCATGTACGTGATCCCATTCGGACCAGGCGATGAAGATCGTTTGCATGCCGTCAAGGCCGCTTGTAGTTCCTCTAGAGAAAAAAAAGGTATCCATTCTTGAATCTCTGGAAACTGGAGCGTTTTCTAGGTGGCGCGTGGTGCACGTGGACGCATGACCGGCAACTTTCATGCAGAAATCTTCTGCTACTTCAATTTCGGTGCGTCTTTGGTGGAGAGAAAGACACTTGAAGGGGCGATGTTGATGTGGCGATGTTCGTAGGCCACGGACAATCCTCCATGTCTGCGTCAAAGGCTTGTGTGGATCCAAAGATTCGCACAGATGTTTCCAGCGAAAGGATTGAAGTGAAATGATTCGCCGCTGAATTTTTTTCTGTAGGCGCCTTGCCTCCCTCAAGTCGTGAATAGACTTAGTGCGCCTATATCTTCTTTCTGCGCGACGACGGATCGCTCTGAGCCGTTCCAATTCCGCCTGATATTGACAATAATCTGAAGTATGTTGAATATGATAGGTCGCTTCTTGAGTAGCACCTCTAATCATATCCTCGAGGGTGTCAAGAGAAGGCGTTTTATTTTCTTGACACCTTTTTTCCGTCAGTGACCTGAACTTTGTCCAGTCGATGCGAGTCGAAGTGTCGTAGTTAGGCGATTTTTCCAGGCCCTTGATCTTCAAATAAGTTGGTATGTGGTCGCTTCCATGAGTTTCATAGTCTGCGAACCACTTGACCTTTCCATTTAGGCTTCGTGACACAAATGTCAAGTCAAGGCAGCTGCTGTATGTCGTTCCCCGTAGAAACGTTGGGCTTCCGTCGTTTACACAAAGCAGCTGCTGCTCCAGAGCAAAGGAGAATACTTGCCTTCCGCGACTGTCTGTCTTCTGACTTCCCCATAGTGGGTGGTGAGCGTTGAAATCTCCGGTGATGATCCATGGTCCAGGTGTGGCTGTTAACAGTGCACGTAGTCTTTCAGGTTCAAAACGGTTCGAAGGTGATATATATGCGCCTACGAGCGTGAAATTGAGGTCTCAACGTTTAACTGTCAAGCAGACATACTGGTTGTCATCGTGAGGTGCTACACGGTGCTCGATATAGGTAAGGTCGCATCTGATATATACAATGACTTTACTCTGTTCGTTGCAGGTAGCGGACTTGAAGGCTTCGTACCTCGATAGTCGTATTGCATTGTGTAGCCTTGGCTCACAGATAACAATAATTGGAAACTGGTTTTTGAACACAAATTGTCGTATATCAGAAATGCGGGGCTTGAGGCCTCGGGCATTCCACTGAAATATCGAAGCTCCTTTGACCTCTTTACGAAAGGCTTGCAGAGGCGGAGCCATGGTGCCTTTCCAGACTTGATAGCACCGGCTTCAGCGCATCCACTAACTGAAGTGCACTCTTTGCAGCCGGACTGTCAATGCTAGTGAGGAGCATACGAATGGTGTTCATAAGGGCCTTTACCATGGCTACGATTTCTTTGTCGCGACTATCACCGCATTCTCGTTCCGAAGTTATTGTACACGAGCGATGCGGTGGCTCAGACGGTGGTTCTATCGTTGGCAGCGCTGGCCATGCTTCAGGCGAGCCCGTGATGCTCTTGTCTTGCTTGGAGGATTTGTTGTCGGCGTGTCTGGACGCTTGAGGTGGTACGCCGGTGGTCGTTTGGTGAGGTTCAATCCTTGCTTCAGCACTGGATCTCCTCAGGGGCCTCCGGCGACGAGACCGCCGGCGTCGTACTTGGGCAGCGGCCTCCCTGTGAGTTGAGCCATCCCGGACCATTTGCCTCAACACTTGCATTTCCTTTTTCATAATTGGGCAATCTTTCGACGATGCTTCGTGAGGGCCATGACAGTTTCGACATTTTCGAAGTTCTGCATGGCAAGTATCTGCGCTATGTGATTCTGAGCATAGCGAGCACACAGCCAGGTTTGTACAAACAGCACTGACATGTCCCAATCTATAACATTTCCGGCATTGAAGGGGCTTCGGTACGAAGGGTCGCACTGTGTGTCGAAAATGGCCGACCTTGACTTGTGATGGAAGGCTGTCACCCTTGAACACGAGCTTCACACAGCGTGTTTTGCCAAGGCGACGAGCTTGCAGTATAGTAGGTTCTGCAGACACCGGTTTGATGAGAGCAGCAAAGTCACTTTCGCTGATGGAAATGTCGACGTCATAAATGACGCCTGCCGTAGAGTCGCGGCCATCAGGTATATATGAGCGAACATTGATGTTATCCAACATCTTGACGTTGCTCAGCACTTCCAATGTGCTTCGTTGAGTGACGTCTACGGCGAGAATATTCTTACGGCCATTGATCCGCACGTCCGCGATTTCTCCCTGGGCGAGTTCCTCAAGAAACCTAGACGTGACTTGACGATTGAGCCGGTTGAGACTATGAGCCGCATTGACCGGTACAAACAGAATTGTGTATATCGTGGGCTCTCGCGTCGTCGTCACATTCTTACTTGTTGTTGGAGACGGCATCACTAGTCTTCTTTTTCGCTGCCGCCTTGTCACAGGCACGAAGTCGCCTTCGTCGGAGCTCTCGTCGCTGGCCGTAGAGTAAATCAGCGTGTCTTCGCTGTCGGCCTCACTCGGGTGGCCCGTACGCTTTCTCGTGGTAGCTGCGGACGACGTCGAGGGTTGCGGTGGAAGCCCAGGCGAATCCACGTCCATCGCCGCAGTCACTGGAACGGTGTCTTCCACAGAGTCGCAGAAAAACTTTGAAAAATTACAGATAGTGACAGCAGTGTTCTACGCCAGAATCACTTCGCCGTCGTTCTCGTTCTCTCTCTCTGTTTCTAAATTTTTTTGAACGTCTGCGATGTAAATTGGGGCCATGTACGCGTAAGAAGGAATAAAGTTTACTTTTTCTTATCGTAATATTTGCATGTTCGTAAACCGGTTGTTATCTCATTTTGTGTTTTTAAATGCCTGGCTGTGTTCATTCAAAACTTTCTAACATGCATATTGATGAATCTTCTAATACGACCATTGTATGTAGCACTTGAATTTCTTCATTCTAAAACATGCGACCAATTTTGGGTGATAATGTCAACCTTGAATGGCTCCAAGTTTGCCGCCATGATGCATTGATAAGTTAACCTTGACAAGCGTGATCCGTAGTTTAAGAGTGGCCAGGGTATATTAAATAGAAATGGCAGTGGTCACACAAGTAAGACACCAATGTAGTTGTACTGCCTACAGTAGTAGTAATATCAACGACGAGGAGGCCAAGAAGAAAGGTTTCACGGCCTGTTATGAATGTTGGTGTTGTGAATTTATTAATAAAACCTGCTGATGGGAAACTCAAGTTCAGTGATGGGCACGAGTTAATTTGTTGGAGCATATGCATGTGCATGTGCTGGTGGTGCTGGTGTTGCAACAGGCAGGGCTAGCCTGACTCAAATGGCCGGCCGCTGCTTCGCCTGAGCATCTCTGGAATTATATGGGGCCGTCCCCAAATGTCACATAGCCCAGTGTCTCGCAGGCGAGCCACTAGAATCCATCGCACGCTCCTGCTCGTCGTTGAGGGCCCTCCAGGGAAAAAAAATGACAGCTTCAGCTGTCCTGTGCCTGTGACAACATTTTGGAAATCCGCGTTCCATCTGGCTGTGATGGTACGCGGAAATCCGCGTACCATCCCAGCCAGAAAAAAACGTTCGACAGCATATCTACACATAAATTATCGCCACACACAAATTTCAGATTTTTTGTGCCTAGGTGGTCTAGGAATTATTTTAAAACATTTAGGAGAGTGACAAGTTTTCGCTTGGTGAGTACTATACCACCGAAACCAATCTGTATTTATTTTTTACAGTGATTATTTTCTATTTTGTTACTTTCGTATATTCTTGTACAAATAAACATTTTGAATTTTTCCCAAAAAGTTTGACGCCACATGTTTTGTTGGGGCGATTAACAACAAATTCATTGTCAGTATAGCACATTAACGGTTGTATCATGCTTCCAATATCATGATAAGATAAAACTTAAAGGCGAATCGCCCCGAATAGTGAATAATATCGTCACTATCGTTGCGTGTTGAGCATGCGTTAAAATGCAGAATATACATGTCTGATGCAAGGACATCAGAAATTCCCACAACTACGCTTAAGTTCCTTGGAAATAATTTATAAGCGCCACGTTCCCTGCAACGTTTATGTTTTAACATTTAACCTTCATCTAGGTGTAAAATGTGCACTTTCCGTTTTGCTTATGCCACTGTTCTTACTTCAGCAAAAGTTTAACTTCAATCCATTTGTCATGAACAGTGAGACCGATAATCATCAGTTCCCGCCACGGTGGTCTAGTGGCTAAGGTATAATCGGCTGTTGACCCGCAGGTCGCGGTATTGAATCCCGGCTGCGGCGGGTGCATTTTCGGCGGAGGCGAAAACGCTGTAGGCCCATGTGCTCAGATTTGGATGCACGCTAAAGAACCCCAGGTGGTCGAAAATTCCGGAGCCCTGCACTACGGCGTCTCTCATAATCATATGGTGGTTTTGGGACATTAAACCCCACATATCAAGTCATCATCATTATATTCATCAGCTGACGAAGACTATACTTTTGCTTGACGATCGAGGTTTCGGCGTTTTCCATCTTCTTCCTTGTGATCAAAAAATTGTGTTGCATGGCATTCGTGAGAGGAAGCCGATTAAACTATATTGCGAGCAGACGAAGATGGTCGTTTCCAGGATGGACAGCATCCTCAATGTTATAAATGTCTGAAAATAAATATCTCAGCACAGCGTTAAATACTTCAGCCACTATAAACAATGAACTTAAGATTCGTAATCTGGGAAGGCGTCATGTAAATTGTAGAGCAGTGGTGCCTCCATACAGCGCCTGTTGACACGACTTGCGAACTCTGACGTGATGCCTTCAATACAACTAATGAATGCTTTGTGCTATCGCTCTTCTTATGCAGAACCTTCCCGAAGTTGGATGCAGAGTAGGCGGAACTCATCAGAAAAGAGCGTCCGGCCGCGGATCTCGCTGATTCACGCTGCTGCCCTGTCATTGGACGGATGGTCGCACCAGCAGACAAGCGTGGGCACCGTCCGAAAGAAGCCGGACCTGCCCTGGTCCCAGGAAGGGCATGGCCGTCGTAAAGTTTGAGTCCCACCAACTTTTACAACTTTCTTACTCCGCGCTATGGCACGTTTTAACGACTGGCCGCAGTAGCCCGGCTATGCCACTGCCCCTCATCGCTTTGCGCCGCTCCCAACCATTCGCCCGAGGGGCAAACGCGCGACGAAGCTCTGCTCTTTCCGAACGCTCCGGAAAGGCCCCAGAGGTCGGCGTTCCATTGGCTTCTGCATGAGTGTCCCTTCGGCGGCGGACGTCAAAGTGACCCGAAACCAATCAGATTGCATGCGAGCTCGAAGAGAAGTAACAACAAATCGAGCCGTTTTCGGGCTTTTGCAATTTCTGAAGCCTGCTCCTCGCCGGCATAAACGGGAAATGCTTAAACGAGGCACAGCACCGCAGGGGGGGGGCCTAGTTCAGCCATCTTTGAAGAAGGCGATCCTGAGCTTAGCGTGCTGTTTGCGGCCCCATTGCAGTTAGGCGCGATAAAGACGGCAAAGAGCCCGTACTAGTTTATCTCTAACGAAATTGATTTAGGTGGCGTATACATTGCGAGTATAGTGTAGCTTGAAACACCCGCGAAACGTTGACATAAAGACAAAGCCTCGACCAGCGGAGAGTTGAGACGACTCAACAACGTTGCTTATGTATAAGATTTTACACACGAGCAATAAACGGCATTCGTGGAATACATCTCTTTGTGCGACCAAGCGCTGCCCAATCTTCGTGAGTGATTTTTAGAGCGCCATAAATTAAGTCGGAAGGACGGGGCTGCCACGGGAACTTCAGAGTGACCGGCCCAGGCTCACACAAAGAAGTGACGTCGACTCGGCGCGCCCTTTTCAAAACACCGCCCGCCTTATTACGTTAGAAGGAGTCCCTATGTGGAACGTGAAGTGTGCGCCCCCCCCCCCTTCTTATTTCTCAGCTATCCTTGTCAGGGCCTTGCGAACATTGCGGCAACCGAACTGATCAAAATTGCAAGGCCGAGATTGGAGGAGTACTAGAATGAAGAAGATGATGCAGAAAGCATTGCGATGAACCACGGCAGAATTATTTGCTATTGTACTGGCACTACGGAAACTTCCTTTGGGCGAATCGGAAGCAGTTGTAATTACAGATTCTTTTTCAGTATGTGCTGCTCTGTCTTCAGGAGCCAACTTAACACTTATGCACATGTTTCGACAACTCATACCGACAAACTTTAAAAAACTGCAGCTCTTATGGGTACCAGGTCATCGTGGCATATATCTCAATGAGATGGCGGATGCACTAGCCACAGTATCTCTTAGCGGTCCCATTATCCCGATTTTGCCTGATACGGCTTACGCGACAGCAATAAGGTTTAGAAACCTCTGTTTGCGTGAATACGACTGCTACTCATTGGATAAATATCGAGATTTCGCACATCTAAGATGCCGCTGGAATAGACAGTGGTGTGCAACACGGCACTTGGAAGTTACTTTTACAAGATTGCGTTGCAGAATTCCTCAACTGAATTATTATTTGCATAAAGTTGGTCTAAAGGCGTCACCTTTATGTCAGACTTGCCAAAAAATGGAAACGATAGATCACTTCTTTTTGTTCTGTCGCCGGTATTCTCATCAGCGGAAAAGATACCTGGTAGCTCCACTTGAAAAATTGGGATTAGAATTAAATGTGGCAGTAATTTTGTCGTTTGGCAGCATTAAATTCGGTTATAGCCACAGGGACGTCTGCTCTGCGGTATTTGAATACATAATTGAAACAAAGCGATTGCCATGTTAATCTGCCTATATATATATATATATATATATATATATATATATATATATATATATATATATATATATATATATATATATATATATATAGACCTACCATTACCTCTGTCTCAAATCGCATCTGATCGCCTGCATCGCTCCCTGCTCAGATATACTCCTTTTTGATTTTCGGCTTTCCTTTCTATATTTTTTTAGCCCAAAATTACGTTTTCTTTGAAAAACCATTAGCCTTTTAGTTAAGATCCTGCCGCCCGGTTCTTGGCCGATCCCCCTTTGTGGGTGTGCGCCAGAGTGTCAAGGATCATCATCATCATCATCATCATCACTGCTATCTCTTTACTTGATCGGAATTGTTTATCGAAAGCTGTCACAAGAAGTTCCGCCCTTAAAGCTTTCGATTTTTGGTTTTTGCTTTTTTCTTCTTCATCCACAACCCTAATGTAGCATAGGGAGCTAGCACAATCTGAAAGCACCATCGCTGTGCACTCGCGATGTCTCGCTATGATTCCTCATCCATCTTCATGTGTACGCAATGCCCCCCCCTCCTCTCACTCAGTACCCTAGTATTTATAGTTCGCTGTACACAAGGCCTAAGACATCACTGGTAGTTATTCAGGCATCAATGTTCAGGTGCTCTCATGACTTCTCGTCTAGTCTTGACATTTTTACTGCTCGTAATGTTTTCTTCTAGCTTTACTGCAAAAATCGATGCAGGAACAGACAACTCATCCACGAAGCGACCTGAACCTCCAGAAAAAACTTCGTTTAATCTTAAACTAGTGAGTATCGCGCACGATTTTATGGAAGCTTTACGAAACAACACAGATGGCAGTGGGTGTAGAGCTACCCTCCATAGAAATTAATTGAAATCATTCTTGTAAATTATAATATTCTGCAAGTACACCTACGATTCACACAGAGGAGCAAGAGTCACATCAATCGGTTTTTGTATAGAAGCTCAAAAAAGGCGCTTTCTTCACCTGCACCTATATTTCTGTACTGTACACTATGTTGTATTGTTTTGCTTGTATTGTGTAATTGTCACCAATCGTTGACGAAATCCTGCCCGTTGAACTCAGCCGCGTTACTAGTGCCATCTCGCCACCTGCTGCTGCCATATAGAACGGGGGCCAAGAGCTTCTGAAGCTCCCTAAAACAGCTCATTTTCTTGTTCCCTGCCATTGTATAAGAATGTTTACAATGGTAACAAATAAAGAAAAAATAGAAGAAAGTGGTGATTATTTTACACCTTTTTTATTTATCAAGATTGCTCGCTCAATTTGGTTAATTTCAAGCCCTATATTAATATGGCAAACAACACAACACTGTTGTTACAGGAAGCTTCAAAGTTGCAAGTCTATTTTGCGATTATAAAGCAAGAAAAGGTGAAAACAAAACAAACATCGACAATCCTATAATAGGACAATCGTATTTTTGTTGCGATTACTCATGAACCATACCTTTCCTAAAGACGTTTCCGAACAAACAACATACTGTATAGAGGTGTCGAAACGTAGAAAGGCAATAACAGGTAACTGGTAAAGGTATGCGCTGTTGCTAGAACCAAGTTCGGTGGTTGCACACTGCGGATATGATGGTGACAGGTGACGTAGTGACAGTGCAACGCGCTGGAGTGGACAACGACAACTGAAGGACAACGCAACAAATTCTTCTGTGATGTCGATGTTCCTTCCATAGCTTTGCATTGTCGCTATGTCGCCCTAACAAAGGCGAACCTCGGAAATATAGGTTATTATCATGATAGTGGTGGTGACCATGTGGTGAGGCATTCTGTTAGAGAAATCGACGAAAAATATAATTTGTGCCTATGCAATTCAAATGCAACCATGATACCTAAGCAGTAACTACTAGAAAGTCAATCGTGCCTTTATGACCTTTATACGCCGTCAAAGCACTAATCTACGTCGAAGTTGTATAAAAAAAACGGGAACACCGGTGCCACCATTATAAATCGTAACAAATAACGCTCTCATATTGCAATTGAAAAGTGCGAACACACTTGAATATTTTTTTCTGGGCATTAGAACGTTCAGTATGGGCCCTCTGACGCACACTAAAATATGCGTGGAAAAAAGTCGCTTTATTACAACTAAGAAGAGGAGGAAAAGAAGATTTCTACATGCCTTTCTCACTCCATTTCCTGTCACCTTGAATAACGATAATATACCATTCGACTACTCTTACATCAATGACATCAGTGTGCCTAAAAAGCTGATTTCTCGGTTCGTATGTTTTCAATATTTTCTACTCCAACTCCCCGGTCTTCTCATACTTACCCAATGGACAAACATATTACCTTCGTAATCGCCTATGTGTGCAGCGAATTGACAGTCATGTATGCCAAACTCAAAATAGTTGAAATACTTACTGGATCTAAACATGACCTCACATTCAGCCATCCATCTTGCTTGGTAAATGTAACCTAATGATAGTAACGACTGAGGAGCTGTGGTTATCGGCCGTGGCCAAGCATAACAGACTGTCTAATACGTTGGGAAGATAAAGTATCTCATACGAATTTATCCAACCAGGCCTGTAAATGCACGTGTCTGCCGCGTATAAAATGATCAACGCCGGAATAGAGTATAATATCTATATAGTGTACGTTCTCACCATGTAGATCTTATCTATACTTTACACGACCCGAGAGTCGCCTACGTAAACACCTGTACTAGAAGGTCTGAATGGGCTAACACGGGTCG
Organism: Rhipicephalus annulatus; assembly: GCA_013436015.1. Taxonomy (NCBI): domain Eukaryota; kingdom Metazoa; phylum Arthropoda; class Arachnida; order Ixodida; family Ixodidae; genus Rhipicephalus; species Rhipicephalus annulatus. The sequence continues at coordinate 54,258 of WOVY01016106.1, read as the reverse complement.
TTTGCACGTGTCCGACGAGCTAATCTACGAACAACACTCATCACATCATGCGGAACACACGCATGTAATACCGCCGACGGGACGCGAATACCTCTCGGGCCTCCGCAGCGTGCATCTTTTAACGACCCTGTGCCTCGCACAATCTCCGCGCCACGAGCGCGTTAAGATTGCAAGCTCGAAAAGCGGGTGGCGTGTCATCCGCGATAACGGAAGAATTCTCGCCTTCACGCGCATGCGCACTCGTACGCGCACACACACACAGCTGCGCGACATATCTGCGTGACAGAACCTCGAAAACGTGATTTCCCGACAGCACATAAGGCAGGAAGAGAAAAAAAAAAGTAAGAACGGGCCGTAAAGGAGCTCTCGAGATACCCGTAAAGCACCTTCGCTGCGGTAATAAAATATTTCTCCATTGTGTCAGCACACTTTTTTTCTTTTCTCTATGGATACACCGTAGACACCGTGAAAACCCCGGTAAGATTCCACCGATGTTCAATGCATGCCGTAACAAGAGGGATGGCCTCGCGTTACACTGTCTTCGTCGTTAACAAGAGGAACTTTAGCCATTGTAGTGGGAAAAGACCGGATTGATGATGATGATGATTTGTGAGGTTTAACGTCCCAAAACAACCATATGATTATGAGAGACGCCGTAGTGGAGGGCTCCGGAAATTTTCACCACCTGGGGTTCTCTAACGTGCACCCAAATCTGAGTACATGGGCCTACAACATTTCCGCCTCCATCGGAAATGCAGGAAAAGACCGGAATAAACATACGTGTGCAAAGGCACTCTCGTGTATTCGAAACTCCGGAAAACGCTCCGTGTGCTGGTACCACTGGTCAAAAAACAAATATAGCTGTGCTTAACAGCAAAGAGTTTCCTAAAATTAACTAGAGGGAACTCTGGCGCTGCGATCGTTCAGTGACCATGGGAATGATCGGTATAGTACACAGATTTGCCTGTAGTCTTCGTACTTGCAGGCAGTGAATCATACTTGCGGCTTTTCTGATTACGATTTCGTTTTGAAAGAAAGAACGAACCTTTTTGAACTTTGTGACCCGATTCGAATTGGTAAGCCTAAAAGAATAAGGTGGTGAAGCGCGACCGCTGAACATTTGTTGATTTTTGTTTCACGAGAAAACAGCTCCTAGCAACTCGAACACTCACGGAGCCAGAAGCAGGTCATGCAGTACGAATATTAAACAAATACGTGTACTACCCATCATTCCCCTGCTCGCTGAAATGCCTTGCTTTGCAGCTCCCATACACTGTATAGCACCAAAGTTCCATCTAGTGTATATTAGGACACACTATACTTAACATGGCCAACGTGGCACTTCCGCTTGGCGCTGTGCTGAAGTTTCTTGATTGTGGCCTCGGATCACGTTACTTCATTGAAGGCGAAAAGAAGCTGGCCACGGACCACCTCTTTCTCATCGATATAAAGGGTTTCGCATGCGATTGGTTTATCGATATGTGGGGTTTAACGTCCCAAAACCACCATATGTTTATGAGAGACGCCATAGAGGAGGGCTCCGGAAATTTCGACCACCTAGGGTTATTTAACGTGCACCAAAATCTGAGCACACGGGCCTACAACATTTCCGTCTCCGTCGGAAATGCAGCCGCCGCAGCCGGGATTCGATCCCGCAACATGCGGGTCAGCAGCCGAGTACCTTAGCCACTAGACCGCCGTGGCGGGGCAGCGTTTCATTGGCGAAATAGCGGAAATAGTGGCGCTGTACGCGCAAACATCGAGCCTCTTTCGATGAACCGCATCAGAATTTCTTCAAGTTGTAGAAACTGTCTAGCGAGTCCGAAACTGAAGAAGGCACACTGCTCGTCTGTCGCGGCGGTGTAGTGGTTAGGGTGCTCGGTTACCGACGAAATGGTCGCGGGTTGGAATCCCAGCCGCCGCAGTCGCGTTTCGATGGAGGCAAAATACTTGAGGCCCATGTATTGTGCGATGTCAGTGCACAATAAAGAACACCAGACAGCCAAAACTTGCGTAGCCTTCAACTATGGCACCTCTCATAACCATATAGTGGTTTCGAGACGTTAAACCTCCGATATTATTAAAAGTAAATTGATCGTGTGTACGGGGCCTCTCCGAAATTGCTAGCACTTCTGCGCTGAGTAGCTACATTGCTACAGTACGCTGCAACTCGTGCTGCTAATTGCAAGTGTTCCGTCAAAGGCTGAATATGCATGCCGTTCACTCGATTGTAGAACAGAGCTACGCCTGGACAGTGGATTTTAAGATAAGGCAAATCGTAGCTTCCATTGTGATAGGAGTACTCCTTTCTTTTTGTTCACGATCATGGCCCCGTCGCGGTGGTCTAGTGGCTAAGGTACTCGGCTACTGACCCGCAGGGCGCGGGTTCGAATCCCGGCTGCGGCGGCTGCATTTCCCATGGAGGCGGAAATGTTGTAGGCCCGTGTGCTCAGATTTGGGTACACGTTAAAGAACCCCAGGTGGTCTAAATTTCCGGAGCCCTCCACTACGGCGTCTCTCATAATCATATAGTGCTTTTGGGACGTTAAACCCCACATATCAATCAATCAATTGTTCACGATCATGTTATGAAGCTTCTAATGAATGAAGCCATGTGCTTCCGCACACTCACTTGTTCGTGTGAGCAGTAGTTAATATTCAATGAAGATATATGCACGCACAGTACACACGCTACAAATTTGTGGGCATGATATTGTCACGGGGCCGTGACGTCGATGAATGGAAGAGAGTGTAGAATGGAGATGAAACTTCATTTGGTCGAACTTGTGGCTGGTTAATAGAGTAAGAATACAGCGTTACGCACTGACACTATTAGCGGCGAACAAAGCGTTTGCCGTCGATCAAATCGCAAGTGGTGAAGCGCGTTGGCACTTGTAATACATGTGCCGTCGAACATTCGAGTGTTATCGCTTTAGCGCCCACGTAGGTCCTAGAATAATCTGTAATGTTCACGTAGTGCGCGTGATATAAACAAAATTATCTACTACAGTCCTGAAGCTTTTCGAACGCCGCAGGCGCTGGTTTACGCTGAGAATTACAGTGTAACGGGATGATACCAGAACATGGGGAAGTAATGTTGCAATACGCGTGAATATACATGCACGCACGCTACGCCGCGCGACCCTCGCAAGCGCATTTCTACGCAGATTTGAAAACAAAAATGTTCGGAAGGAAGCATTACAGCAGCTTAATTTGGGAATGGGTAGCATTGCGACTTGCACAGAAAACAAGCACACCTGAAAGATACAGTCACACACGCAACTCAACAAATTTCTTAAAGCGCTTAGAAGCCAAAGTAGTGATAAAAATGCAGACACGCTAAATGCACACACGCTACTCACCGAGGAGAACTAAGTCATCGCGTGGGAGTCGATAAGAACAGACTACCGTGTCTCTCACTTTTTTTCTTCTTCAATGCGTAAGTTTTCGACTTGAACCGTTCTATGTCGCACGTCGTCTGCACCCTTTGGGAAGTGATAAAACGACACGTTGCCATCTTTCCGCTGCGATGCAACGCATTGTGGCACACTTCGATTGTCTTTGGACATCGCTTTCTTTTTCTTTTCGGGCTTGCGCGTATGGCATGCGGAAAATAAAGGAACTATGCGGCCGCTCCTTAAGGCGCGCAACGTGGTAACATGTCTCCTTTCAAGGTTGACCCTGTTCATGGCCTCCGAGATTCCGGGCGCGTGGCGTCGCTTGCCCGCAATCAAGGAGGCCACGCCGTGTTACCGCCGTTTCCTGGCGCTGCTGCTAGGTGGAGAGCGCTCAGTTAGAGTCGCGATCGCATGCGCGTCAAGGCGTTAAAGAACTTCTACCTCACGGTGCACCCCTTAACGCGTGTTTAAAACGCGCTTTCGCACATCGTACCAAAGAGGTGCGATGTCAAAGATACGCGGAGAACTTCAGTTCACTAGTCATATCGAAAGGCTGTGCGATGGAAGCTCCGCAATCGATTTGTGCGCCTGAATCTCCAACCACCTTTACTTGAACATGAAGCGACGGCGTCGAGTGGAATGACGGAGTCATGCGTCCAGATCGGACCACGTTTGTATGAGGACCGAATATTACTCGAAGCTCTAGCGTCCGACCTTCATCAAAATGTGACCACTCCAGCAGGGATCGAACTTGCTACCTTCGGGTTAGAGTACCTCTTTATAGCTCTCAGCATCTCTCGGTTATGATGCCTGTTTCATACCTCTAGTTGGTCTGAGATCAGACGCGAGGCAGCTCGTTCGATGACCGACGGCGGAAAAATCATTGGATATCGCCGGCCAAATTCACCATTGCAAGTGACAAAGCCTCAGTTATTGAAACTCGGCCCCACGCAAGTTTCTTACAAAGGCATAATAAAAAAAAATGGCAGCATATCCACGAGTGAAAGACCGAGAGTAGGGCAGAGCATCCGTCCGTCCATTCGTTCTTGCTTCCGTCGGTCCATGAGTCCGTCTGTGTGACCGTCCGTGCGTCCAGCCGCCCGTCCGGCGTGCATCTCTTCGTGCATCCGTCCCTGCATTCGTCCATGCATCCGCCCCTGCGTCCGTTCATGCGTCCATCCATGCATCTGTCTGTGTGTCCGTTCGCCCATCAAGTCAACACTCGGTGTACCACCATCTTGCATCTCTTCATCATATATTCCGCATATAGAAGCACCGCCATCCAGCGGACATTCCAAGGACTAAACGAGAGGTGGCACACGCGCACTTTCTTACGGCTTGCGCTTCGGGTCTACTTCCCACCTTTAACCACCTCGAGTTCATGGTATATACCAATTCACTGTATTCATGGCACGGCGGCCCAACGCTCGCTAAACCTTTCTAAAACCAAGGAGGTTACGCCCAGCGAGTATAACGCAGCAACCCTTTCTTGTCAGATAGTGCTCAATGTACATGCCAATGGCTGCTAATGGGAAATGAGAGACAGGAGAATTCGGCTTTTACTTTCTTACGGCTTGCGCTTCGTATCTATACTTCCCACCTTTAACCACCTCGAGTTCATGGTATATACCAGTTCACTGTATTCATGGCACGGCGGCCCAACGCTCGCTAAACCTTTCTAAAACCAAGGAGGTTACGCCCAGCGAGTATAACGCAGCAACCCTTTCTTGTCAGATAGTCCTCAATGTACATGCCAATGGCTGCTAATTGGGAATGAGCGACAGGAGAATTCGGCTTTTAGTTAACGCGCACGCTGCGATTTTTGTTTTATTTTTCAACAACGCACAGGAGCAATCTCCCGCCGGCACCACTTTGCAAGTCAAAGCGTAAGACTGTTTACGCACTACGACTAAGACGAAAATCATCACATGTGTGTCATGAATGCCATGATTTAATTTCATGGTCCCGCACGTCTTGCGGTGGTTTTGTTCACATGACATGTTGCAAAACTAACATGGTATGACATGATTGCATGGCGAACACAAGCGACAGAGACAGACTCCAACATAAAAATCATGACATGCGTGTCATGAAACGACATGATTACATTACATGCTCATGATGTGCTCGCGGCCGTTTCGCTAGCTTCACTTATACCGAATTTGATATTACGGAACGTAAATGGATGACTAAGGTATGATACTTGTGCGAACATTATAGACATGAGGTGCATGTCATGTAGTAACATGACTACAAGCTACGCTCATGATGCGCTCGCGGCCGTTTCGCTAGCTTCACATGTACGAAACTCGGTATCACGCGACACGAACGGATGACATTGGTAAATGACCTATCCCAACATGATAATCACGACATGCGCGACATTTAATAACATGACTACATGCCACACTAATAATGCGCTCGTGGCGGTTTCGTTAGCTTCACATCTGCCTCATTTTGTATTAAGTGACGCCAATGGATGACGAAGGTATATGTGACTGGTGCAAACGTGATAATCATGAGATGCGTGTCATGTGAGAACATGACTACATACCACAGTCAAGGTGCCAACATATTTCGACATGACGCGGTGCGCGTGCTCGCCGGCGTTCATTTCGTCGCGTCACGCCGGCATTGCCACGCCAGGCGCCGGTCCTGCCATATACTCGCAGGCGCGCGCCGCGCTGGGTTGCTTTGACGCATGCGCTTTTCAGCGCATACGGCGTCCCTTCATCACGAAAAGAGGGAGACGCAGTGTTGTGTCCGTAAGGCATTGACATAGAGCAATGTTACTCTATGGCATCGGCACGAATTGGAGCATGTCGCATTTCGCGCCGGTTGCCGTCGGGCCGCGATGACGGACGCTGGTCGCACCTGGCGTCAGACTAAAGAGTGTTCGCGTTTTGCTAACGTATATATAGCGTCGCTGTGGCCAGCGTGCGCGCGCCTCAACGCTACATTGGAGTATAATGGGACCTTCATGATGCGCTTGCGGCCATTTTGCTAGCTCCAAATATACCATGTTTGGTGTCACGTGACGTCTATGGATGATGAAATATATGACTGGTGCAAACATGATAATCCTGACACGCGTGTCATGTAACAACATGACTACATGCCACACTGATGATGCGCTCGTGGCCGTTTAGCTATCTCCACATATACTAAACTTGGTATCACGTGACGTGAATAGAGGGCGAAGGTAAACGACACGTCCAAACATAATAATCATGACACAGAAATCAAGCACGGCATCATTTACCTCCACCCCATAACGTTGCGCTGATTTCAAAGTGACATATCAACATTTCTCATTCATGCTTCGCATATCATCGATTCCCACTGTACCTGGGATCTCTGAACTTTTTTTCGTCTATGAAAATCTCAAGGACGATGACTTCCTTGACGATATTCCTTGATTGACTAGAGGTATGTTGACTGTCCTGATATGGTGTGTTTTTTCAGCGCAGTGGTGCTGTAGCGCTCACGAAACATAGAAGCGCGCCATCATCATGACGTCAAAACTTGAGAGCACAATGCGGGTCGAAGAATAATTTTAACTTTGATGCATGATTCATGCCCGAATCCTCGTATTCCTGCGCAGCAGTCCTATAGGGGCGAGGGCCCACGGGATGGCTTTCAGCTCTCCCATAGTAGAGTACCGAGTAGTTTAAATCGTTAACCAATTTTTCTAACCACATGTTCTAACATTTCGTACAGAGCCCGGATCTGTTAGGGGCGGCTTTCAGCTCTTCCCTATAGTAGAGTACAAAGTACTCTAAATCACTAACCATTTTTTTCTAAGCACACAGTATACTCCGTTGAGGTGAGACAGCTGGTGGTTCAACAAAGTTTTAGCGGGGCGGCTCAGTGCTCGCCCATAGTTGAGTACGAAGTACTCGAAATCATTAAACATTTGTTTCTAAGCACCATTTTCTTTTCCAAAGGACGGCTTTCAGCTCTCCCATAGTAGAGTACTGATTGTACTCTAAATCGTTAACCACTTCTAAACACACGGGTACTGGACCATTCACGGCGCTACTCATTTTTAGATTGGACTGGACGGCTTTATGCTCTCCCGTAGAATACCGTGCAGATTACTCTAAATCGTTAACCACTTTTTTTAACACACTAGTAAATTTTTTTCTGTTTAGGCCACACTCAGTGCTTTCACAAGGTATTCACAATTGAAAGCGGGAGTAGACGAACTAAACAAAGCGGTAAGCTGATCTATCTATATACTGCAAGTTAAACTGGGCAGCAAACCACGCCCTCAAGCACACGAGCGGGCGCAGAGAAAGAACTGTGAAACGTGTCTTGAAAACGAGTCCGCATTCTTTACGAGCATGTGGTGGATTGCGCGGCCACTCGAAGATCACAATAACTGTGAACGCATCTGTGCACAGCGACGGCTTGTGGGTGCTTCCGCAACTGTCTTTTGCCCATAATGAGTGACCACGGAACTAATGAGTGACCACGGAATATAATGAGTGACCACGGAACTAATGAGTGACCACGGAATATAATGAGTGACCACGGAACTAATGAGTGACCACGGAATATAATGAGTGACCACGGAACTATAGCAGTGATTGATGTTGGCCTCAAGTGCAAGAAGGAGCACCGCCGGTCGTCGTCCCTCTCGTGGTGTCCTTAAGAGCCTCAGTCGAAAAATTGCCAACCGCGCCATCTTATGAAGACACCATAGAATATGCACACAAAAATTTTTCTCGTGCGGTGCCTCTCGCTGTCCCGTGGGTACACCTCCACACGTGCCGATTGCTGAAAATGAAGAGGCTCATCATCTCAACTCATGCAGATCATGCAGCCATGATAAGTGTGACTGCTTGGAAATTTCGGGTACCACAAACAAAGCTCGCCTGCTTATACGCAGTCACCTTTTAAAGCAGCACCCAGGCTAGCGAATTTATCGACCCTTCCACGCGTTCATTGTCGTGGCGTGCTTCGTCGTTCAAAAGCACTCATATAAAAGCCGAGTTGACTCTGTGTTGATCGAGGACGTGTGTACTTTCAAGGACGTGTGGACAGTTTGTTGTGTGCCACTTGCGGCACCTGTGAAACACTTGATCATTTCCCTAATATACACTGCCCCGCATTTGTTACGCAGTGGGCCTTGCTAATAAAGGAATACGAGTTCTTTGCACTTAAGCGAGTGATCAATGACGATTACCTTTTTTTTGAAAGGGTGTGCTTCTTGACGTGACCAGACCCTGATTACTAAAAAATATTTGGTATTTCGGATATACACTACTCGACTCAAGTACCAAACTGAATAGGGCCTACTCTCGCCACGTAGATTCCAGAACGAAATCAAATAGAACACTATTCAATTCGTTATAAAAGAGTTCGGGCATTAAACATCTGAATAAATGTCGAGGACACATATACAAAGGTTCAAAAACATGTGCGCTAGCCTCTGTAGTTTGCCCAGATAAAACCGTAACGTAACTTTTGACACCAAAATTTAAAGCTATACGGAACAATATAGCAGAGTGTGATTTCGTGATTTTTTTTTACATGAAAGTGTTTTATGCCAGGGTTCGTCATTTCCGTGACGTATTTCATCACGGAAATGACGTCTAAAAATACGCATGATCAGAAGACAAAAATGTGTCGTCAATGGGAGTCGAATCCCCGGCCTTTCGGTTCGCAACAAATGCCGGGCACGCTAATCACTGCGCCATGGTGTTTTTTCTTCTTCCTTGCAATGTTAATACCTTGTAAACATGTATACGTACACATACATTGCAGACTGTAAAAAGGCGCCTCCTATATCTAACATTGTCCTCTCACAGTGATCTTGGTGAAGTAAAGTAGTGCATGATGACCCTGACATTCGCAATTAGTTCTTTCAACGAATCGATTCCACGCATCCATCCCATTCGGCGCGTTTCCGATAGGATAATTGCGATTTTGTCAACGCCTTAACACACCGTCAAGTGGTACCCTTACCCCAAGCGTCATCGTCGCTAATAGCATCCATCCACTATAGGCTGGTTATGTACGTTCCCTACCATTCATACAAAAATAGCCATGTGACGCGCGTCCTCATGGCTATGCTCTTTCCGCGAAAAATCCCGGCCGACCAACAAGACACAAGAGGCTATGCGTTTCGATAATCGGGCAGTGTTGTTCAGGAGGAAAAATTGAAGGAAGAAGGACAGGGAGCTAAGCCAGTTCTCAAACCGGCTGGCTACCTTGTGCTGGGGAAGGGGGTAAGGAAAATAAACGATGAGTGTTGTTCAATAATTCGAACATCCCACGAGTAGGTGACCCTAGCCTCAAGATTGGCAAATGTGCCTGCGTTAAGATCGACTCATGATCCCGTTTAGAGGGACATGATGTGATTTTTTGTTTAAATATTCTCTGCTGAGGGTATTCGGTACAGCTTGTGGGTGAGCTTTTTAAAAAGATTGACCTGAATAGATGGGCTCAAATACCATGCACGTGTTTGGATCGCATGGGTCAGTATGCATGGCTCCAACGCCAGGAGTCCATAACTGGTGGTACAACAAAGCTCGCGCCGACATTTAAAGGCCCGTACTAGATTAGAGAACAGAATATGCCTGTCACTTTTGTGATTCGCCGTGTCGTTTCTCATGTGGGAAATTCTTCGGCAGCCGACGTAAAGGCGGGCCGTGTCAGCCAACTGAAGCCATTCCATTAGCCATACATTGATTGGGCACTTTTTCATGTCCACACTCTTCAGTATAGCACTTAGACCAACCACGGACCGCTACCATTTGCGAAAGGTTGCGAACGGAGACAGCTTTCGATGATACCTCGGGAGGCCATGCTTCTTCAGAACTATCAACTACACCTGATGCTGCTCCTAGTGGCAATGTATGCGACGAATTACGCCATCGTGACCTCCCTCGGAGTTTCATTCAGTCACTCCGGTGGCTCCAAGGCTATGCTACATAAAAAAAACACGAGTTGGTAGAGATAAAAAGCTAATCGGAATTCAAAGAAGGGCCAGATGTTAGACTGTGCATAATCTGCAGCCGTGTGTCTCATGTTAATCTAGTTATTACGCCATTTCGCACTTGTTCTATATAGGCGCGCGCATGCACCATGATTGCATTAGCACCGTGCCTTGCTGCTAAGTAAAGTCGGTTTTTTTGTATATATATATAACCACCTTGTCTACATCGCCGAGCGCTAACTAAAATAACACGCTCATGTGACCCATACGTTCAGGTTATTTGAATGCATATACCCAGGAATTTATTAAAATACCGCAGCTTTTGGGTATAATAGGTCCACCGAGGTATATCAGTGAATAAAGTGTTCGGCTACTGACCGGAAGGTCGTGGGTTCGATCCCAGGTCGAGTGGTAGAAACCCGTGTACTGTGCGATGCCAGATCACGTGGTCAAATGACACCACGTGGTCAAATTTTCGGAGCGCTCCACCACGGCGTCTCTCATAATCGTATCGTGGTTTTGGGACGTATAAGCCGAGATAGTACTAATATTTCTGGACATATTAAAAGCCCAGAAGATTGAAAAAAATGCCATAAAATTCATGATCGAATAGTTATCAGTAGTTTTTTTAACAAATAAACAAGCCACTTTACAAGTTCGAAAGATCGGTTCATTTGCGAGAGTCGCAATAAACAAACGTGCTACTACTCACCCACAAAGTATGAAGATATTAAAATCACAGTAAGTTGTGGCACGCTGTCTTTACTTGTTTTCTATGTTTCTTTGTGTATGTAAAAGTTAAGTGTACAATAATTCCCTTTCTCAAAATGGCACAACTCATTTTTCTACGAACGTGGTGCTAAACAGCGCCCGTTGAGCCGTTATTCAAGATTTCGTTTGAAACCAATTGTGTTTCAATGGTATCTATTGTATCGTTACACTGCATCATAATATCACATCGAGTTCTTGTGTACATGTCATGTATTGTCTGCCAACATTGCCATGTATATTAGAGCAATGATGTCTTCCCTGCTACGTAGTGATGTTTGTCGTGGCACATAGATGTGCCGAAGTGTATGTGCCCTTATTATTGGAATGTCATGAAGCTTTTGTTTTCTGTACATTATATAAACTTTTTCTAAACAGCCTGTTTTTTTTATTAGGACGGCGTTTTTAGAGTATACTAAGTACTCAAAATTATTAAACATCTTCGTTTAAAAACATCGCATGATGCCCATGAGAAAACATCGCCAGTGCGGAAGGAGATGACCGAGACATATGATATTAGAGCCTGCTGGACCACCTTACAACAGGCAGAGATCAGTCCTATAGTTAAGTTTACAGCATAATAAAAATGCGACCTTGAAGTATCTTCCACGTATTTGTTTTAAATTTCTGCGAAGAAGTGTAGGAATTAATAAATTATTTGAAAGATCGAGTGCACTTCGAATGACGCGAGCTTCATAGTTTTCAAAAAAAAAAGCTTCAGACCTCGTTCCCCACTCCCGGTTAATTGAAAAAATAGAAGAGTATGATTTAAACGCCTCAGTTACAGCTCGGATCAGACTATACCTAACTGCACCTAGTGAGAGGAATATCCTTTAGAACACGAACTCGAACGAGATTAATTGACGTCTGTAGCTGTTAAAGGTTCTGTTTTGGAGGCTCTTCGTTGTCTTTAATTTTTTTAAATTGATAGCGGTGATGGTGAGTCATCTTCTGTGTGATTGCTCGCAGATGGCTTCCTGTCACCCAGAATAACTCACAGCCCGAACGATTGTGCTTTCGGTCTAAGGTGACTTAGACAGATTATTCGATTGGTGTAATATTAGGAAATGCGCATATACTTTGAGAAAACTAAATATGTCATTTACAAGAAGGCAGATAAGCCACAAGTCTGAGTATAACGTAAAGGACAACCATATTTTGTCCATGAGAGAATATAACTCATGGAAGCATTCTTAATAGAAGCTTAATTGCGAGTTTTGCTATATCAGTTATGTAACAGCTAAAACCTGCAAAATACAGGGTTTCCCGCGGAGAAACGCAGAACAGTTCCCGATAGTAACAAGACAGCCACTGCATCAAATTAATGTATGGTCTACCCTAAATTATGCTTATACAGCGTGGGACCCGTGGTCAAAAAATGACATCAAGGTCTCAGATATATTACGCAACTCAACAGTATGTTTAGTCATCAGTAATTATAGATGACAATTTAACATACCGTTTCACTCCCTGAAGTCTCCTTCGCGAAGGAATGTTTAGGCTGCTATGTTTTCAATAAAACGTTTATGTTACTATTTCTAGCGTAAACCACTTTGTTGTCATTGAGTGTAATGAGTTCAGCGTCTGATCCTTCACACGTTTGTTGTGATACAAAATGTTTTATATCAAATAATACCAGTAATTATGCCATTATTACCTATTATTTAATGCGTAACCGCCCACCCTTAGTAATCCATAACGGCGCTGAGACTATTGGGATAAGAACATGAAGAAATTCGGAGCATTAATCGAAATGGAGTCTGCTAGCTGGCCGCGGAGGCGATATGCCAGCAGCGGGTGTCGTAAAAACGAATTATCGTCTGAAGTGCAAAGTGCGGTTGTATGATCACCTGGGCACGAATGGGCGTAAAAGCTTTACTGGTCTGTTATCAATATAAGTGGCATAGGACATCAAGGTGCTTTCGCAACCCCAAACTTCAACCTTTAGGCGGCTGTTTTCTTTTGTCGCTCCAGATTCAAGGAATGGTCAAGTTACAACAGATTCACAGGTCATAAAAGCCACGTGCGATTGAGGCAGACCTTTTACGAGAAACAGAAATTAGATAAGCCTTTACCGTCCTGCAAAAGCAAGACTCCATAAACTGAAAGATGGGTTCCCTGAGTTACATCTTCATTGATTTCGTCCTTCAAAACTCAAGTGTTTTCGTGTTACTATTCCAGCAGAATTACTGATGTGCGTCGGGGCTATAGTTGTATCCTTTCCTCTCCAGCACGAACGTGTTTTTTTGTGTGTGCATAAGCTAGTTTTTCTTAAATATCAGCTAGAGCAGTTACTATATTGCAAGGCCGGGTGGTCACATGGCTCTTTACAATACCTTCAGTCGTTACCTTATCTGGATGCAACCAAGAAAACGCGCATAACGTTGCAACAAAGAGGGCAAACATGTGTTTCAACGTAATCATAATGATTGACGATATACAATCTGTACATCCGTAGATTGTAGCAGCATTCTAGCCTTTGAACCACATCAGCCTATTAAATGCCAGTTGGAGATTATTCTCAAACCTTCTAGAAACCAGCTTAGGCAAATGATATTGCAAGTCACGCTGGACCAGAATAACCTTCTTTCTTGCTTGCTTGTATAACTGCAGTTTCCTATGGTCTGCACACCCCGAGGAAGCTTCATGCTCACGTGCCATCATGCCCGCGTGAACACGCCACTGAGAGCCTAGGAAGACATGCTGGGAGTGTACCTTGATAAGAGCTTGATTGATGGCTGCGTCCAAGGTGGAACTTCTCGGAGGGCCGTCCGGTCTTCTAGACGAGCTCAGGCTTAGCAGACGAAGGTCCAATGGCACAGACAAATACCGCTGGCGCCAGGTCTCGTAGAGAAACGTGTACAGACCTGGCCCCAAGTGGACTCTCGTCTCGTGTCAGGTGAGTGGCCTTGAAGCTGGCAGGACGTCGTAAACTCTTAAGCACGGAGACAGCAGCTGTAGAAGGCGGGACATTCTCGCGTTCAGCGCACGACGCAACGATGTCTTTTGCAGCACGCACGAGAAGCGTGGAACGGCGGTGCTTTTCTCTCGGGCGAGGCATGCTGGTCCAGGAGGGGCCCAGGTCGCAGCTATACCGCCACAGAGCTGAAAGGAGCTGGCGACCAGATACGCTACCTAATATACACGATGTGAAACAGACAAAGACCCCGACCGTTCGACCACAACGCGCTTCTGTGGAAAACCCTGAACGGCACACGTCCTCCTGCAGTGATACTCTTCGCGGGATAGTAGGAAAATAAAGAAGACAAACATGGCAATGGCAAAGAGTTAGGTTCTTTTACGGCTTTCTTCTGCGTTTCACATAGGACCGTGCCGTTCTTGCTTCTTGTACTGCTATAACACGATCCTCTGGAGCGGCTTCTGAGAGAGCCGTACTATAACACAACATTATTAGACTCTTCCGACGTTTATGACACCCACTTTAGGGCTCCCAAATGACGAGACAGACGAAGGGTGACGGGAGAAAAAGCGAAAGGACGAACATTCGTTTCTTTCCTCTTTCTTGTCTCTCGGCACGTCTCAGAAGCACCGATGTCTGGTGCAGGCGTGCCACGTGCCGACCCCGTCACCGAGTCACAATGCCGAGTGGCACGTGAGCGAGTTACATAAAAAAAGCAAGGTTCACTCCCTTTTGTTTCGGTCTGCGTGCCAAGGCAGTGCGAGATTCCTGGTATTGTTATTATTTCCTGTAGATGCCGGGAGTAAAAGTCGTATATCACTCGGTCATTGTTTTGGTGGACCACGTTCGAGCCGAGCAGAGATGTCAAAAATCCCGGGAGCAGTATGGCGAGAACGCCATAGGATGAAGCATGGTGTCGGTGAATCTCGCATTCTTTTGTTAAGCGAGACGAAGATGTTACAAAGTGGAGCTTATTCGACTCTGCGTGTAAAGGTTTAAATAGATGGCTCAGTTTGAGCCCCAACGCAGTTTTGCAATGGGCAGTGCCAGTGTCGGTTTATTGTGCGTGCCACGCGATGGCTGAATGCGACAACATGCGGCAGGCAACCACGCACGAGAGACGTCACCCGACGTCCGCACCGCGTCCCGAATGTATGTTAGCAAGGATTTGAATTTTCTAACTTCAAGATGATGGTGGACATTTTCTTAGAGCCAGACATGAGGTGGCGGAGATGCTTGCAGAAAGCAAAGACTACTTGGTCGAATACTCCCCTAAAGGCCTTCGTTTAATCAATAATGACCACCCTGTATATTGCCGTAAAACACTAAACGTCATGCGAAAATATTGAAGCGAGCTGCCAAAGAATCGACCGGTTTCAAGAGCCTCGAAGGTTTGATAGTGTCTCCTTCTCACCCCGTTTTTAGCGTTGTCTTATTCTGCGTCCACTATGCACCGAACGACTCAATTAAGCACACTGCCCATGTTTGGTAGTGTTCACATCCCGTCGGCCACACATTGCAGACTTTTCTTGCTTATTAATAAGTGCACGGTTACTCAGTGGTAAACGACAACTTTCAGTATGTGGCCCATTTCGCTTCTTCCGTCGTGCGGGCATACACCGACTTGCACTACTTCAGAACCTCTTCAATGTACATTCAGCAAGCCTCACCGGAAACTTGTGCCCTCTGCGACAAGATCTGCTCCACACATGTCTTCTTCATTGCTGTGTACCCAAAGCATTGCTTAATTTTCTCCACTAATTGACCCCAGGTTAAGTGCCTTGATGGTTCACAAAATCATACTATGTTCAAGTGAGCATCTTGTAGAAGTGTTATTGGACCGAACACTGAGTTGTAACAGCGATAAAAATAGATATCGCTCATATGAAGGAATGGTAAAAGCGCCGAGCGTTGGCTATTTGTGCCTGACCTGTCACTCTCCTTTCTTCTGCTATTTCCATGTAGTGAAGAAAATTGAACAATCAAAACCTTTGTGCCCGCAAAGGACACAACGTGTCAAATGACGCACGTTATATCATGCACTCGTAAGTTTAAAATGTTGGTGGAGTATATCCATCTGTACAACAAAATATATCTCGAGCGAGCAATGCACAACCTAGAAATTAATTTTTTTCACACGATTTTTCATTTTAGTGTTGTAACAAACCTTATTATACATTTGGAAACTTCTTGAAATTTCGCGATGTGTCTGCACTGCAGCCATAATTAACGTGACCTACAGTAGCCTATATTCGAACATGTTACAGTTATTAGTTTAATTCACACTCTCATCACATGTGTGTACATCGGTTCACCGTTATCCCAGCGGAAAGATTGTTGAGATTTATTTGTTAAGTTCCGCTTGAAGTCTTTCTGTTTAATTTTTCTTCGGTTCGTAGTGAGGTACTTTCACTCCGTTGCTCCTTATATCTGTATTACAAAATAACGCCACAGCATATTCGAGCACAGAATATGTCTTCCAACCGTTCGTCATTGCCATAGCGCTTAAGAGATGTGCGAGTGTTCACGGAGAATACAAGAAGTAAGGTTTACGTTATGAGATCAGAAAAAAAATGAGAAGAAAAGGCACTGTCCATATTTCAAGGGAAATATGACAAACCGTCCATTGAGATGTTGAAAGTACGCAAGTAAACATGATGGCGTCATTACATAACCTTTCGTCCTCGACAGTTTTTATCTGGAACTATAAACTTTCGTTCAAGCTGTCTGGCTATTTGTTTTCGCTACATAACAAACCCCGATACTTTTTTTTCCTGCTTCACATAAAGTATGTAATCATGTCCTCAAGTGAGGACAGCATTGTCTAAGGTTCACGATATAAGAAAAAGTTAGCACGGGTTCAACACTACAATCTGGGCTTTGTCTGCCTATGTAAAGAACGTTACATGGTGCTATAGATGTGGTAAAATACTAATTAAAACCAGCAGATAATGAAGCCAAGTAAAATATATAGTTCGTTAATTGTAGTGTCTTAGGTGCATAATAGTAATTGTGGTGTATATTTGAAGAAACTAAACCGAATGAAGATACAGCGGCTGGTTTTCATTGAGGTTGCGTTACAAAAAAAATGAGCCCTCAGAATTCTCTTCCACGAAAAATACCGCGAAGTGATTCAAGAACTATTATTTATGCATCTTAATTGATTCAAATGACTAAGTAATAGTATACGCCTGGCGCATAACCATTATTTGTTTAAAAATGTTTCCTTTCATTGGACAATGTATACAACGCAGCTTTTTGAGTTATACCGAACAATTCTTGGTTCACGAAACATCATGAAATATATACTTACGAATCACTATATCTGCTCGAGGAGAACACCATTGTCGTCGAAAACTGCAACAAAATTGTACCAGGAGGTCTCAAGATAGCTTCATCTACTTGATTCATTTCATACCACAGCACTTTAGTTTCCTATTAAATTCAGAAGAATTTAATATGGACGGAGCCCAGACGCATATATGTCCTGTTTTCACGAAATTATCCGCCCATCCACCGTTTGAAATTTCAACCACGAACCTCATTATCATTTTATTGATTGATTGATTGATTGATTGATTGATTGATATGTGGGGTTTAACGTCCCAGAACCATCACATGATTATGAGAGACGCCGTGGTGGATGGCTCCGGAAATTTCGACCACGGGGGGTTCTTTAATGTGCACCCAGATCTGAGCACATGGGCCTAAGCATTTCTGCCTCCATCGAAAATGCACCCGCTGCAGCCGTGATTCGATCCCACGACCTGCTGGCCAACACCCGAGTGCATTAACCACTAGGCCACCGCGTCGGGGCAGCCATTTTGTTTTACAGCGAAAGCTGTTGTGACATCGAAATTCGGGTCACGCGCAGCGCCGTAGTTGTCCGCCACTAGTGTCGGTAATCACTATCGCGAAATAAGCAACAGACCTAGCAACAAAGACACAATGAGGCTCGAACCCATACGCACTGCGTGCCAGCCAAGTGTATCAACCACTGAGCCACGCCGGTGCTTGGGACTTGTTCGCGAACTTGCCTTAGGCCGGCTTCGTGTCGGGAAAGGAATCGCGTTAATATGAGCAACAAAGTGTTTTAGAACAACAAAACAACAAGGCTTCCCACAACTCTATTAGTGTAACGAGTGGGTTGCCCAATGATCGAACCCATTACAAAAGCTTCTTTTTGATCACCTATTGAGTGTGGCGCATACCCACATCAGGCACAATTACTCATCGTCGTCAGCCCCTGCATGAACAATTGGCACGAAATTTCTTGCAAGTGTTTAACGGATACAACGCTCCTCGAAAGAGTGATGAGAAACAACATAGCGAATGCTGGTCTAGTACGCAGAAATTATTATTATAAATGCCGTAGTGGGTATCAAGCAAGTGTGCTTGCAGCAGTTACCCAGTAAGTGTTTAGAAAAAGTATTACAACATTCAGAAACAGCCTTTATTTCCACCCCGGAATCATTTTTTGGTGCTAGATGGCCGCAATTTCACACGCCACAAATTATATTTGTGCAAACTTTACTGCAGCCTCTAAACGTACGTATATGCGACATCATTCCGAGTCCGCATAATTCAGCCCCGGTGGAAATTCAATTTGACGACATTTTTCCTAATCATGCCAAATTACTTCCCCATAATATTTTGGATGGTTTACTACAACATCACCTGCGCAGTATTACAACGAACGTTATTATTGCTACAGACGCATCGCAATATGACAAAAAGTCAGGGGTTGGGATTTTCAGCCTGATTTTAAGTTGGATTTATTCATTTCAAATACCCGATTTCATACCCGTTTTTGTGGCTGAATTTCTAGCAGTAGTGCTCGCCTTACGCAAGTTAGATACATCCATTACATCAGCTGTCATAATAACAGATTCCCTGTCTCTCTGTGCGGCACTTTCTGTTGGTGCTGATAATCAAGTAACAAAGGCGTTCCATGCACTAGTGCCTGCGCATTTGAGAAAAGTACGATTAGTTTGGGTGCCTGTACATAAAGGTTTGTTTCTAAATGAAATAGCCGATTCCTTAGCTAAGTCGTCAATCAGCCAACCGATTCTACCACACTGTCCATCATCCGCTTATGTGAGTGCTGCTCGATTCCGCAGACGTACGCTTATGGAAGTCTTTAAAGGTTCAGCGCTAACAAACTCTACGAAATATCGCCATTTATTATATCCCTGGCGAAGAGACTTTTGCCGCACCCGTAAACAAGAAGTAGCTATCACTAGGCTGCGTTGCCGGGTACCAAATCTAAATTTCTATAGACACAGGTCTGCTCAGGCACCTTCGCCACTGTGCGCGTTCTGTGATGAACTGGAAAGAATATATCATTCCTTTTTGACCTGCAGGCGATTTAACACATTACGAAAAACCCTTTCAGAAACACCTTTACGTGGTATTGGTATGGACTTATCTGTGCCTGTCATTTTGTCTTTTGGAGCTTTCATTTCTGGTTTCTCTAATGCGACAGTATGCGCGGCCGTACGGGACTACATTGATGAAACTAATAGGTTGACTAATAAACCAGTTCCATTATCCTAACATGTCCACATGATTATATACGTATAAAATCAAATTATTGCTCTATTCTAAGAATAAATATGTTTATGTATATATATATATATATGTATGCATTACATTAATCACTACATTTTTCTAGGCTATCGGTAATCTTTCTGTTATACCGCCATTATTCCAAATTTGAACAGTAATTTTTAAAACCACTCGATTCTTGGCCAATTCCCCCATAGTGGGCATGCGCCACTACCAATAGGTGAACAACAACAACAACAAGTCTCTGACAGGCCGCTCGTCTATAGCTTTCCCTGTGACAGTGCTGCACCTTCCGCGCGGGCCTGGCCTTTTCTTGTTTTTTTTTCGTCTTCTTGAGAAGTGAAATTGGTTGATATGTGTGGTTTAACGTCCCAAAACCACCACATGATTATGAGAGACGCCGTGGGAAAGGGCTCTGGAAATTTCGACCACGGGGAGTTCTTTAACGTGCACCCAAATCTGAGCACACGGGCCTACAGCATTCATGAGAAGTGAAATCTATGCATCTATAACTTCGTCGCGAAGCAAATCAAGCTGCGTATATTAGTCAAACCAATTATGTCAAACTAGCTCATATGTCAATAAAAACCAGAGCTATACAACAGTCGTCTTGCTTTTTTATTTAATGTGGGCATACCGGTGGTTACTGTTTATAAAGTAATTGATATAATATATTGCCCAACATAACTTTTAGCATACAAGATACCCTACAGACAGTTTTGAGAGGAAATGTGTTCAGAAATGATAAAACCATAACATTCGAACACTCAAATGTTACTATGTCGTTGAATTTTACGTTACCCTTCAGTGAAGCAAACAGGTGGGCCTTTTTGTACCGCAATATAACCGTTTATTTCCCATTTTCAGATCAGTTTGCATTTTATTAAATGTGGGCAATTCGAGAACATGTCTCACTGTTTCTGCCAGAGAAACTTAGCTCAATCTACAGATATACCATACAAATGACCGTAATTGCGACTGCAAAATAAACTGTACTACGCAACCTGTAGAAATATTGCACTAGTAACTGTAATTGTGACAGGGAAATATATTATAAGGTAGCACAAGCCTCTTGAGTGGATTTCACTGCACAAAGAAGGAGAGTGATCACAGATAAAACACAGTATTGTCATGGCTGGGAAATACGAACGCTTTCATTTTCACCACCCTAACTTCCTAAAGGAACACGAAAGAGGAACAATGTCTTATAGTTTAGATCGACAAACTGTACTCTGAGAACTCTATCCCGCATGTTTCGCTATCATAAGTTTAATATTGGCGGAGAAAATGGAGGTTGAATTTTCAATTTTGAAATTTTCCGCCAATATCTCCGCGCGTGACGTAAGGAACAACAAAATGCATTTTCGGTATTTTCGTTTGCATCAGTCGATGAAATTTTCTGAAACTTCGTATGCCGAGTCTATGGACACCTACAGATAACAATGTGCTTCTTTGTTACCGATTGACAGGTATACGTAGAACCCAGCAGACGCCTTCAAATTTCCTCCGTCATGGTTTTTGGCGCGGGAATCTCAACGTGGCGTTCTCAAACCACATCCACCCGCATTTTCTTTTCGCGCTTTTTCTTTTTTACCCGGCGTGGTGTCGTGCGGTAAGAGTTGTGTTTCGGGATTGTAAAATGGTATACTTTACTAATACGCGAAAAATTGTTTTGCTCTTTAGTGTCCCTTCAACATATCGCCGCTTACACCAAGAAAAACGCTTACATCAGAGCTAGCACTGAAATCAGAGCCAACATTACATCAGGCACATCACACTTGCAGCAGAGCCAACATTACCTACAGTGGTCAGATTAGTAACAATATGAAGTGGTTACCTCCATCAGTCACGCGTGTCAGACGTTGTTCTGAAAGTTTTGATGTCACCTATTGTCGCACTGTGCTGTAGAATCAGTAGCGTAAGTAATGCAATTATCGACTGGCCTGGTATAAACTGCATTCAAAACGCAATATAAGCAATTTGGCCCGCAATCATATTACAGTGCATCGAAAAGGTGGAATTGTGGACACAGTACAAGGAGCTGCTATAGTAACTGAACAGTATAGCGTTGCTAGAACATTTTGTTTTTCTGTTGCTTGTTTTGGGGTGGGGGTGAGGGCGCTAACGCTATGCTTTATGTATGTTCGTGCCACGTAACAATATACGCGTATAAAACTAAAGTATTTGGGAGTAGTTAAACCCTTTCCCCAACACCCTCTCCTCTGGCTATGCCACTGGAACTGAAAGTTTATCAGCATAAGGGGGCGTTATGGGTGAGAGGAGATACGTTCTTAGCCCAGGGCGTCTTGAGACCCTTCCTTTTGATTCAGTACAGGAGACAAGTTGCCCAACGTTTACATAATTCGCGCGCTGTGTTCTGCTTGTTACTTAAATGTCACCTTCCACACAAGAGTAACGAATGCGACTGACTGTTTATGTGCCATGAGCTGTATTTCTCTTTCTTCTTTCAGAATCCTCCTTCAGGCACAGGGTAGCAAAGCGGTCGTATTAAACTCATCATTCTCGCAGTCTTTTCCAAGCGATCTCCGATTACTACTGCGTGGCCGGGTGAAGTTATTAATAGTTACATTTTTTTTTACTTTCTTGATAAACTTCCGTGATCACACCACAGGCGGACAATTAAGTCGGCTGTTATAGGCATATATAGGCCTATTCATGAGCACGTTTCCGCCGACTTCGTGTAAATGGCGCTACTTGTTAGTGGACACATTTAGTGTCAGTAACACTGAATAGGGGCATACTTTTTATATAACTGCTTAACAACCCTAACTACAGAGTAGTATGCCGACCTGTTTTATAACAACTGTTTTCGTCTGAGTCATGAACGAATCACTAAATATCAGCACTTCGTTTCCCAGAATTTCACTAATTTCCTTTCGATGGTGAAATCTTGGCTCTCGTACTTCTTTTTTCTCTTTCTTTACACTTCACAGATTATACTTTCACACTTCGAAATAACAGCGTTAAGCCGCTGTAATGTACAAAAGGCTGCAACTATACACGAGGAGAGTGCAGCGCATTCAGAAAAGAACTGCAGTGTTCTGCTCTTCAAATTAACTGCTCAATGCGTTCTCTCTTCTCTTTTTTTTTATTTCTGTCCATATTCTGTCACATTGTTGACAGGAAAAAGAGCCGCCTTTACATTGGTTGCCGGGAAAAAAGAGTGGTGGTATGGGAGCGTTGGGTGGAAGGAGGGAGCTGCTAATACCAATGGCCGTGGATTGACTGCAGATGCGACATAGAGAAAGACTATTTATTAGGAGGCACAGAGAAGTCACATGCGGCATAAATAATTCCACAGGATAGCGGCATCAGACGCATCAGTACACCGAATTCGCGTCGCGAAAATAAGATGCAGACCTATAGCAACATGACACCTGGAAAATGGGAATGGCCTGATCTCGAGCTTCCACAGCCCCTCGTTTTTTACGGTCCTTATGTAGTGTACATTCAGTCTACATGGTTACACGCACCGAAGAAGATTGGAACACCCTTCACTCTTCCTTCTACCTGGCCCGTTACGCATCCCCAATCATATCGCTCTCATGTCGGCCCGACAGGTCGCCCCGTAGATCACCTGGCGTCTCTTAGACGGAGAGATCGAGTTCCTCGAGGTTGTTGCTACTATACGACTCGCTAGTCTCCATCAAAACGAAAAAAAAAAGCAAATGTTAGGTCCTAACAAAAAGTTGGAGCCCATACAACCTCGTGGATATTCAAAACGCTTCCCGGTTCATCATTGCGGAAGATCCCGTTACATGTGTATGCGCGTGCATCCGGAATCTCATTCGCAGCGCTCTTCGTGTATACAACCAGCACGCACAAGCGCAGAATCGTGACACATTTGCAAGTACGGTGCATAGCAGGAGCAGTATTAACAACAGTAGCAGCAGCAGCAACAACACAGCAAACCCACACGAGGCGTATACAGGTGAGAGCGAGGGGCCCGACAATTCACCCTACGTGTGTACGCTCACCACGCCATGTAACCGAGGGCTGCGTGAGATGCGTATACGTCAAGCGCGGATCTAATATACAGGACAGCACGGGACTCCCATCGCGACTGTTTCGACACGTAAACACTGGGCAGCGTCGTAAATAAGTGCACCGCGCAGCGGGGCATACGCGCTCGCGCTGGCTGCGTGGCTTGGCTATAAGCTGCGGCTGCGGGCGCCACCGCGCGGGCAGATTTCATCCGCGGCGTACAGTGATATCTCTATTTGTGAGTGCCTACGTGTAAGCCCTACGGTAGTGCAAACCGAATGCTACCTCGCCCGAAGGGCCTCTGAAATATTTCGCAGGCTGACGGCTGGCTGCTATAATATACCCCCCTGGAGAACGACGACAGCCCATTGATCACGACCCGCGGTGGCCGTGCAGGCGTAGAATACAGAAGACTCACCTGTGAGAGTATGTTATGTATATACACCCGAAGGGAGCGTTTAGTAAGCTATGGCTTCTCGGGGATAAGAGGTGAGTATCTGCACCGAAGGAATCTGCGAACTCGCTTGTAAGCGACGTGTTTTTATAAAGTGACATGGACCAAAGTCGAGACATAAACATTCCTTGGCAGGAGATTTTTGATACGCGCCCTACATATACGAAAATTAAATCAGGTGCACGTGCGCTCAATCACTTGTGAATTTAAATGAGAGCGAAGGGAGGTGGGCTTGAATGTTATATATTTAGAACATATATAATCGTTTCTCAAGACGAAGGGTAAATCTTAAAACAAGAAAAATTTGCAGTCCTTTTAGCTAAAGCTAATAATAGCACAGGCAAAAACGTGTGCTTTCACGAGACACTCATTTAACTGTTTTGTTTTCAATCGACAGTGTTGTTGCTTACTCTTACATGTTTTCCTTCAGTTGCCTATCACTACTAGTTCTTACTGCTAAGGGTTAATTCATTCTCGATTCCCCTTCAATTCACATTAAATAACACATTCATATTTCATGCACCTTTGGTCACATGCGACTCATTTCCCTCACCTTAGAACCCCTGTAACTCACCTTGTGCGCTAATTATTTTTTCTAATCAGTTTTTATACATTTAGTAAATCTAAATAAACTCTTCAGAGCTTTCTGCCGCTTTTCGATCTGACACTCGCTCCGGCAACGACTTCATTTGACATTTGGTACCATATCCGCTAACGTTCCGTGGTGCTGGACTTCGTTGCTCGTAAGCCAAATAAAACAAACAGGCATCCATCCGCGAAAGTACACAACCATGTTACATAAAGTGTGTTCGTTCCCCCACGCTATTCTTTCTTTTAGTCTGTCGTTAATTTGAAGGTTTACTAAACTGAAGGTGTAGCGTTGAAGTATTTGTATTACTAAGTTACGGGTTCTACGTGTTAAAAGAGTGATATCAGCATGAATCGTCTGGCAAATAAGTTGTTTAGAAGATCTAGTTTCATTACATCTGAATAGGTAAAGAGAGCGTAGCATTTCGCCTCATCCTCAAGTGGTGGACGCAGCCAGAACTTCCTGACTGACATCTTGCATAAGGCGCCACGGACGCCGCATCTGTTGCGTACTGGGGCTCCAACTCTGTGACAGTGATGACGTCAAGACCGGTTAATAACTTTGCGGTAAACCTTTAGCATTACGACAATGACATGGTCAAGATGGCTAGTTGTGATGACGTTTAACTTGTTGGCAGCCTTTCCGTAAACTCATGATGTATTTTTGCACCGTTTGTGTCGACGCCAGTGACGCCGACGGTAAATTTTATCATCTGGCGAAGCATATAAGGCATTCGCTTTAAAAAAAAAAACTCTGTTATATAAAACGACATCCCAGAACTAACCACGTTAGTCTTAATCATCCAGTTTCGCTGTCTCAAGCCTTGCGCGGCTTAGTTTATTCTTCGGTTTTTTTTTGCATTTTTCCAGGTGCAAGAACACAGAGCACGATATCAATATCCCTTGATCTGCGCAGCTGTTACCTGCCCGCTTACTAGCTTTCTATAGGCTCATCATTCAATTGTGACACGACGACCATTGAACCATAAGGGCCCAGATGACCGCTATTCCGAATATCCGTGTTACGTGCCGATAGATGGCAACTGATCAGCCTTGTTGAAAATTACGGCTAAGCTGAACGCCAGCTATCTGACAACGCTGGCGCTGAGGTCTTCAACGTGTGAGCCGGAAGATCGTTCATCTAGTGCAGGTGGCTGACCTTCTGAACGCCGACCTTCTGAACGTGGCACGCGCTCCAAAACGGCGTTTATTTTACTACACCGCACCCCCTACCATACGGCGCCGCCGATGAACACGCAATCGCCAACGTCTTCGTGTGACGTCATTCCTATTTCTTTCGTGCTCGCACGTCGGGGTTCTATCTTCGAGCGCCAGCCGCCGCCGCCTTGCGCGTATCACACTTTTTATCGGCGAACCGTGAATCATCCGCTGGCCGCGTCCGTCCGTCGTCTGTCTGTTTAACGCGCGGACGTACGGACGCATGGTAGGACACACAGACGGACGGATAGACGCATGGACGGGTGCAGGAATGGGCGGAGGCATGAATGGACGGACAGATGCACGGGTGAACGGACGGATGCACGGATCAACGTATGGATACACGCACGGACGGACGGATGTACACATAAATGAACGCCGGGACGGACGCACGGATGGACGCACGAGTGGACGCATGAGAGGGTGGACGGATGGACGTATGGACTAATGCACGAATGGGAGGATGCACGAATGAACGAATGGACGCACGTATGGACGGACGGACGGACGCACGGATAGACGCTGTTAGGACCGGCGCCAGGTCTGACAATGGATCGGCGTTCCTTTTGATGTTCCTTTTGAGTCGCCAAACGGGTGGGCGGCCGGTGTCCGCCATGTATTGTTCCCACCTGGCCGGAGGGTGCGGCGTCCTGCCGCCGCGGCGCCGTGAGCAGTTCGGGAGACCACCGGTGCAGCTTCTTCTTTGGAAGATGACGGCGGCGGCGGCGGCCGGGAATCGTCCCGCTAATTGAACGAGTCGTTCGGCACCCTTTGAAGCTTGTTTACGGCGGCCCTTTCGATGGATGCAGTCATCAACTCCAGACCCCTCGCCCAGCGACACACCTTGACGGGGGGGGAGCCGCGTTCGTGCCACATGGCCGTGCGGTGACCACGCTTCAGTTTGAACGTTCGCGTGGACCGTGCGTGCTCGTCACCCTCGCGGGTAATGTGTGGTCCGTGATTGGACGGTGCCATCTGTACGCGGTCCCCGATCTAGGGATCTGGGGAGGACAGACCCTTTATAATGAGCCCCCACGGCTCATTCGGTGTGCTTTTTCGAGTGGAGAGCTCGCCATGTACGAAGAACGCCACTATATATCTAAACTTTCTTATTGACCTCTCTCTAATGTAAATAAACGTCTGTTCTCTGTTTTCCCATATAAGCATTGCATCTCGCTATAAGGGACGAGTCCGATGGGAGCCAGCTACCAACGACGAGACCCACAGGACCCAGACCACAACAACTGGATGGCAGCGGTGGGATCGAGCTCATCGACCAGGAGGCAATGCTGAGACCTGCTGTCTGGAGGACCTAGAGTCGGACAAAACTGCTTCGTGGCATCTCTGACAACACGGGAAGGAACGCGTCCGAATTCATGACTGCATAGGGTGAGTGCACTGCTTTTCTTTGCTGAGATATCACCAGGCTTTGCGTAGGATTGTAAACAAAGCAGTGATTTGGTAACGGTTGACGGAAGTATTGATAGTACGTCAAAGTTGTTTAGTTAAAAGAGTTAGCAGCACCAAGGACCGCCATGAATTTGAAGGGACTAAAAAAGCCAGAATTGTTAGAGTTGGCCCGAGAGCTGGGCCAGGTAATTGCCGAGACGAAAAGAAAGCAGGAGATCATTGACGCCATCGAGAAGATCGGGGCAGATGACGATGAGCTGAGCGAATGCTTGGAGGCTATTACGCAAAGGAAAGAGGAGCAGAGGCTCCGTGAGGAAAAGAGGAGCAGAGGCTCCGGGAGGAAAAAGAGGAACAGAGACGTCGTGAGGAGAAAGAGGAAAGAGAACGTATCGATCGTATGGAAATGAAACGCCTAGAAATTGAACTAGCAAAGGCTCAATCAATGAACGGAGCTAGCGCAGTGGCACGAGAAAGAGAGCGCCGAATGACAGATTTGATGCCATCCTACGCGGTAGGAGGGGACATGGGTCTTTTTCTGGTGCACTTTGAGCGCACGTGCGAGAGGGAAAATTTTGCTAAAACACGTGGCCCCAGCGCTTGCTTACGCTGCTGCCGTGTGAAGTAGCTGACATTATAGCCCGTATGGGTAAAGAAGACGCAGACGACTATGACAGAGTCAAAGCGAGTCTGCTCAAAAAGTACAGACTGTCAGCGGAGGCGTTCAGGCGAAAATTTCGTGAGATCGAGAAAGCCAAAGACGAGTCATACCCAGAGTTTGCGTACACCTTAAAGGTAAATCTGGAGGAATGGCTTAGAGAGGAGGGTGCGCTTGGCGACGCGGAAAAGACTCTGCAGTGTTTTGCGTTGGAACAATTCTTTCGGCGTCTACCTGAAAACATTAGGTACTGGGTTCAGGATAGACAAGGAGTAGATACTATCACGAGAGCGGCAGAGCTCGCAGAGGAGTACGTAAATCGCCGTGCCCTCGAAGGCAAGGATGTCCCTAGGAGGGAGATTAGTAAATATCGGGCCGACAAGCCTCCGCGATGGACAAAGTCGGGTCGGTATATGCCGAAGGAGGGTTTAGACTCCAAAGGAAGCGGTGATGAGAAAAACAAGAGAAAGGAAGAAGCACCCGAGAAAGGGCGGAAGGGCAACAGAAAAAGGCGTTCGAGGCCAAGAAGCCGATAGTTTGCTATAACTGCCAACAGACGGGGCATATTTCTTTGGGTTGTAAGAACCCGAAAGTTGTGTTAATGTCACTCTGTAGTAATGACGAAAACATGAAATTGCTAGAACCATACATCCGAGACCTAGTCGTGAATGGCCAACCGTGCCGCGTGCTCCGCGATTCGGCCGCCACTATGGATGTAGTGCACCCGTCCTATGTCGAGGAGAGTCAGTTTACAGGAGAATGCGCGTGGATAAGACAAGCAGTAGAGACAAACAGTGCATGTCTCCCAGTAGCAAGAGTCCGCATCGAAGGCCCTTTCGGTGTTCTAGACACTGAAGCTGCCGTTTCGGCACATCTCCCAGTGCAATACCCGTATTTGTTCTCAAATAA
The DNA here is from genome assembly GCA_013436015.1 of Rhipicephalus annulatus. Lineage (NCBI taxonomy): Eukaryota > Metazoa > Arthropoda > Arachnida > Ixodida > Ixodidae > Rhipicephalus > Rhipicephalus annulatus. The sequence goes on along the minus strand of WOVY01016106.1, from coordinate 25,419 downwards.
ATCAGAGTACTTGCTGCGACAAAAAGGAATTGGGTTCAGTGAGGGTATCGTACAGGCCTTAACTCGATCCAAAGCAAGGGAGCTCGCCGCTCAGACAGTTTGTAAAGATCCGGTGGCAGACGAAACAGCTTCAGCGGCAGAGCCTTCTTTACCTGGCACGAAACTGGACCGCCCTATAATGGAGCCTCAAAACACAATATCTAAAGAAAGATGTAAGAAACCGGATGAATCCGAGGCATCTCGAGAAGTAGAATGCACTATAAAGCTGTTAAATGTAAGTCCTACAGAACTGATAGTGGAACAGGAAAATGACTCCACTCTCCGTAACTTAACGCCAGACGCGAAGGAAGGGGTGGCTAAGCAAAACATTCAGTTCACCAAGAAGGGGGGCGTCTTGTACAGAAAGTACACGAGTCGAAAAGGAGTTCGGTTTAATCAGCTAGTCGTACCGTATCCTTTCCGCAAGGAGCTGCTGCACCTGGTCCACGGAGGTTTGTGGTCAGGGCATCTCGGCATCAAAAAAACAAAAGAATGTTTGTTACGGGAGTTTTGCTGGCCCGGCTGCTTTCGGGAGGTGGAGGCATTTGTAAGAAGCTGCGACACGTGCCAACGCGTTGGCAAACCAGGGGATAAGGCTAAAGCACCTATGAAGCTGGTCCCCATTATCACAGAACCGTTTCGCAGGCTAGTTATAGACACAGTGGGTCCACTTCCTGTAACGCAGTCCGGGTACCGGCACATACTCACAGTGCTCTGCCCGGCCACGAAATTCCCGGAAGCAGTACCGTTAAAGGAGCTCAGCTCGGAGGAGGTAGTTAAAGCGCTTTTATCTATCTTTGCACGTGTAGGCTTCCCCGCAGAAATTCAGTCCGACCAGGGATCTGTTTTTACAAGTGCACTAACCTCGACATTTCTAGAAAAGTGTGGCGTTAAAATCATCCACAGTTCAGTGTACCACCCTCAGTCAAATGCTGTAGAAAAGGTACATTCAGTCATGAAACGGCTGCTACGCGCCCTTTGTTATGAGCAAAAAGAGGATTGGGAGGCTTGCTTGCCCGCAGCTATGTTCGCGCTTCGGATCGCTCCTCACGAATCAACAGGGTTTTCGCCTGCGGAGCTTGTTTACGGACGTGCTCTTCGCTCCCCACTTCGCATTGTTCGAGAATCTTGGGAGGGCCGGGCGGACGACCCTTCGGTAGTAGCATACGTGCTTGAGCTGTTAGACCGACTTCACGCAGCTCAAGAACTAGCGGAGCAGGAAATGCGCAGAGCTCACAACAACGCTAAGCGCTATTATGACAAGACAGCCCGGACGCGAAGCTTTCGAGTAGGGGAAAAAGTGATGATACTGAAACCCTCACTGAAGAATAAACTTCAGGTCCAGTGGGAGGGACCTGTTGAGGTAGTTCAGAAATTGTCAGACACAAATTACTTGGTTACTGGACTGGGAAGGCGTAAAACGCAACAGGTGTACCACACTAATCTGCTCAAACCGTACCAGCAGAGGCATGCCGTTGTAACATGTCGCTCAATCAACCGGAAGAAATGCCTATTGATTTCCCGGAGTTAACAACAGAAAACAAAGACATTGGCGAGACTATTAGTAACCTGGTAGAGCAGGCGGAGTTGGAGCCAGATCAGAAAGCGGAACTGAAGGAACTATTGTTTGACTTTAAAGAAACATTTTCAGACACACCCTGGCAGAACCAAAGCCCTAGTTCATGATATTGAGCTGACATCTTCGGAACCAATTCGTTCTAAAGCTTACCGCGTTTCCCCGAGGCAACGGGAAATAATGGCCGCGGAGATAAACCGAATGCTCGAGCTAGGAGTGATCGAGCCAGGAGAGAGTGATTACACCTCGCCTCTGATCTTGGTTGAGGTCCCAGGGAAAGAGCCGCGACCGTGTATTGACTATCGGAGGCTCAACTCGATTACAAAGGACCAAACTTATCCAATTCCGCATATTGAGGAAAGGCTTGAGCAAGTCAGCAGTGCCAATTTCATCTCGACTTTGGATTTAGTCAGGGGATACTGGCAGGTGCCTCTAACTGAAAGGGCTAGTAGGCTTGCGGCGTTTATTTCCCCGATGGGAACATTTCGGCCGAAGGTCCTTAGTTTTGGATTAAAGAATGCCCCTTATTGCTTTTCTGGCCTAATGGACAAAGTGTTACAGGGTATGGAGGACTTTGCCCTCCCGTACCTAGATGATATTGCTATTTTTTCTTCTTCCTGGATAGACCACATGAAACACTTGCGAGCTGTGCTATGTCGTCTGCGTGAGGCCGGCTTAACAGTGAAGGTTGCGAAATGCCAATTGGGGCGCGCTGAGGTAGCTTATCTAGGGCATGTAATAGGCCAAGGCTACCGCCGGCCGTCAGAAGTAAAGCTGGCCGCAATAGACAACTTTCCCCAACCACGAACCAAGAAAGACATTCGGTCGTTTCTTGGATTGGCCGGTTATTATCAAAGGTATATCCCGCGTTACTCTGACATTGCAAGTCCTTGACAGACGCTCTTAGAAAGACTGAACCCCAGACCGTAAAATGGGATGGGGCCAAGGAACATGCATTTTCTACGCTAAAGAAGGCACTAAAAAGTCAGCCAGTGTTGAGCGCGCCTGACTACTCTAAGCCGTTCATTCTTCAGTGTGACGCCAGCGACCGGGGTATGGGTGTCGTGCTTTGTCAGAGGGGAGAGAACGACCAGGAACACCCTGTACTGTATGCCAGTAGAAAGCTTTCTGTTCGTGAGGAAGCATACAGTGCCTCAGAAAAGGAATGTGCCTGCGTTGTTTGGGCTGTGCAGAAGCTAGCTTGCTACATCGCCGGTTCTAGGTTCACAATAGAGACTGACCACTGTCCCCTCACATGGCTACAGTCCATGTCATCGAAAAACGGCCGTCTTTTGCGCTGGAGCTTAGCTCTTCAACAATACACCTTTGATATCCATTACAAGAAGGGTAAACTCAACAGCAACGCAGATGGTCTGAGTCGTTGTCCCTAGTACCCCGAGGGCTTCAAAACGATTTTCTGCTTTCTATCCTCGATTTGAGGCCCACTAGTTTTCTGTATTTATCCAAACATGTGTCAAGTGTTTTGTTTAATGTCTTCAAAAGTGGCTGATGTGGTGTTGCGACTCGGCGGGGGCCACAGGAATAAAGTTGAGGTAGAAGGAAATGACTTCCACAGGTGAATCTAAGTCTGGTGATTCTGAGTAGGGAATTGCCGTGTGCTTGCTCGTGTGTGGGTGTGCTTTCGGCGCAGTTTCCGCAGTTCCTCATTTGTGGTGGGCGGAAAATATGGTGGAGAGGGGTCACCTCATCCCTGCGAGCAACGCCCTCTTGGTCAATGATCATCGGATCCAGTGTTCGGGACAAAAATAATAGAGGAAGAGCCGACAAGCTGCAATACAGATCCCGCTGCACAGTACATGCTGGCCACTGCACCTCGGGATCTTCTTCCCCGGCGGAGAGGCTGTAGGACCGGCGCCAGGTCTGACAATGGATCGGCGTTCCTTTTGATGTTCCTTTTGAGTCGCCAAACGGGTGGGCGGCCGGTGTCCGCCATGTATTGTTCCCACCTGGCCGGAGGGTGCGGCGTCCTGCCGCCGCGGCGCCGTGAGCAGTTCGGGAGACCACCGGTGCAGCTTCTTCTTTGGAAGATGACGGCGGCGGCGGCGGCCGGGAATCGTCCCGCTAATTGAACGAGTCGTTCGGCACCCTTTGAAGCTTGTTTACGGCGGCCCTTTCGATGGATGCAGTCATCAACTCCAGACCCCTCGCCCAGCGACACACCTTGACGGGGGGGAGCCGCGTTCGTGCCACATGGCCGTGCGGTGACCACGCTTCAGTTTTGAACGTTCGCGTGGACCGTGCGTGCTCGTCACCCTCGCGGGTAATGTGTGGTCCGTGATTGGACGGTGCCATCTGTACGCGGTCCCCGATCTAGGGATCTGGGGAGGACAGACCCTTTATAATGAGCCCCCACGGCTCATTCGGTGTGCTTTTTCGAGTGGAGAGCTCGCCATGTACGAAGAACGCCACTATATATCTAAACTTTCTTATTGACCTCTCTCTAATGTAAATAAACGTCTGTTCTCTGTTTTTCCCATATAAGCATTGCATCTCGCTATAAGGGACGAGTCCGATGGGAGCCAGCTACCAACGACGAGACCCACAGGACCCAGACCACAACAACGCGCGGAAGCACGGACAGACTGACGGACGCTTCGCCCCACTCTTCATCCTTCACTCCATGGATATGCTGTGATTTTTATTATTTATCATACTAAAAGTAACGTCCTCTAGTATCGTACCATTTGCATTTTTCAGCGTATATTCATTTAGCCATATGTTATTTCGCCTGAGAGTCCAGACGAACGTCATTGCCTCTGCAAAGGCAAATCTGTGTCAAGGCCAGCAAGCGAGCCCGCCTGACGCCATCACCTCAACGACGTCTTCTAGCCCGGCAGCGCCGGTGTGTCTTACGCATCGCACGGCGAACTCTTTCAACCGCCGGGCCCGATAGCAGCCCGATGATGCAATCAGCGCCATCCAGTCTGGCGAGTCTTACGCAATGCGTAGAAGATCACTCGTCTATGGGTGCGACCCAGCGGCGGTTCCTGACTGGAGGATTCTGACACCACGGCCAGCGGCGCTTCTGTTTTGTACGTGTTTCAATCGTGGCCTTCAGTTTTTTTTTTTTTTTTTGTACGAAGTTCGCGCGAGAAACGTAGATCTTGTTCAACCAACTAGCCTGCTGTAAAGCTTTTCCCTTCACGCTAACTTCACGGGTTACAAGCTAGCCTGTTTGCTTTACAGGATGATAAGCACACGGAAAGCTTCTGCGTCGCCAGTCGTCTAGCATCACTTCTGAAGCCATGCAAGTCCCCCTTGAAATTTCTTCGCTGCGTGGGAAAGATAACGGAACGAACGGTCCTTAGCCGCATTGAGTGGTCTCTTGAACATTGCAAGATTTATCGAAACTCCATATGGCTGGCTTTCGGCAGAATCGCTCATATATAGGTAATTTTATTGATCTCGTTACATACGTCCAAGAGAATAATTCAGTCAAGAGCTTGCCTGCAGCCCTCTTCCTTGACGTAAAAGGAGCATATAATAACGTGCTACACGAGGCCATTTTTAATGCTTTTGAGATAGTTGGCCTCAGTGGCCGAGTTTTCGATGGATCCCTAGCTACTTGACATCTAGGTCATTTTTTTTATTGTCAGCCGACGACGGCCCAACTACACGACACTATACCAGCCAGGGTGTTCCCCAAGAGAAGTAGTAAGCCCCGTTCCATTCAACCTCGCCCTCATTGAACTGATCGAGTACTTGCCAAGTACGATCGTGATATCGATATACGCCGATAACATACGTGCCGGAACATCAGCCGGAACATCAGCCGTCCCACGCCTTCAGATGCAAGCAAGGCTTCAAAAAGCTGCAAGTTTGACAGCGAGCTACCTCGGCCAACCAGGCCTCAAGATATCCCAGGAAAAATGCGCATTAGTGGCATTTGCACGTAAACCAATGACGCACGATGCCATTTCTATTGAAGGGCAAACCATTTTTTACCCCGAGACCACAAATTTCCGGGTGTAATCATAGACAGAAATCTTCGGTTGAAGCCCACATTTGTCTCACATGAAACATCCCATAACATCAATCTCCCAGGTGTTCACGTTCCCGTGTGGAAAAACCTGTGCCATGTCGATTCACTCAATGCTGGAACTTTGCAGATCACTGTTTCTCAGTTCTTTGAGATATAGTCTGTCTGTACTAATTCTTGCAGGACTAATACTCACACTCTGCAGGCTATTAAACCTTAGGCACTCAGAGTCTGCCTTGGCTTGTCGAAATGCGTGCCGACTGAAGCGACTATTTCCATTGCACGAGCCACCCAGTACAAACGTACATTGTGGTGGAGGCCTTGAGAGCCTATCTAAAGCATTTCTTCTGGGTCCATTGTCATCACCTTGCAACAATGCGTTCGGAGAGACCACGGGCATCGTACTGTGCAACTATCTCTTCTAAGCCACCCACCTTCCACCAGGCTTCAGCCGCGCATGTAAGCCAGCGATATCACCATGGTGCTTCATCCGACCTGAAGTGCACCTCATCGTACCCGGCATCACGAAAAAATCTGATCTCGCATCACCTGTGCTGAAACAGCTATCGCTAATGCTTTGGAACGAGAAATATGCCAATCACGTATATGTTTATACTGATAGATCAACCACTCTCCACTGTTCGTCTGGAGCAGTGGTCATCCCAGCGAAAGATATTACCTTCAGTTTCAAGACAGACAACATGATATCATCGACCGCTGCAGAGCTCGCTGCTCTTCACACTTCCCTTCACGTAGTCAACCGCGAGCAGCCTCAACGTTGGTCAGTCTTCAGTGATTAGAAGGCAGCTCAGCAATCTTTCCGATCAGCCGTGCGGCACGCACCATACGAAGAGCCGGTCTTTGAGTTCAGTATCTCCTCCATACTGCGTTTGAGACAGGTCCCCACGTCAAATTCCAGTGGCTTCCAAGTCACTGCGGCGTGATACGGAGTGAACGCGCTAACAATGCTGCTCGATCAGTGCTTCAATGCAACAGGCTTGAGACAATATCGTTTTAAAGGAATGACGCTGCCAGCCAACTTTGAGTGACCGCACCGGAAATCACTCTTTCCACTTAAAATACATGCAGACAGTGCAATCGACTCCACTACAGCCCGAACACTTTACAATTACTGACGCCTACTGTACCACCCCGAATGATGCCACACTATTTTGCCGTTTATGGCTAAGAGTAGCTTTCACGTCATTTCTTATCGAAATGGTTGACAACCCCTTCTGTGACACTGTGCACGTAGCGAGGAGGCATTACAGCACACCTTCTGCGACTGCCCTCGCTACGATGCGCAAAGGAAATCACTTGCAGCTGCGCTAGCTCGCATAGAACGCAGACCGATGACGGCAGACACCATTCTGGAATGTCGTCAGAGAGGTCATCGCAAGTGACGGCGATTAAAAACAGTCCTCAGCTTCTTGAAGGCGATGGACTTGGGCTGGTGGTTATGGACTATAATAAATAGTGTTAAGATTACTGTGACGTGTGACTTTGAGTGCGCCCTACTCTCCTTTCTCTGCCTCGCTCCTTCGTTCAAACTCCCTCATCCCTGTCCCTCGTGTAGGGTAGCATACCAGTCGTTCTAGACTGGTTAACATCCCTGCCTTTCCTTTCCTTCCTGTTCCCTGTCTGCGTCGCGATCTAATTGCAATGCCACGTCTATGCTCGGTTATCGAACCTGCCAACTCGCGATCATCGATAGAAAAAACGCAACCAGTCAACGCAGTCCGTCTTCCCATGCGTCCGTCCGTCCGTCCGTACGTAGCTCACGATACGTATAGCCTGCATGGCCGAGTTAAGCCACTGCTAGTTTTTGTTTTTTGTTTTCTCATTCGATATAAGGAAGCAGAGAACACGATGATCTGTTGCTTCACGTGCCACTTCCAAGCGCCATCTTCATTTGCTTCTCACGAGGTCACGCACTCTCCGGTATTGTTCGCGCCTAAAAGACGGCGCTACAACGGCAATGTGAGTCGTGACGTCACATGAAGTCATGCTAAAGTCTGAACGTCATTATGACGCCAGATTTTCGGCGGTCTGTGACATCATGGTGAGGTCGTCACGCGATCTATTTGCATCACTCGTCTCCGACGCCATGGGTCACTTACCACCGACAATCAAATTTCCCGCGTGGTAAGGCACCTAAGGATTTCGACTTCAAACATGCTTGATCCCTGCGTCATAGAAATCGGTATAAGAAAAAGTAAAAAAGATCTCCATAAAGATGAAGTTGAGCGCTTACTGTACATTGATATTCGCCAGCTAAATAATGTCCCTCGGTTGTTAGATTTAAAGCACCCTTGTTCGTAAATGCATCCCCGTTGACACTTGGTGATACATCTCCGATTACCAATGACTAACGTCCTTGATTAATGATTTATTAATGATTTTTTAAATATGCCCCTGTGGTCATGATGCCTGGGAATCTGCAGTAGTTAACGGTCAGAGCGCAACGAAAACATTACAGCATATCCACGGAGAGTGAATCACGATGGTTGGGGCGAAACATTCCGTACGATCGTCACTCCATGCGTCCGGTCCACGCATCCGTCCGCACATCCGTCCGTGCATCCATGCGTCCTTGCGTCCGTCCGTTCGTGCACCCATTCATCCGCAACTCGAGATCCTGCCGACGAGAACGGGCCGCAGCGGTTTTCCGTACCGACGCTCCTCGTCATCCATGGTCCGCAAGCAGCACGATCGATCTGTCAAGCGCACTCGTACGGCGGACGATCCAGAAGAAAGAGATAACGGGCGCACCGGTGGAGCCCCGTGCAGCCCACGCAGCAACCAATCGGAGAGCAGCTGCACCGCCAATACCATATAGCGTACCTTCAACCAACCGCCACATTGGGAGAGTGTCGTCTCAGAAACTAGGCGATATAATGGAATGCGTTACAGAGCTAACTATAGTATATCATCACCCAAATGCAGTTTGCATGCATTTCGAAACAGCGTCATCTATTTATGGCAAGGGAGACCTTACTGGTATAGAAGGCGATTGACGATCGATGACCGACGCCCGCTCGACAACGGCCAGGTGTCGCCGCTTCGCCCCCTAATAAAGGTGTCAGAGTTAGCAAGCCCCATTAAAAGACAAACGCAACACGCGTTGTGTCTTCGCTGTCGGCCGGCCCCGATTCTTCACGTAGTGACCGTAAGCGGGAACACTAAGAGAAGGCAAAGTTACATCCAGGCAAAACAGGCGCATGTTCTATGTGTTGCATGAACTATTTTCGGTATGAATGGATGCTGCGCGCCCCGCTGACACTTTGAGTGATGTCCCCACCTGCAAGTGTGTTAAATGGTTGACAAAAGTGCACATATATTGGGAACGCACCGAATAGGATGAACGCGAGAAACGGCACTTTGAAGAAACTACTCACAGGTTTCACGGTCAAGATGCCTTATTAGTAATTACATCTTACAAGAGTACTGCTAGAGGGCAAGGGTAGAAAGGAAAATATACAGCATATCATGGGAGTGAACGATGATGAGTGGGGCGAAGTGTTCATCTGTCTGCCTGTCCGTCTGTCCGTCCGTCCGTCCGTCCGTCCGTCCGTCCGTCCATCCGTCCGTCCGTCTGTCTGTCTGTCTGTCTGTCCGTCTGTCTGTCCTGTCTGTCCGTCCGTCCGTCCATCCGTCTGTCTGTCTGTCTGTCTGTCTGTGCGTTCCGCCCGTCTCCGTACGCCCGCTCCTATTACACTAGAGAGCGCATCATACAACTATAGGCGCTCACGTACGACGAGAGATACACAAGGGATGAACAGAACCACAGCTTTAGGAGCTTCGCAGCACATTTTTCAAGCATTCAAAGCATGTGACCGTGGGCGTAGTGGATAGCGTGCCCGGTAGCTGTTATTGCCTACCGAGAAATCGTGGGTTCGACTCCCATTGACAGCGCTTTGTCTTCTGATCTGTGATATTTATACGTAATTTTCGTGACAGACGTACGTCATTATTATCGCAGAGAACCCCGGCATAAAATGCTTTCGGGTTTGAAAAAAATCACAGCATATACAAGGAGTGAATTGATGAGTAGAGCGAACCTTCGAGGGGCTTTATCGGTAAACCGGGAATCCTTTCGTCCGTCTGTCTGTCCCTCACGCTAGCGCTACCTGCAGAGTCATCCATAAACTAGGTGGTCACGAACCAGCCACAGTAAAATAACAAGCCCACGGCCTTAGGAGCTTCGCCCCTCAAAGTAAGGCTACATGTGTATAAGTGACATGTGTTTGGCATTGTGCATGTCTGCCTTTGAATCTTGTACTTCCTTGACGAATCATAAATGACTTTGCAATGCGGCGTCGTGCTTAATGCGTTTTTCTTTTTGTGTGTGTGGGGGTGTTGCAGCCGATGTATTTCCCCCTGCTTTTCTGCGAATACGATAATTTATGAGTGCGACGCTTTTTTTCTCGCCTTTTTTTTCTGCTGCTTGTACTTCGACGTCCTTCTTCCACGGTTATGTGCAGTTAGCCCGGGAACAAATTTATGGTGGGTAATAATGCGATTTTATTTGCTCATTGATCTGGTCATGCTGATAACCACCTTACTGAAAGAGAGATAGATAGACAGATGGATGGATGGATGGATGGATGGAATAAAAGCTTTGTTAGTTATCAACATAAATATTCACGCATTAAAATTACCATAAATCATAGAAATTAATAAAATCTTCAGGTGCTTTACGTGCCAGAATCATCATATGATTATGAGGTGCGCCTATATTTAAGGGTCTGCAGAAATTCTTCACCCTCTGGTGTTTTTAACATGCACTTACATCGCACAGTACACATGCCTCTAAATTTTGCCTCCATTTAAGTGCTATCGGCGCGATTGGGATCGAAATCCGCGAATTTCCTGGTCGACCACTGAGCGATTTCTTTCGGGATACGAGAAGAATAGAATGCTAAGTTCATCGTTAAAAAATATCTAAATCAATCATATTCATTAAAAACTTGACATTTGAAATTGATGAACACTTCCTTTTAAATAGCCAGAACCCGTTAGTTTCATGGCCGATCCCCATAGTGGGTTGCGCCTTGATAAAAAAAAGGACAAATAAACAAACAAACACTGAGCACTGTAGCCGCTACAACGCCAAGGTGACCTGAGATAGAGAATGATCATCAAAAGAGTCGCACGTTCACCTCCATTTCACATTCCATGTAATAAATTTTCCACCTTCCGAACGCTTTCTGCGTCAGCTGTGGTGGCGCAGCGGTTATTGTGCTGGCTCGAAGGCCGCGGGTGCGATCCCGGCTGTGGCGATCGCATTTCGATGGAGCCGAAAAGTGCAGTGAACTGGGCGATGTCAGTGCAACCTTGAAGAAATTCAAGTGGTCGAAATTTCCGGAGACATCCACTAAGGCGTCCTTCCTAACCATATCGTGGTTTTGCGACGTAAAACCCGAGATATCATTAGAAAGCTTTTTGCACCTAACCTGGTCGTCGCACTGTTTCCACGATCGCAGGTATGACAGGCATTCTGCAGTGGTTTCACACAGCCTCCGTCATCGGCCCAGCTTTGACCAAGCAACGATGTCATCGTGATGTGACGTAACGTTATGTGACTCCATTGAGACGTCACAAAGTTTGGCGATTTGTGACATCATGATGACGTCATGGGATGACGTCACAACCCGTGGTTGTTTTTTGCGTCCTTCGCACTGACTTCGGGGGTGCCGACGGTTGAGCTGCAACATCCACAAAATCATTATATCATTATGAGAGACGCCAAAGTAGAAGCCCCCGGTAATTTCGACAACCTGATGCTCATTAACATGCTCCTAGCTTAAAAACACTGGCTTTCGCCACCGCCATCGAAAATCACCGTTTGACCTTAAAGCTGTATTCATATGACGGACGAAATCGTGATTCAATCTCGGGGAATCACGCACTACTTCACCATACATCGTTCGTTCCTGCTCTTCTCCTCCCGTCCGAGCGGAGTGATTCGTGAAGCGGTGGAGACGCAAATCGCTGTTGGGATCAGTTGGGATTTTCGGCAAAGATACAAAACTTCTGGCGGTAAACGCGTTCGGCTGGCAAACCACGGTTCTTTCCAATCCAGGGCAAGTCACTTGTACAGTTCGAGATCACTGGCGAGTAGCTCTTCGTGAAGCTGGTTTTGCGCTGCCAGGATAACCCAGATTGATCTTTAGCACAGACGAAGTCCTGATCTCCTCTTCGTCGTCTGCTGCATCTTCCGAGAACGACAGCCATCCTCGGCAAGGGTACTCGACGTCCACTTGGCAATGTATCCCCTACTCCAGAGCTCCCACGGCCGCCTGCGCCGTCGCCTATATACGGCTCCTGGGAGCGGAGATAAAGCCGATTCGTCCCCGCCGTCATCCACTTTTCTCCACTGTCGTGTGAATGCGAGTCGCAGAGAGATCCCGAACACGTCACATGTCATGTGAGTGATCCATCTGCAATCTTGTCCGTCGTGTGAATACAGCTTAATGTGGTTGATGCCTTTTCGTAGAAATCTGGTATAACTCGAATGTAACCCGTACCTCCACAAATGTAGTACGAAATATCAGAGCATCTCTTGTGTGCACCCAACACCGCCATCACATTCAAACCAATGATAAGACCCTATGCCGAAGCCCGCATACCCGACTGGACAAAGTTTCGGAAAACCTACGCTAATCTGGCGCCTATTTGCGAAACAGGTTACCACGCATGGTCACAAGGAGTGGTTCACACACCTTCGTTTGACGGAGACTCAAGTTCAACTCTCGGAAGCTACGCCGGGATGAACAATCACCTCCTTCACCTCTGGGAGGCGCGGCATAGCCTCGTCTGCAGATGGCCCCTCTACAAACACAATCGGAAACTAAAAATTCGCATTCCCGAGCTCACCCAACGAGCGGCCGAGTACGCGGCCCAGCTCGCCAACTCGAATTGGGTAGACCGATGCAACACGGCTGATAGACAAATGCCCAGCCGAAACACTTGGCATCTCTTTCACGCCTTTATTGATCCGACCCAAACCAGAGCCAAGACACAAAAACATCTTCAACGGGCATTCCATGCCTTCGACGTAGACACCTAAAAATTAGCATGCAAACTATGCGATCAATGCATATGTGTCCGACAAGACACCCAAGGGCCAGCGTACTCGTGTGTAGGTTCTAAAAACGTGGAGCTGGATCAACCGTTCCAGCTTTATGACCTGAAGGCGGCCCTTACTAAAATGAAGCAAGGAACGGCGCCAGGGAGAGACAAAACTAACAGTGAATTACTTACCAACCTTGCCGACCCGACCTACGACGCACTTCTCGGGTACATAAACTCAATATGGCTTGGCGGGACACCCCTTCCAATCGAATGGAAGACTGCCTGGTCACTTTCATTCCTAAAGCCGGCAAAGCCATAAACACAGACAACCTTCACCCCATCTCTCTTACGTCTTGTGCGGTAAAGCTGATAAAGATTATGGTTGCCAGATCACTTGTCCATGTTTTCGGAAAACAACACATATTTGCAGACACAATGTTCGGGTTCCACCGCACCAGTCTACACAGGATGTCTTGCTTCAATTAGACCGCGAATTCTAAATCTTGTCGAATACCCTCTTAATGACAAGACAGTACTCGCCCTTGACTTGAAGGGGACTTTTGACAACGTCACACATGACATAATGCTGAAGCACCTTTCCCTAACCATCTGTGGACACAACATATTTCAATACATTCGACAATTCTTCTCTGACCGACAGTCATACATCCGAATACAAGATGAAGAACACGGCTCCTACCAATTAGGTACGAGGGGCACCCCACAGGGTGCGGTCCTCTCACCCCTATTGTTTAAATCTGGCTATGATGAAACTCCCGGCCTCAGCTGGATAATGTGAAGGCATACAGCACGCGCTGTATGCTGACGATATTACCATTAGGGGCTGAACACGGCTTTGTAGGAGACATAGAAGACAACCTGCAGCAAGCGGTGGAGATCATGGACGCCTACGCCCGCCGCGGCGGCCTCCAGTGCTTTACGACCAAATCGAAATTTGTGCACATACGCCCCTCGGCAAAGTGCACTACCGAAATTGAACTGTGCTTAACGAAGCCGACTCGTCTTCAGAACACGATGAGATCAAGTAGTACTGGATCTGTTTATTCATAAACACCGCCGAGTCAATACAACATTGACAAAACTGCGTAAGGTGGAGGACCAGGTGGCCCGTATGGTTCGCCGGGTTTCCAACAAACGCGGGGGGTTACGTTGCAAAGATGCCTTGCGGCTGGCGCATGTTTTGTAACCAGTCGAGTCCTCTACTCGGCTCCTTACCTCCACCTGCGCAAGTTTAACGAGAACTCGCCCTTGAGGTGATTCTCAGGAAGATGTACAAGCGTGCCCTCGATCTCCCAATAACCACGCCTAACCAATGCCTTATGGGCCTGGTGATGGTAACACTTTCGCGGAGCTCCGGAGAGGCACACTTGATTAACCAATACACGAGACTTTCGAACACTCCATCGGTCATCCACCCCCCAACAGAGACGGAAGAGCGCGTACGCGGTTCCAGAATCATAGAGATGCGCCCAGCACGTGCGCCCTCTTCCGGCCAACATGACACGTGACGACCACAATGGCAGGCGCCTTGCGCGGGCGGAGGCACTAGCCAGCCACTATGGAAACTAACACGGCATATTTTACGTGGACGACTCTGGCCCTCAACATGGGTGTGGTACACGTCTGCAGCCGTCCACCAAAACATCGTGGTGAATGGTCTCACATTGAGAGCACAGAACATAACACGTGTGAGGTAGCCGCCATCGCACTAGCTGCTGCAGACCAGGACTTGCGCGTCATCATTACGGACTCGAGAGGGGCCTGCAGGAAAAAATGGCAGATTTCACGTACCTGGTAATCGACGTTATGCGAAGCATGCGGAAGGGAAGGGTGACTGTACTGCAATTTTTTTATTGAGCGACAGGTCATGCAACAGATGCTAAATATATGAACAAATATTGCACGCACAGACATATATGTTGAAGACTTGCAGATGTTAATATAACCACTCATTTGAACTTGCGCAACGATGCTACTTGGAGAACATGCACATTAGCAACACCAGAAGCTGATAAGAAGCGCTGATGCTCCCGAGTTTGCTGGCCCTGGACGCTGCTACATAAATCAACTGTCAGCGCATGACAACTAACCACAGATTGACATTAACACCGATGTGACGGCTGTATCAAAGAGTACAATATGTAATGTTAATATTATTGGGTAGACAGCACTGCAATCACTATTGACGTTTCAAGAAGATTAGCGTCTATCGGAAAAGTAGTTCGGCGATCTGGCATAGCTCTGTGGTACAACGCTTCATTGCCACGCAAAATGCTTGTATTTGATTCCAGCTGGGACCATGACATATATTTTCAAATTAGTTGGGTTGACGCTACCGCTGTCAGGTATTACTTAACGCTCACGCGTAAAAATTGCCCGATGTGTCCTCGTCGTTCCTGGGTAGATACGAGGTGTCAATCACCTGTGGCACATACCCGCATACCATCGGCACATACCTGCCCGTGGGTATGTTGCCACTGTCTGGGTCGGAAAGCGTTTGATGACGTAACGTGACGAGATTGTGAGAATATTCCTGTCCTGAGCAGCGCGGCATATTTGTCAAAACGATATTACCCTCCCGTGCTAATTTTGTTTCACGCCAAATTAAAGGGGGTGACCACGAGAGCACCCAAACGTAAGCGGCTACATAGACAGATACGCTCAAAGGCACCGAAGTTCACTAAGAAACGCTTCCCATTTAAAAAGTGCTTAACGATTTCGAGCACTTCGTGCTCAACTAAGGGAGAGCATTGGGCCGTCCCGACCACTTTGAGAACCAAAGCCTGGAATTATTCATGTCCAGCGCCATTTGTAAAGCGTAAAGTAACGGCCTCTGCAATAGCATGTTAAAGTCAAAAGCCTGCGTGAAGGTTCTAGTTAGATTGGCTATTTTGTTAAGTGCATGTGAATATGGTATGACCCCAACGTAGCTCGAGCCTGTAAATCTAAAATGCGTTAGGTTTGACGTATATTTTTTACACCAAACATCTCTCATCTTAACGCACACCGAATGTTCTTGAAGATGCACCTAAATCATCTTTGCCACCCAAGGAGAAGTATACGCTGACATGAAAAAAAAATTGGCAGATCCCACCAGGTACAGTGGGAATCGATTATGTGCGAAGCACGAATGAGAAATGTTGATATGTCACTTTAAAATCAGCGCAACGTTACAAGGTGGAGGTAAATGATGCCGAACGTGATTTCAGTGTCATGATTATCTTGTTTGGATGTTTCATTTACCTTCATCATCTATTCACGTCACGTAATACCAATTTGATATATGTGAAGCCAGCGAAACGGCAGTGAGCCCAATATGAGCGTGGTATGTTCTCATGTTCTTACATGACACGCGTGTCAGGATTATCATGTTTGCACCAGTCATATATTTCGTCATCCGTTGACGTCACGTAACACCACATTTCGTATATCTGGAGCTAGCAAAACGGCGGCGAGCGCCCCATGACGGGCCCATAATACTGCAATGTAGCGTTGACGCGCGCGCTCACTGGACACAGCGATGCTACGTTAGGAAAACGCGAGTGCTCTATAGTCTGACTGACGCCAGGCACGACCGGCGCGACCAGCATCCGTCGGCGCGGCCCGACACCAACCGGCGCGAAATGCTACGTGCTGCATTTCGCGCTGATGTGTTACCCAGACAACGCTGCGTCTCCCTCTTTTCGTGACGGAGGGACGCCGGGCGCGCAGACACGCGCATGCGTCTAAGCAACGCAGCGTGGCGGCGCCACAAGTATATGGTAGGACCGGCGCCTGCATGGCGTGAGAACGCCGGCATGACGCGACTAAATGAACGCCGGCGAGCACGCGCACCGCGTCACGTCGAAATGTATTGGCGTCTTGACTGTGGCATGTAGTCATGTTCTCACATGACACTCATCTCATGATTATCATCTTTGCATCAGTCACATACCTTCGTCATACATGGGCGTCACGTAATACCAAATTTGGCATATGTGAAGCTAACGAAATGCCCGCGAGCGCATCATCACTGTGGCATGTAGTCATGTTGTTACGTGACACCCATGTCGTGATTATCATGTTGGGATGTGTCATTTACCTATTTCGTCTGTTCGCGTCTTGTAATACCGAGTTAGGTACATCGAAGCGAGCGAAACGGCCGCGAGCGCATCATGAGCGTAGAATGTAGTCATGTTTTTTATGACACGCGTCTCATGTTCATCATGTTTGCACCATCAGTCACATAACTTCGTCATCCATTCACGTACTGTAATACCAAATTGGTATATGTGACGCTAGCGAAACGGCAGCGAGCGCATCATGAGCGTGGCATGTGGTCATATTGTTACATGACACGCATGTCATGTTTTTCACGTTACGGTCTGTCACTTGTGTTCGCCATGCAATCACGTCATACCATGCCAATTTTGCAACTTGTCATGTGAACGAAGCCACCGCAAGAGCAGCAATACCATGAAATGTAAGTCATTACATTCATGACATACATGTCATGATAGTCATGTTATGACAAATCAAATATGTTCTTCATACAGTCATGTTATGCGATACAAAGTTTGGTACTGATACCTTATGGAAACGGCCAGGAGAGTTAAAAGTCGTAGCCGGCTAGATAGATAGATAGATAGATAGATAGATAGATAGATAGATAGATAGATAGATAGATAGAGATAGATAGATTAGATAGATAGATAGATAGATAGATAGATAGATAGATAGATAGATAAATCCTCAAAGTCGCCGAAGTTCACTAAGAAGTGCTTCCCATTTCGTATTAAACGCGGTTACGTCCCATACCTGGCGTACTGCATCTTACAAAATAGTAATTACGTCGGGGCCCCCTCGTTCTGTAGCATCATATGGGCTCCAGCTCACACGGGCCTCGAAGGCAATGAAACGGCAGGCGCCGCTGCCCGCACGCTCTCTCTCCGGGTAACGCCTTCAGACCCTTCCGAAATGGATCCCGAACCTAATCCAGCCTTAACATTTCGAGAAATCGCTGAAATTCTATCGATTCGGCCACGCGATTTATGATAAACCCTGTAAGGGCTTCACAAAGGCAGAGGGCCCCGCCGTGGTGGCCTATTGGCTAAAATACTCGGCTGCTGACCCGCAGGTCGCGGGTTCGAATCCCGGCTGCGGCGGCTGCATTTCCGATGGAGGCGGAAATGTTGTAGGCCCGTGTGCTCAGATTTGGGTGCACGTTAAAGAACCCTCGGTGGTCAAAATTTCCGGAGCCCTCCACTACGGCGTCTCTCATAATCGTATGGTGGTTTTGGGACGTTAAACCCCACATATCAATCAATCAAACAAAGGCAGAGGAACGCTTACTCCTCCACCTTTACACCAAAACACTGCTGTGCCCGGCAGTTTTCAAATATCTTGATCCTGCGTGTACAGGAAAATGTCCGCACTGTCCGGAGGAGTCCTCTGACATCTTCCACATGGTGTGGGCATGCCAGTCAACTCTGCACCTCACCCCAAAACCAAACCCCACCCGGGAGTACTGGGAGGCAGCCCTGCTCAGTTGTTCCGATCTGGCGAGCCAGAAGGCCCTGGTCAACCGAGCTCGAGCCGCGTTGGCTGCCAATGGACTCCTGCGACGAGGAGCCCATCTAGTGTGTGTGAGGGATGGCCCACCCCCGGCCCGTCTCCCTCTTACTCCCTGTATATATATATATATAGATATAATATATATATATATATATATTATATATATATATATATATATATATATAGATATATATATAATAAAGTTTTTCTCTCTCTCACTTGTGTGCAAATAAAGTGTGCAGTTGTGTGCAAATGAATGTGTTTATATTTTTTGTTTGGTGTTGCACTCACCAACAAACCTCTATCAGCCCACATCCTGGCGCTAAACGAACGTCAAGATTAGTCAGGAATTTCGAGCTCGGGGCCCTCGTATCCTGGACCAATCTCAGTGCAGAGATTGCCGAAATTTCCAGGCAAATCATAATTTTTGTTCTCACTTATGCTGAGAATTTCGTAGTCTCAGATAAAAATGTCACGCAGAGGTCAAAATACTCGGACATTAGCTTGGAATACATAAAATTTAAAAATACTTCTACGTAAACTGCCAACGGAATTGCCGAACAGGCCTATCGCAGACTTTAAGGGTGGGTACAGTGGCATGTAGAAGACTACCCGTTCTTTCAGGACGTGTATGAATTAAACAATACCGGCTATGATGGACAGCTGCTGCTTAGTTGAACTCATTAAATGTTAAATCATTACCGATTTTTCGTAAACCGGCTCCTAGTGAGGCAGGCCCACGGGACGGCTCTATGCTCTCTGATAGAAGAGTACCAAGTACTTTAAATCGTTTACCACTTTTCTAAGTAGAGTGGTATCTACTCTACATCGTTAAACACGCATTCCCATCATTGCTTCGTGTTGGTGCAACGCCAAGTATTGCCTATGCGCAATTGTAGCAATGTAACATCCATTACGTATTGCCGCAAAAGCTACGAGCCCTCGAGTGCCACGCACATCACTGTCGCGAACAAAGAGAAACGCAAATAGCCCCGTTAGGACAAGCGAAGCCTAGTGCAATGGACGTGCCAGCCCTGCATGCGCAAGAGTTCCGACCTAGAGACCAGAGCGCGCCACGAACCGAAGAAAGCGAGGTTAGAGGCCAGTAGCTTGTGATATCGAGACTCTGCGTTCGCTCTATCGTCCTCGTTCACTGGGTCAGTTACAACTGCGATGCCTTTCACCGTAGTAAGGAGCACGTACACGAGCTTTTGCCAAAAAAGATCTATGCATGCCCATGAAGTGAATGATGAAGAGTGGGTAAAACTAGGCCATAAGATCCATAATATTAGTCTACGTTGATGTGACCGACTACTATAAAGGACGGATTGGCGGCCGCATGCACGCACGGACCAACGGATCGAAGGACGTACGCACGGACGGCCACGCGGACAGGATCGATGGGCAGGATGGAAGCACTGACTTTAGATGGTTAAAGCACAGCTGTTTGGCACCTGCGCTTCGACTGTTGACTACAGCAGACAGAGGGACATGTGAGGTCTTGGAGGCCAATTGCAACGAAATTCGGCAGTCCGCAAAAAGTCATCATATAGGTATACTCTAGCTAGAGCTAGTGCTACCTGCCAAATGTCGTCTTCCAAAAACAAGC
The DNA here is from genome assembly GCA_013436015.1 of Rhipicephalus annulatus. Lineage (NCBI taxonomy): Eukaryota > Metazoa > Arthropoda > Arachnida > Ixodida > Ixodidae > Rhipicephalus > Rhipicephalus annulatus. The sequence continues at coordinate 5,544 of WOVY01016106.1, read as the reverse complement.
GCTTACCTTAGAAAAAATGTTTGCAAACGACGGCGTTCTTTCAGACCAAAGCTAGAAAAAACGACGCCAGTACGGCTGGCCGGAAATGACGTAAACGACAGAAAAAATCGTCTACTCCACGCTCCTCGAGCACGCACATCGTGGACGTGCCCATAAGTGTGTGTGTGTTGTTTTTTTTTTCGTGTTAACTTTGAAAAGCTGCGTGAACATGCCTCTTATCGAACGCTGGTCCGAGCTTCCCACTGGGGGTTTGCAGTGTCTGACTCAAGAAGGTTTAAAAAGAAAATGGCAACATATCCACGCGGTCAATGATGGAGAGGGGGTGTGAAGCACCGTCCGTTCATTTGTTCTTGCTTCCGTCCGTCCATGCGTCCGTCTGTGTGACCATCAGTGCTTCCATTCGCCCGTCCGCGCGTGCGTCTGTTCGTGCTTCCGCACGTCCATCTGTGCGTCCGTCCCTGCGTTCGTCCATGCATCCGCCCCTGCGTCCGTCCATGTGTCCATTCGTCCGTGCAGCCATCTGTGCATCCGTCCATGCATCTGTCTGTGTTTCCGTTCGTCCACCTATTCAACACTCCAAGTAACTACATCTCGCATCTTCTCATCATATATTCCCCATATAGAAGCAGCGCCAACCAGCGGACATTCCAAGGACTGAACGAGAGGAGGCGCACGCACACTTTCTTACGGCTTGCGCTTCGTGTCTACTTCCCACCTTTAACCACCCCGTGTTCATGGTATATACTAGTTCACTGTGTTCGTGGCACTGCGGCCCAACGCTCGCTAAACCTTTCTAACACCAAGGAGGTTACGCCCAGCGAGTATAACGTAGCAACCTTTTCCTGTCAGATAGTGCTCAATGTACATGCCGATGGCTGCTAATGGGAAATGATAGACAGGAGAATTCGGCTTTTAGTTAACGCACACGCTGCGAATTTTTATTGTTCAACAACGCACAGAAGAAGTCTCTCACCGGCACCACCTTGGAGGTCAAAATTTAAGACTGGTTACACACTACGCCTACGACTACGAGGGACGACCGGCTGCCGCTATAAGAAGCTTCGCCCCTAAAAAATTGCTGGAGTGGAAGCTCTCGCAATGCTTTGCCAGCAGTAGTGAAGCTTGTTTTGCGCTCTCAGAAACATGCTATTTTCTGGTGGTGCCTATTTAGATATCACGTGACTTGATTTGTTAGTCTGAAGGGTGCATCAATTATAAATTAAAAGATAGGTGTTTACGAATAAATAATCTGCAGAGACTATTTTCGGTGACTTCATCTCCAGTAAAATTTGCCTTGAATTCGAGGCTTACCAAACAAACCTGTACACCAGGACGCACTTTGAGCACTATCCGACCCTAAAAGATTGCCACGTTGAACTCGTTGGGCTTGCATGGAAAACGTTCCTTCCCGAACGTCAACATCTCATCATGCCCCTAGTAACATGGCTGCCGCCGCCGCCATCTTACGGTGGGCACGGCTTCACTCGTGGGCAAGAATTTTCATTTCAGCATTTTTTTAAACCTTTGGTGTGCATGACACAATTTATTCAGATTCCAAGACAACTATCACGGCATTTCAAATACGTACAGTGACTGCCCAGGTCCTACGGATGCTTGAAAATGTCAAAGACCTCAAAAATCACTCATTGGTATGGTTTCCTGCACACCTTGGACGAATCGAGGGTGCTTCGATCAATACAAACGAGGAGGTGCATTCGGCTGAACAAAGTTTGACTGACCATGTGCCGGGTGACGCGTCATCTCCTGGGCGATCCAAGCCTCTCTGCACGCACAACGAGATATGTAAGCACAACGAGAAGAGTGCTGCCCCTGCCACACTCCTCACTGTAAAGAGCCGAAGCTGTGACCCTCAGACTTCTCCCAACAAGAACCTACCCAAGCCCTGCGGCACTGCACACGATATACCCCGAACGGTTCTTAAGCCCGGATTGCCTCTTGTGTGGCGGTTATACGGACTTCGAGCATGTCCTGAAGTGTATATTTGCCGGTTTTTCTTTCCGAGAAGAGGAAATGAACAAGCTGATTAAGGCCCAGGACCTCACCTCTCAAATCCTGGCCGTCCAGAAGGCCCACGCGAGGGTGGTCAGGTTTAACCTGACCGTCCCCGACTGGGCCTAGCCAGGTGATGCTGAGTTAACCACGTCCATTGTGGAGCTAATAAAGCTATATCACTCACCTAGATATTAAGGCTTCTTAAGGAAGCTCGTCTTACGAAGGCACACGTCGAGAGTTAGCTGGCCCGAGAAGTTACCCACGTTAAACGGGCAGGGTATCCGTTAGGCTAACGCCACATTTAGAGCGAAGCTCCTTGATGTCAAGACTTGTGTTGGCGACGTTGGCGCGCGCCGTATCCGTGATGAAGCTGATGATGACGAAGATGAAGTTGATGATGATGACCACAGAAAACGACTGACTTGTGCGGTATCTGACGACTCGATATGCTCTACGGTGCATTTTGTATCACTGGAAGCCACCAACAAGCACTAGGGGAACGTGCACAGACCTCGTCCTTGCCAACTTCAGGCTATATCTGATGCGACAAAGCAATAGTTATGAAGGCAAAATTAAATTCACTAATCAACACAACAAACCAGGTATGACCAAGCATTACTGTATACCGCCTTGTCACTCATTTTCATGCGTAAGTGGTCAAAGTCACGAGTGATTTGTAGAAACACAAAACGATCCCCACTGCTTCGCCCACTCATCATTCAATTCATATATATTCCGTGTTGTTCTTGTTTTTTTCTTGCAAAAACACCAACCTCTTAATTTGCCTCAGGTAAGATGGTGGATCCTTGGATTCACTCAAGCTAAGTTATTATTCCTCCTTGTCTTAAACGTAGCTCCAAATAATAATAAATAATAATATAATGATTAGTATATTATTATTATATTATATTATTATTATTATTATTATTATTATTATTATTATTATTATTATTATTATAATATGCGTGGTTTACGTCCAAGGCCACGGCATGACTTTAGAGATCCCGTAGCGGAATGTTCCGGAAATGTCGACCATCCGGGGTCTTTAAAGTGCACCTAAATATAAGCGCGCGGGCCTCAAACATTTGGTCTCCATTGAAAATCCAGCTGCCGCAGCCTGGATTCCATCCCGCGACCTTCGGGTTAGCAGTCGAGCGCCATAACCGCTCGACCACCACGGCGAGAAGAAAAGAAGAGGAACGAAAAGAGAGAATAAAATGAGGGAAAGGCAGGGAGGTTAACCAGAAAATGGAGCATCCGGTTTGCTACCCTGCACTAGGGAAGGGGGGGAATGGGGAAATAGGGGAAGGAAAGAGATGGAAAGAAAAAGCGAAGAGGGAAATAGACGCGTGCGAAAAAAAAAAGGGGGGGGAGCTGGGGGGCTACAGTCTATACAATAGGCCGCTGCCATGCAAAAGTTTAGTAGGGCCTTCACTGATTTTCTGTGAGCACACAAATCATGTCGTCTTTCCAGCACTGATTGTTCAGACAAAGGTCTGTCGTCAAGGCGAGCTAACAGAGCAGCTAGTTGCCGTCTTTGCACGCTGTAACGAGGGCAGTGACAGAGAACGTGCTCTATAGTTTCATCGCTGCCGCAATGACCGCAAGCAGCACTGTCTTCCATGCCGAATCGGAAGGCGAAAGCTTTGGTGAAGGCGACACCAAGCCATAGTCGGCAAAGCACCGTTGTCTCGAGTCGGGAGAGTCCAGACGGAGGCCGGAGTCGACGAGACGTGTCCAGTCTACGCAGTCGCGTGTGCCGTAAGCACTCGGTGTTCCACAGGGATTTTAATTCTGCATTAGCGATTTTTCGGATGGTCATTGCAGCATCAGTCCTTGAAATGGTATAGATTTTTCTTCACCATCTTCGTGTGCTGATCGGGCAGCTGCATCGGCATGTTCGTTGCCCAATATGCCGCAGTGACTTGGAATCCACTGAAACGTGATTCTGTGTCCTTCGTCGAAGAGGTGGTGAAGCAGCTCTCTAATTTCCAGCACTAGTTGTTCATGAGGTCCCCCGGCGTAAGGCGAATGTCAAACACTGTAGTGCTGCCTTAGAGTCCGTGAACACGCTCCATTTCTTGGCTTCTTGGTGTTTAATGACTTGAATTGCGCTACGTAGAGCAGCAAGTTCCGCAGCTGTCGATGATGTCTGGTGGGATAAACGAAACTTCACCGTTGTCGCTGTTGCAGGAAAGATCACCGACCCTGCAGACCCATCCACTTTAGTTGAAGCGTCAGTATACAGATGAGTATGGTCACTGTATTTCTCATAAACAAGAGAAGAGAAAGCTGCTTTAGCGCTGGAGACGAGAGCCGGGCTTTTGACCCTATGCCTGGAACCGTGAGTTAACATGTGCACAGGTCATACTCCATGGGGGAGTTGAAATCCTCGATGGAGTTGTATATCCCGCAGGAGGAAAGCGTGTGCGATATGACAAGACTATCTGGCAAAATGAGGCACGAGGTCGGGCTTCTGGCAGTGAAGCTAGTAGATGGGCAGGGGCACGAGTAAGATGCCTCACGTGTGCTCTGAGCACTTCCATCATGATATGGCGTCTTAGCGGGTAGTCATTAGCGATCTCGATTGTCTCAGCTGATGATGAAACATCGCGGTAGCCCCAGACAAACTCGCAGAGCCATGGCCTCGATGCTTTCGAGAGTCCGAATGTTGGTTCTACAGGTGTTGGTCAACACAGGCAAACTGTAGCGCAAATAGCCAAGAAAAAGCGTCTTGTACAATTGCATCATTGCATGTACTGAAGTCCCCCAGGTTTTTCCTCCGAGATACTTGAATAAGTTAGCAGTTTCTGTCAGCCTCTTCTTCAAGTGGGCCACATGTGGGCCCCAGCAGAGGTCTCTATCAATGAATACGCCTAGAAATCTGTGCGTCCTGACATATGGTATGACTTGGCCATCGATTGATAAAGCGTATGGTCTCATTGGCTTTCGACTAAAAGCAATAAATGCACATTTCGCTGGCGCGATTTTCAGACCTGATCCTTGAGGTACACTGATACCAACGTCACAGCTTTCTGAAGTCTTGCGCGTACCTGAGGCCTTGTCACGCCAGATGCCCAGACGCAGATGTCATCAGCGTACATGGACAACTTGACCACACTTGGTAATCGTTCTACAGACCAATGAGAACGAGGTTGAAGAGGGTTGGACTCAAGACGCCACCTTGCGGGACTCCACGATGCGTTGGGTGTTGGGAAGTGGACCATCTGCAGTGTTCACAAAAAGGTCCGCTCTTGTAAATAGCTGCGTGCCAACAATACAGTTGCCGCCTAGGCCCACTGACTCAATGGCTTCGAGGATGATGGCGTCATGTAGAACGTTGTCGTATGCTCCTTTTACGTCAAGGAACATGGCTGCAGATAGTCGTTTACCTGCCTTTTGTTGCTGGACATATGTGACGAGATATATAACATTGTCGATCGAACATCGGTGACGGCGAGAAAAACAGCCATGGCGTTCGGATATATCTCATAGTTCCAGGTACCATTCAAGCCTGGCCAAGATCATTCT
>WOVY01016105.1:0-190840 GCA_013436015.1 Rhipicephalus annulatus | reverse complement strand
TTCGCTCGACTGCTCCGTCAAGTTTCAAATTGCTGATAGCCGACCAGTTGTCAACTCAAGGATGGTGATGCTTACAATTTTCTCAAGCGACGCTCCTTGCGAAGTTATTGTAGTTAATAATCTATTTTTGTTTAATCTAAATATGTCGACGTATAAGTATTTAAAGATAACCTTTTAAGATTTTTTTCTCATGTTGAGCTGACCAAAGCATTTAAGCGATTTGTTGTTGTAAATGTATCGTTCAATTATGCTTAAATTTTCAGCCTGCTGCTAATTATTCTATTGTCTATGTGACTCGGTGCCAAAAATACTGTTGACATCTCATACTTTCGACCTTTGTCTTTATATTTCATGCATTAAACTTTGTATTCGGTGCAGTGATAAACGCATTGAGTAATTAATAATCAATACATTGACCACTGTGTTTGAACTCGAAATTAATTGCATATACGTAATAATATTTTGTGTTATAACGAACACAGGCTGGGGGTTAAGGCAAAGTTGTTGTAAACTGGATGGAGAGTAATCTTGCTATAGGCCATACAAGGCTACAACTAGAACGCTGTTATGCAACCTAGTCATCCTACCTTGAGCACTGGTAGTTTCAAGATTTCATCATCTATATGCACCATTTAGTGAAGGACAAGTGTTGGCTAACTTGTTATTCATCTGCGTAAGCGTGCTGAAGTATTCGGATATTGGCTTAGCGTCTTTGATCGTATAACTGAAGTGCTTTACTTAACATTCATAATCACTGCAGATAACACTGGAGAAAATTTATGGGCTGCATTACACAGAAATTCCGTGGAATACAGGCACTTCCCTACGCCTCCTCGAGACTCCCCTTGAAGACACGTAATATAAACTTTAGGATTCCCTCTAGGTAGCAAAAAGGGCTTGGCGATGCAGACACCAAATAACCCATACAGTCGACTATCTCTTACACATTGAATTTCGGGAGTCTTATCCAGAGTTTAACCTATCTGTTTTAGCCAAGTTGACTTTACCGCTATGCGGACTAAGGCAGCATATAATACCAAGCTTCGTAATTTTCGCTTTTTCGCATGGTTTAAAAATTGCGTCAGCTCCAGCACGTGGTACTTGCCAGGAAACTTCTGGTCGTTTCCATGATTGCTCTCTGATACCCGAGCAGAAAGCCTATATCTAGGGTCGAAGCTCTCGAACCCATGGGGGCATCCTCCTACTGTGACCGGTTCATGGCCGCCTAGTTCACGACCTAGTTTATGGATGACTTAGCAGGTGGCGCTAGTGTGGGGCACCCAACCAGACAGACAGACGAACGGACGGATTCACTGTCTACCAATGAAACCCTCTGAAGCTTCGCCTCGCTCATCATCATTTGCTCCGTAGGTAAGCTGTGATTTTTTTTTTTGCGTGGGAGTAGAAAAAAACTCTTTTTCTGCTTTCAGGTAAAAAGAAGGCGCTGAAAGTTAAAGAAAACTTTTAAAGGTCGCGTGGTAGCTCAGAAAAAAACACATTTGAAATATTTCGCATGTCACTGGGAGAAAACTGCTCAAAATCAGTCGGCTACTCTAAGGGTTTTTTAGCCACCATTCCTACTAGAATGCGACGGTGCGCAAGATTAACTCGCCATTGAGACCCTGTGTTCGTAAACAGAGGAAAGAGCACAACAGATGATGCCAGCATCAGTATTTTATGGCCACTGAATTCATGGTGTTAGCGTGTATGGAATCCAACTGCAGCAGGGCTGTCTATACCAGCCGTCCGTCATAATTCGCTGACACAAAATTATCCCCACCATGAATCGGCATGTGTTTTGTTCTTTACCTTTGTCCTTTTCTGCTCCGCCTCCAGAACATGAAGGCCGACTTGCCCGGCGTGGGGTAAAATAACTTTGATGGGCAGAGAGAAGCAAAATAGAAAGAGTGGAAAGAAATACAAATATAAATATTAGAAATTTACGCAAAAAATGTTTTCACAAAGCGGGATCCTAATGTTTCAGTGAAGCTGTTGCCGTTGCATTGCGATAGCTCGGGATGTCAGGCCACGCAGCACACTCTTCCTTTTTACTCAAGGTGTGCGCCCGCTGTTCGGTACATTCTGGCAAGCTCTTCCGGGGCGGATAACTTGCTCAAAAGCCTCATTTAGCGTCCGGGTGTTTATTTCCAGCAATTCAAGAGCGGTGCATGCAAAGGCTTTTGCAGCGGCTTTTTCAGTCGACTATCCTGCTCCAGACTCAGGACCATGCTTGAACTGCTAATATTAAACTGTATAGCGATCATTTATGCGCAATTTGCGAGCTTAAATCAGAAATCTGGCTGTTCTTACTGAACTTAACACGCAGCCATGTCCAAAGCAGACGAAAAATGTAGGACATACAAAACAAAAAAAAATATCTCATCATATTCACAGAGTGAATGATGATGAGTGGGGTGAAGCATATCCATCAGCCCGTCCATGCTTCCGTCCATCCTTTAGTTCTTGCTTCCTTCCGTCTGCGCGACCATCCGTGCGTCCATTCATGCGTCAATCCGTCTGCCCGTCCGTCTTCTTGTCTGTCTGTCCGTCAGTCGATACCGATACCTTTATCCAGTGAACACTCCAAGTACCACAATCTCACATCTCCTGTGGCACGTACCTGCTCCACGCATCCATTCACCTATCCGTCCGTCTGCTAGCCTGTCTGTCCGCTCGTTTACGCGTCTGTCAGTCCGTTTACACCCGCTCTAGAGCAGGTATGTGCCACCGGTCACTACGTATCACAACCATGGAGGAAGGACAGACACACATTCTAAGCAGCTTAACCCCTAAAACAAAATCGTGGCTTGAAGGCATTACGTTTAGAAACGCACGCGTCTGTGGTAAGCGCCTAATATTTGGCACAAATCATCACGCATATTACAGTCATGCAAATACTTAACTAAACCATGCTTCCAAAGCGTCAGATTACTGAAGACATTCATAAATGAAATCATGCATTATGCTTACTTTTATACTTGCGCCGAATCTTTTATTGCCTGAGTCACCTGCAATCTTCATGGAGTAATCTTACGTCAAACGAAAAGGTCATCGGAATGGATAGTAATCACATGATTCGACTCAATTTCTTGCAGTGATCGGTTGTGAAATTACCATGTTGTATCTTCAGTACCATGTACAAATACAGTTTCGGGCTTTATTTTTCCAAGAAAAAACTATTCGTTACCGTTTCTTTTTTTTCTTTGCCACTGGTCAATGTGCTTTTTTCGTAAAAATCGTTGCATACATGAACGAAATTGTTGGCTGCAGCAAAATAAAAAAAGGACATTGTCCTTTCATACTCTGAAAAACTTTGGCGGCTGTCCAATTGAATTGAGTGCCACATAATCCCATCGCCATCACAAGTAAATCTGGATGAAAGACATTACGCTGTCATTTCATTACAGGGTTGCCATAGTTCGTCTATGCGTTTTAATCTACGTGCGAGCACATCGACTGCCCTGAGGGGTGTAACATCCTGCTAGCGCCAGTATTATTATAGCATTTAGGACGCGAAGATGTAATGAGCGTGAGGCCCACCACTTGCAGACGCGTAGGCGCTCCAATCGCTGAGACGCGCAGGATTTGGTAATGCGACTTCGCCTCGCTCTGGCGAAGGGAAGTGGATGGCTGCATGCGTTGTTTTCGAACGCGACTTTGTGGTGTTTCCACTTTTCAACATTCTTTTGCTCTCCCTTTATGTGTGCGAACTTTTCGAGAAGGCATAACCTGGAAAATGGGCCCGTAAGTGGTATGGGTGGCGTGCCAAAGTGTGTTGCATACATTAAGGAGAAAAGCGTAATATTGTACTTATATCCCCTTACAATAGTGGGGTTGTTGTTATTTCAAGATCATACAATTAAAATGAACACCGACTTAGAATGTTCACGTATTGGCAGAACACTAGAGTTGTTACATCGGAGCCCCCGTTCACAATAAGTAATGAATGCGCAAACAGCATTGTTATGTATGTGTTAAAATACGGCATAGCAACATCGGTAGGTTTGTGGGAAGCTGCCGTCCTTACGTTTAAGAATGTGTGCCGTTTTCAGAACTGAGCGAAATTAAAGATAACGCCGAGAAGCCGAGTGCTTTTTTTGTGTTATGTTTACTTTATTCCAGTATGTTTCGTGGCCAGTGTGTTATGCGTGTTCAGCCAGCATGTTCGATGAAGCATTCTTTTTTACATCATATATGTGTTGCTTGCGTTGTTGCTAAAAGTTACTTCTCTCGCTAAGGTAGCTTTTTACCAAAGTCTGTGCTAACCCCCTTTCCGGGTTGTCCACATTAGATGTCTTCATTTTGCGTGTTTCTGACCGCGAAGGGCTTCGTTTCGTGACTTTCGAATTCAGCTCGAGTGCTTCCTTGCTTGTAGATTGTCTGTAGAATGAACCCATAGCCACTCTCACTTCTTCCCATTATTGTACTGAGCTACAAGCGAAAACGTGATCAGCTTCGCAAACTGAGTTACCTTCTAACAGGAACCACGAAATATCATACAGCTTTTTAATAAAGCTATAAACGTTCAAAACTGGTGTCATTACTGAAACATAGAATTTTCATTAAGATCCCGGTAAGCAATACGTTGAAGCATGCTTATTGAATGGCACAAAGTGATACGACCGAATGCCACACGGTGCGTTTGCTATCGTGATCGACATCGCAATATTCTATCATGAATTACCACTTATTGAAATGCAGAACTCAGCGAATCATCAAAATTTTCCGCCTCCGTGTGGCTGGATGGTGATCAAACATGCGCCAAATGACAACCGTAGAAAATGTACGCTTTAAGGTGCTACAGATAATTATTAAGAATGTGCCGCAAAGAAGCTTTGGCTCACTAAAAGTTTTACCTAGCTACACTTCTGAGTAGGCACGCTTTATAATGTGACTCTTGCGTTTGCCTCTACTGTTAACAGAAAAGTTGTGGCTGCATACTGCTGTAAGAATTCTGGGTTGCTTATCAAAGAGCGTAGAATGCGCCTCATAGAGGTATGTGTGCTGAACAGAAATGTTAATTTGCGCAAGCTTGCCGTGTTAATGACGACCCATTTTTAGATGCGAACAAAAATTTACAGAAGTCTCTTTATTGCAAGCACTTCGCGCTGATAAAATGTGCTTATTTGCCACGAGTGCATGCAAATGGCCATTTAGGGGTCCAGTTTTATTCAGATTGAATCGTTACCATTTATAAAAGTAGCACTCCCCCCCCCCCTGGCTTTCATATAGGTGGCCTAAAGCAGGCGATGCCGGCAGTCAACCATTATAAGGATTCCGACATTTTTCCGGGCAAATATCCTGCATTTCGTTAGTCACTCTATAAACCACAATAATATTTCACTGATTTCATCGGAGTGTAGTGCAACATCAAATACTGAAAACAAAGAGACGGGAAAGCGGCTGTGGGCTCTGCCTGAGAGGTCTGGCGGAGCAATGAAAGCTTGCACTTCATAGATATGTCTCTTCACAGTGGCGCCGATGTAGGTCCTCACACCTAGTAGCTGCTGCAGAAACACAGCTGCAAAAAGGAAATGCTAAAAAGAACGTCGACAAACACCACTGCCAATAGTGTACAGGTTCCTGGTTGGGATAAATTACAGCAGATTCCGTACTATAAAAAAGAAAATAAAAACTGGAGAGGAGATTACTATTCAGTTTAGATGTTTCTCTATAACTTATGCCACCATACCGTTCAATGGTCAGGTTGTATTCTTAGTTTATCCGCAGGGCTCTGACCGAAGTCATACATTGGTTTCATAGAACGTATATACAGTAGTGCAACGTCAAAGCGCGAATACTTGTCGACGTGTTTGCGCTGATAAGGTACTACATTCTGGTTGTCTTTCGGTTGATGGGAGCGTTCCTTTGTGTTGCCTGATGGCGAGCATTTTTCGAAGTTTGATTAGCTTGCGGGGACATTGTAAGGCCAGGAAAAAAAAAGCCTTATAGAGTCGCGTCAGCCCTCTTCCTTTTCTGCCTCCAGAACATCGATTCCGACATCGTCGGACCTCGTCACACAGGCCACAAAAGCTTCTGTACTGATGTTTAAGATCTTTATAAAGCCGCGCTTCTTTATTGGGCCGCACATAGATTGATTGATTTGTGGGGTTTAACGTCCCAAAACCACAATTTGATTATGAGAGACGCCGTAGTGGAGGGCTCCGGAAATTTTGACCACCTGGGGTTCGTTAACGTGCACCCAAATCTGAGTACACGGGCCTACAACATTTCCGCCTCCATCGGAAATGCAGCCGCCGCAGCCGGGATGGGCCGCACATAGAAGGAAAACTAGCGCTAGCGTGAAACCCTTGATAGTAGCTTGGGGCTGACAACCAGAAGCTTTGGTGGCAGAAATGTAAGTCTGAACTGATAAGAGCAAGGTTGTGTTCTTTCACGATCATTTCACAGACGTGGTCGTTTCCGACGGAACACCGTGTCATCCCGAACTTAATGGGTTGGGTTGCGTGCGAAAGTAAGGAAGAGAAAGTGGCGCACTAGATTGCAATAGATTTTACCCCGGAATTACTCGTCAAAATATAAAGAATTAGTACACAGTGAGTCCAAGATTTTCTTTTATTGTGTTGAAAACACATGTCAAGTACTTGTGGCCTTATCATTGGGAAAATACTGTATTGAGATACGACGTTGGTTACACTGTAATAATGTAGACAACTTCAGGTCCCCTCGCATGCACCTAAATATAGGGAAATGGGTGTGCAAACGAATTGCATTTCCATTAAAATGCGATCACTGCTTTCGTGAACAAAATGCACACAATCCCACTTGCCAGCCAATGCTAGAATTGCAAAGGCATGGTGGATATCGCAGAAGCGCACTGGTAGCCAATGACCATACATGCTCACAACACCAAAAAGACCAACAACAAGATGAACAACACCAAACGAAAAACAGAATGACGTACGAATCTGCGTCCTGGCAGCGGAAGTTGGCTTGTAAGAATATAAAGTTTGAGAAAACAGCGTCAAGAGAGGCTGTATAAAAGTGCAGCAAAATAGAGACTTATAACGCGAGTTCGTCCATTTTTCTATCTCACACGTGGGAAAGACAATGAGGCGCGAAAAAAGAGATAAATATAATGCATGAGTGCATGAAATTCACAATGCACTTGCACAGAATAGAGTAGCTACACCAGATTACTTACGTCAGTACCGTCCAGAAAATAAAGACGGGTTCACATGGCTATCTGCTATGCCATGATATGGTGAGGCTGGGAACATCTTTTGCTTAGCGAAAGGGAGGTGATGAAGTCTACTGAAGGCACGCTGCAGTGTTCATCGGTGTTGATCAAACTCAAAACTGTTGCAGTAGTCGTTGAACCCACGGCCGATGAACCATCGCAGCACCATGCAGCCCGGTTCACGTAGAAGTATTGCGCTTGACCTCGTCGTATTAAGCGTAACGCCGTGTAAGTAACAGTTGGCATCGTTTTTAGATGCGGAGCATCTAATACTCGAGGCTTGTAGTGCGGCGCCGTCCGCAAGCTTCCTCCTCCTTCTTCCACCATCTGTGCATCCCTTCCTCCTCTACACACCGCGCGCGCTTCACTCCTCCACCATCTGGCACCCTTCCTCCTCTACACACCGCGTGCGCTTCTTCTCTTCACGAACATTCGCTAGCTGTATAATGTAGCGCGCATGCGCCGTGACGCTTCGAGAACATCGGCAGCTGACGCGCGCGCATGCGCCGTCGCGCTTCGAGAACATCGGCAGCTGACGCGCGCGCATGCACCGTTGCGCTTCTCCCCCTTCTCGAACATTCGACAGCTGACAGTGCATGCGCCGTCGCGCTGTATATATACTCAAGGTCGGCGCTCGCTCGCTCAGTTGCCGCTCGTCGGTTGGTTTGTACGGCGCGTCGACGTCCAAGGTCGCGATGAAATGAATTCCAACGAATCCACAAACACAATGATCGACGTCCCTTCGACCAGCGCCGCCCTTTCGCATACGTGTGTACGTGTTCACTCATTTACCACCCCCTCCTACAGCCACGTTAACCAATTTAGCCGTCGACCCAAGTAAGTCGCAATTTAACACCCCATTTCACAACCACGTTAGCCAATTTAGCCATCAACCCAAGTAAGTCGCACTTTAACACCCCGTTAACCAATTATATGCTCCGCATCCTCCTCAGTGTTCCCCCGAGGGAAGCTACGGGCAATTTTTTTGTAGAGGCTAGTGGCTGCCGTACAGATTGATTGATTGATTGATATATTGGGCTTAACGTCCCAAACCAACTATGTGATTATGAGAGTCGCCATAGTGGAGGGCTCGGAAAATTTTCACCACCTGAAATTCTTTAACGAGCACCCAAATCAAAGCACACGGGCCTACAGGATTACCACCTCCATCAGAAATGAAGCCGCCGCAGCCGGGATTTGATCCCGTGACCTGCGGGTCAGTGGCTAAGTATCTTAGCCACTAGACCACCGCGGTGGGGGCTGCCGATCAGGATAATCCTGCCGTCAGTTCGAAAACAGGTCACTTTGTCAAGTTTCTAAGAGCATTATACAGGCAGAAAAAAAACGTGGGCATCCAAATGTCCTTTCATGTTTATTCGGTCGTCATTCTGTTTGCCCAGTTAGGCGGTCTGCCTACATCCCTCTACGCTGCCGAAATTAATAACAAGGCATGTATTCGATACTGGAGACACTATCTTCATCATACTGAAGTCGGTTGATAAGAATCATCTGAAAACTATGATACAGTAACATAATGTTACGGTTACATTGAGTTTAACTATGTTTATTCACAGCAGAGATCAGGCGACGATCAGCGATGATGGTGCACTTATGCTGAACCAAGTAACTTCCTCTTCCTCTACCTTTGCCCCCCAAATCATTGCCCCGCTCATACCATATCAATATTTTTCCGACAACACAGGGTAGATAGAGCCGAGAGTTCGATGAATGCTTGGCTGGGCAGGAGGCATGAAGTGAATAACGCAAATCACGGTCACCGAAGAAGTGAAAATGAACAGTTTTGAAGTTCGCAAACCTCTACAGATTGATTGTCCCGAACGCGGTGGACGTATCGACAGTGTACTGTTATGTGCACACTCTATAGTGCAAAGAACGGTAATGAACGAGAGTTATGTTTCGGTCTGTCCTGTGATTGATAACTAGTTTCGCCTATATTATCAGATATTTCAGTAGCACTCTCATAGCTTATCTCTCTTATTTGTGATTGTATAATACTGATAACTAATATTTCTGGTCACGTGTGAAAAAGATATGCGATAAGATTATGAGGCACACAAAAGCGCAGGTATGCAGAAATTGCGAGAATTTTCTGGTTTTTACCGCTCACTGACACCCCTTAACACGGGGGCTTGTGGCGTTTTCCCCCATCTAAATGCGACTGCTGCGGCCTATATACAACCCATAACTATAAGGTCAGAACAGTGCACCGTAACCGCTGTCACACTGAGGCCAACATCCATGATGAACGCGTTCTCTGCTGCGATGTAGTGGCAACTCTTTTGCTCATTTGGTACAAGTGCGTAGGACACTGGGCGACAATTATCAACATCACATGTGTGGTCTCTCAGTAGTCAAATGATACTTCGCGTTTCAGAAAGCACAGTGCATGGGAGCTCATTGCTTA
The DNA here is from genome assembly GCA_013436015.1 of Rhipicephalus annulatus. Classification (NCBI taxonomy): domain Eukaryota; kingdom Metazoa; phylum Arthropoda; class Arachnida; order Ixodida; family Ixodidae; genus Rhipicephalus; species Rhipicephalus annulatus. The sequence goes on along the minus strand of WOVY01016105.1, from coordinate 181,214 downwards.
CCCTGGAGCAAAATATTTGCAAGCGATTTTTCAGGCTGACAACATAGCTGGAGAGCCTATTGGTTGACACAGTTCTTAATTTTAGTTCTGACGTAGAAAAGAGGGGCGTAATTGTGTGACTACATTCATTCGTGGCATTGTGCGTGCGATTTGGCTCTGTAGCGATCACCTTATTCCTTAGAAAAGTGGCCTCTGAGCATTAGAATAACCTTAGCGATCCATGGTGAAATATAGCAGATGAATGTTGTGCTGAAAGTCCAACCAAAGAAGATATTGCACCTTACTGTTTGTCGAAGGGAGAGCAAAACAGCAACGTTAAATGAAAGGGAAACACAGAGCCTAGGTAATCATGCATGTTAAAATATTTCCATTCGTCTATGAAGCAGGGCTCTATACCATGTCAAGTATGCTGAAATGCTGGCAACTCTGTGATTTAGTTCTAGTACGCATTTTTGTAAATACGTAATCAAGCGAGTTTCTTTAAAACCCATGGAAAATTGTGATAGATTTCTTCGCAACTGCGTTATGACGTAAATCTCGTCAACTTTCCTGTCTCACGTCAAAAAAAAAAGGTCTCACATTCAGTTTGTGTAGACCATGGAGAGGAATCTGACGCTGCGATCGTGTACCCCCACAAAAAATTAAGGGAAGTACAGGCTTTTGAATGCATTGCGTTAGCTAGAAACTGTCCAGAGATCTTTTTCTACAGTTTCAGGATCGTTCTTCGCGACGCATGGATACTGGTGTAGAGTGCAAAGCACTGAAGTGGTGCCTTTGTTCTTCGAAGAGGCTGAAGACCACTAGGACGATTGATGTACTGAAACGCTGCAGCTTTCCAAGTTATATTTGACAGAATAAGCGGAGCATCGTGCACTCACCACTGCGTACAGATGTAACGTCTCATGCCAGTGCAGGATATTGAATAGAGTTCATGTTTTTTTCATCATCGCTTCATGCCATCACGAGTTCGAATTGACCGTTGACGAAGCTTAGTAAACACATTGTCACCCTCCTCTGACTCGACTTCACAGCAAAGCGAGGACTGCGTTGGGGCCAGACCACTTGGATAGACGCTACCGCAAAACAAAAACGATCGTAATTATGATCTCCCAACAGGTTTCGCGGTTAAGAAAATGAAGCGTTAGTAAAAACTGAACGAGTTGCGAAAACTCAAGGGAAGATGCATGAAGGAAGGAAAGCTAAGGAGAAGCTCCAGCAATGTGAGGAGCAGAGCAAAAACTGTGACGGATGTCACGTGCTTTTGCAGAGGGGTTCTGGGAATAAGTAGGCACGCCGGCGTCTCGTGCGCTGTGCACTCCTACTCGTATGACAGCGTTGTTGATAGCCGGCTCTAGATCCCAAGATGCATTTTTTCGCAGCTGTTGCATTCCACAGATGATGCATTGCAATAAAAGTCTACACTGAGCGTTGGTTTTCACAGCTTCAAGTTTAGTTCATATCGTTTGAGCTCGAAAGGGGTCATTTTCGAAGCTCAGGACCACTTCTCCAAAAACGGTTGGTGCTCTAGCTTCATTGCTTTCTTTCGGCACTGTGCTGTTACGTGTCTCAGCGACGGACGCCTAGAATTTCTAAAGGAGACCAACAGCGTCTATGGCTCTTGATTTGAGAAGTGGTGGTGAGCCGTTCTTGTGTACGACAGTCACGAGTATCGGAAAGCAGCGCGGGGCCCACTGTTCTCACGGGAACTTGCCGAATCAGACAATAAATGTGCCTGGCACAGTAAGATAAGTTTTCGCTCGTATTTTCGCTTGCTGTTTACGTTGGCGCACGTTAACGTTATCTATGGCCAAGTTTTTTTTGTATGGTTGCAGTGAGCCGACCCGCGCTGCCCCAAACAATACACGTGCGCGCGCATCGGGGTACACATGGCAATGAGTGATTCGGAGGTACTTCATCTAGCTTAATATCAAAACAAAAATAATTAACGTTCCACATATACATTACGTTCCACACCCGAAAATACCGTATCTACAGAAGAAAACATTCTATCGTGGAGATTATCCCGCCGTTCACGCCATTACCCTGTCACGTTCAACGCAAAGCTGCAAGTGTATTGTAAATTCACATAATGAGCCGTAATGAGGCAGCAAATGGCACAGAGGCACTTCACAAGCGAGATTCACAGCACGTCTGCTCCTAATCAGCCCAAAAGTTTCAATTACCAAGATGGTTTATCAGATGGCAGCGGCCGCTCCGCCCACCGCGCAAGAAATTGGCTCGCGCGGTTCTCCTCCATTTTTCTGGCGGCCGTTGCGCATGCGCGATCCTCCGTAACGCGTGCAACATGGCAAGGAAGAGTCCCCTACTCTTCTCTACTTCCGGATTCAAAAAATGTAAGGCAACAGTCTCTCGTCAGTTCGTTTCTTCCTCCATGAGTAAATGCAAGCAAAGAAGCGCGAAGAGATATAGATAGCCCTCAGGAATGGATGCACAATGGTCTTTCGCGGGGTTTGATGTAGAAAGTAGGTGCATTCTTGTAGGCACTGCGATCTTGAAGGAAGCGCCTATTACAAATTTTTCATGCAATGAAAATGCACAACTTGTTACTATGACGTAATATTTATTTCACTGCAGCAATTTATAGTCCGAAGTTTTTTTTTTTACAGTGAAAGCTGTGGTGAGATCACAAGGGTTGATCCTGGCGCCAAAGCAGTCCGCCGCCACCATCACCGGTATTCGTAACCACTATCGCACAAAAGAAAACTAAACAAGCAAAAAATACCAAAGGCAGAATGGACATTAAACCGAAGCCTTTCCCGTTGTTGCTCAGTAAACTACCAACGTGCTAAACAAGGGCTTAAAACTCTGCTGCAGGTGGGCCCAATGCAGTCTTTGTGTCACATGAGGAATCGCCTAGACGTGCGTAATAAAGCGTTTTAGCACAGTAACGTAGCAACCAGGCATCACACAATGAGAATTGCGTAACGAGTTGGTCATTGAATGCTTCAACCAATTCCAAAAGCCTCAGGCATAATTTATGGCAGTCATCAAGTACAGCATCCACAAAATTCACATTATGTCATACAAGTGAGTGGTGGCTACTAGGCTTTTCTGAAGAATGTTGAATAATAATATAGAGGAAGCTTTCCCAGAAAAAAATATTATGGTTGTTTATGACGTAGTAGATATCATGGAAGCGTGCTTGTAGTAGTTGTGCGACCAGTGTTTGAAAAACGGTATAGAAAGGCCGCTCTTCCAGCCTTCGCTGTGAAGGGGCTGCGCGCCACGCGTAGGCCTGCCGGTTTTATCTGACTAGAAAATACACAGAACGACAGTCTCCATTCCGTGGTAATGAAAACGGCTGACTGGGTCTGACTGCGTCTGACTCGCTTGGGGTAATGGAAACTGTTTAATGTGAAGCAGATCACCTTCCAACTGAAGACGAAGAAGCTGAAAGGAGGTCGTGGGAGTGTGGGTTTGGCGCCAGTGTCAGAGACTTAGATTAATTATGTGCGGCTTAGACACTTCAGCTTTAACAAATAAAGCGATGTGTTGATAACTTCTGCAATTCGCGCTTTTGCTCTGTAAAATACATATCCTGTTGTTCGTGTGTTATCTGCAGATACTTCTCCCCATTGATCTTCTATAGGCGTGTATGTAATTTGATTTCTATCGCGTATTGTAGAACCGGGAGATCATTTCAAGTTTATTATGAACTTCATTTTGACGTTCATATACTGAGATCGCCTGTTTTTGCTTCAGTTGTCACGAATGGCGAACAAGCGGAGCAATTGTGTGATTATACTGCCACGTGTGTCTTATTGCGTTTCTGCATCAACCCACATCGATTGCCTAATGCAGAAAGCCAGATAGCGGGTTTCTTTCTATAATTAATCAACGAAAAAAGACTGGATGACATTTCTGAGTGCACGGTACACAGCGACGTGAGGCGAAAATAATCTCCAGCCCCTTCTATATGTGCAATATTCTGCGTGACTTGCATGAACTTTTTGCAGGCTTATTACAAAGAATTGTTTGATGAGATCACTTTTAAAACTGATTCGCTTGAACGCGGTGAGAACGCAGAAAGGTGCGAGGGCTACAGCGTGGCTGTGCCTAGCACTTCGACGTTGATGCAATCTTTGGAAATGTCAGATGCTTTTAGCGCTTGCTGTAAGTACTCGCTTCGTCTCCCGGTCGGTGGGTATATTGGCTCCAAGTTTGAGTAATGTTCTGACGTATAGTGCTACCAAGAAGAGAGAAGGAGAATAGACGCTTATTTCAGCTCTCTAGGTGGATGGCCACTACCTTCCGGGCAGCCACGGCTATGGCTGTCTCTCGAGGCCGTTCTGTCGAATCTGCGCTGAATATTCAGGTCCGCCTCTGACAGCTTGGGCTTCTCTGCTTTTTGGTGACAGCTTTATTGCTTATGGTAGGAGGCTCTCGTATGCATCCCCATTACGAAGGGCAAAAAGTGTATGGAACATCAGAGCACATGCATATGTATGGGCAATTAGTTGGTGTAATTCGGTGCAGGTGAATTTGGTCACCATGAGCGCAACTACTGGCTTGGAGTTTTCCGATGTGTACAGCCTCTGCTCTAGTAACGCTGCGATGAAGTAACAGATATTTTCGCACTAGCTTGTACTGCATAAAAATATCACGGTACTTGCTGGGAATGCGTCCTTGCTTTGACGGGCCTGTGGAAAAGCCACATATGTCTCAGGTGCATATGCCCTCCGGGGTAAACGTCACCAGCATAATTACTCAGCAGAGACTCGTGCCATCGAGTGCAATCATACATACGCGTGGTAGATGCATGGTTTTCATTTTGTAATAACTCGTAAGGCTCTCTTGGAAATGCTCTCTTCTTTTAAAACCTCTGCAGAAAGCTTTGAAAACGGTAACATCGGTTCCTCCTCGCAGGTTAAAATGCACAAAACTATGACTGAATTCTATTGCCCACCTCGTTTAAGTGCGAAGCATTTCTTAGCGATCATTGGTAACATTAAGTCTTTCTATCTCAATGAGACGCCAATATCTATCTATCTATCTGTCTATCTATCTATCTGTCTATCTATCTATCTATCCATCTATCAGGCTGCCTATGACTTTTAGCTCTCCTGGCCGTTTAAATATTGGTATCAATACCAAACTTGGATGGCAAAACATGACTCTATGAAGAACATATTTGACTCGTCATAACATGAAAATCATGAAGTAGATGGTATGAATGTCATGATTTACATTTCATGGTCCTGCAGCTCTTGTGGTGGTTTTGTTCACATGGCTTGTTGCAAAACTGGTATAGTATAACATGATTACATGTCGAACACAAGCGACAGACCCTAACATGAAAATCATGACATGCGTGTTATGTAACAACATGACCACATGCCAAACTCGTGATGCGCTCATGGTCGTTTCTCTAGCTTCACATATACGAAGTTTGGTATTACGGTACGTGAATGAATGACCCCGCAGGGGCGCCTGCGCAAGTAGGCGTTTGGTGTGTAGCGACACCACGGACCCGAGCTAACGGGGGAGTTTCCACTCCCTCCCACGCCTAGCCGTGCGTGGCTTTGCCGTGTCCGGGGAAAAGGGGATCCTGGGGGTTGAGCCGACGCTGGGTGATTGGACCTTTAAGGTCCCCTGGCAGAGGCAACACACCTCTTTGGCCCTGGCTTCACGTAGACGGCACCCCTGGGCTGACCCACCCAGGGGAAATCGGCAGTCGTCTTTTCCTATCTCTCTCTCTTATATCTTCGTCTTTATCTCTCACTATCTATCTGTCCTGTCTTCTACTCTCTTCTGTTTACTTCCAATTTTCCTGGCGGCAAGGGTTAACCCTGTGCAAATAGCCTACCTTGGTCTAGGCGCATTGGGTTATGGCAGTGTTGTACGGCTGACATCTGCAAGCTTTCAGCACCTGTAAACTTGCAGCGTCCCCTTGTTGGGCTTCGTGGTGGGTGGCCGCCAACGCTGCTTAACAAAAATAAGACCGGCATGCATGGGGCATTCCCTCTTCTGTCTGATCGTACCGGCTTAAAGCGGGTACGCACCGATGATATTAACTTTTTTAACCAGCCAACAGAAACTTTTCCCCATTTCCACGTCATTCACTGTGAGAAAACTGGAAAGCAAGCCAGAACCGTCTCTCCTTTCCTGGTTTCTAGATGTCTTACCGAAACTCTTGGCACAGAATACAAGGTAACCAAAATGGCTAGTGGAGACCTTCTCCTCGAAATCCGTGACAAAGAACAATTTAAAAAGCTAGACCGTCTTTCAGATTTCGGTGGCATACCAGTAACCATAACACCACATAGATCAATGAACACAACTCGCGGAGTGGTATCTGACATGGACTTACTTGACTTGACTGAGACTGAACTTTTGGAGGGGTGGAAGAGCCAAAATGTCACTAATGTACAGAGAATCATCATCAGAAGAGATAATAAGGAAACACCGACAAAACACTTAATACTCACATTTGCATCCAGTAAACTACCGGAATCTATTCAAACAAGGGTACACAAAGACATCTATCAGGCCGTACATACCAAACCCTCGTCGTTGCTTCCAATGCCACAGGTATGGCCATGGCTCTAAAACCTGTCGTGGTCGCCAGACTTGTGCACTTTGTGGAGTCCTAGGCCACGTGTCTGAGAACTGCAAACAACCGCCACATTGTGTAAACTGCGAAGGAAACCATGCCGCATATTCACGCTCCTGCACATACTGGAAAAAAGAAAAAGAAATAATTACGTTGAAGGTGAAGGAGAACATTACATTTAAGGAAGCACGGCGAAGAGTCGCTCCATTCTATGTAGCTACATACGCTGATGCGGCGCGTCAGGGGGCACCGCCGCACCAGCCCTCGCCACTCCTTCGGCCCGCGCATACCGAGCCGGAGGTTGTGGCACCTGCCCCCAAAACGGTTGTAGCCCAGGCTACACCGCTTACTCCCAAACAGAGACCGGAGACTCCAGAGTCTTCGGGTCTCAAGGCTTCACCTCACCAGGCGAGGCCCGAAATTCGAACTAGCAGCCCGCACGTGCGGGCATCCAGTGCCTCCGAGGAGGCAATGGATAAGTCGGCACCCTTGGTGCCGAAAGTGCGGCGTGGCTCCTTGGAGCGCGCCAAGAAAACAAAAAAGCCGATAACAGGGCCTGGTGACGGCCCTGTTAAGTGAACTCAAGCTCCCTGTCTATACAGCCACTCGCTTTTCGTACACACAGCACTATTTTACATTCACCATGAACACTCAAATTATACAATGGAACGTTAGGGGCCTTCTCAGAAACCTTGACGACATCCAAGAACTCTTACACGAACACTCACCAAAAGTGCTGTGTGTACAAGAAACACACCTTAATTCAAAACACACAAATTTTCTTCGTAAATACGTTATTTTCCGAAGGACCGTGTTGATGCTATGACATCATCCGGAGGTGTTGCCATCATAGTGAATCAAGGAATTACATGCACACACTTACAACTCCAAACATCCCTTGAGGCAGTGGCTGTTCGAGCAGTTCTTTTTGATAAACTGATCACAATCTGCACTATCTACATTCCTCCTAGCTATCAGCTGCAAAAACGTGATTTACACTCTTTAATTGATGAACTTCCAGAGCCCTATGTTCTCCTTGGAGACTTTAATGCGCATAGCAGGCTATGGGGTGACTCTCGGTATGACGCGCGAGGTCGACTGATTGAACAGTTCCTTCTCTCCTCGAGTGCGTGTCTCTTAAATTGAAAAGAATCAACCTATTATAATCTTGCCAATAACACCTACTCCTCCATAGACCTAAGCATAGTATCTCCATCTCTTGTGCCTCTCCTCCAGTGGAAAGTCGTCAGCAATCTGTACGGAAGTGAACACTTCCCCATAGTTTTGAGCACAAATACAGTAACTGAGTGTCCATCACGTGTTCCCAAGTGGCTCATAAACAGAGCCGACTGGGAACACTTTTATACCATCGTTCGTCTAGGTTGGAACGACATAAGTACTTTGAACATTGATGTTGCTGTCAACTACTTCACAGCATTTTTGATTGATGCTGCAACAAAATGCATCCCACAAACAAATGGATACCCTAGAAAACGGCGTGTGCCATGGTGGAACTCTGAATGCCGAAACGCGCGCAAACAGCAAAACAGAGCTTGGAGGCTGCTTCGGAACTCACCGACAGCCGAAAATCTTGACACCTTCAAGAAAATAAAGTCTCAAGGCAGGAGAACGCGTCGGCAGGCCAGAAGAGAAAGCTGGCAGAAGTTTTTGTCAGGGATCAATTCATACACACAGGAAGCTAAAGTCTGGAACATGGTCGGTAGGATAGCAGGAAAACAAGTACACACACTTCCACTCGAAAACACTCAGGGTGACACCTTGGAAGATCAGGCAAACTTCCTCGGTGCACACTTCGCACAGGTGTTCAGCTCATCCCACTATACTGACACTTTCCAAAAATACAGAACAAGAATAGAAAAGCAGAAACTCGAACACAAATGCACTAGATACGAGGCATATAATCAAGCGTTCAGTCTAGCTGAGCTGCGAATGTCTCTAAACTCCTGCAGTACTTCTGCCCCAGGTTCTGACCGTGTGTTGTATGAAATGTCAAAAACCTACCGATCGAAACACGAAAAACCTTACTTTGTCTGTACAATGCTATCTGCTTTTCTGGCACTATCCCTAACTCCTGGAAAGAGGCTATTATAATTCCCATTTTGAAAGAGGGCAAGGACCCTTCTTTACCTTCGAGTTATAGGCCTATTGCACTCACAAGCTGCTTGTGCAAAATCTTCGAAAAAATGATAAACTGCAGACTTGTACATTTCCTTGAAACAAACAATTTGCTCGACCAATTTCAGTGCGGGTTTCGAGAAAGTAGATAAACCACAGACCACCTTGTTCGTATCGAGGCACAGATCAGGGACGCCTTCGTCCATAAACAATATTTTCTCTCTGTATTTCTCGATATCGAAAAGGCTTATGATACAACATGGCGTTTCGGAATTCTAAGAGACCTGTCCCACCTTGGCGTGCGCGGAAGAATGTTTCACATAATCAAAAGTTACCTGTCAAACCGGACATTCCGTGTCCGAGTGGGCACGGTTCTTTCCTAAACATTTGTCCAGGAAACAGGCGTGCCACAAGGTGGTGTACTTAGCTGCACACTTTTTCTCAACAAGATGAATTCCTTGCACTTGTACATCCCTCGCAATAAGTTTTATTGTACATATGTCGATGACGTCCAGCTTGGCTTTAGATCATGCAAACTGGTAATGTGTGAGCGACAGGTTCAGTTAGGTTTAAACAAGGTCTCCAAATAGGCAGAGGAAAACGGATTCCGTTTGAACCCACAGAAGAGCACGTGTGTCTTGTTCTCTCGAAAGAGAGGCATGCACTCAGAACCCGACATTGAATTGAACGGTCAACGTCTGTCTGTCAATGTGGAGCATAAATTCTTAGGATTAATCTTGGACAACAAGTTGACCATTCGTACCGCACATCAAGTATCTAAAACAAAATGTTTAAAAGCCATGAATGTTTTAAAAGTGTTGTCACGTACTACGTGGGGTAGTGACAGGCAATGTCTCATGAACCTCTATAGAAGCCTCATTCGCACCCGCTTAGAATATGGGGCCGTTGTCTATCAGTCTGCTACTCAAAGTGCCTTGAAGATGCTGGACCCCGTGCACCATTTGGGCATCCGCCTTTCTACGGGTGCTTTTCGCACCAGCCCCGTAGAAAGCCTTTATGTTGAGTCAAATGAGTGGTCGCTTCTTCTGCAGAGAACTTACATGTCCTTTGTTTATTACTTTAAGGTGAAAGCAGACAAGAAGCACCCCTCATACTCTACTATTAATGATTTGTCGAGCTCAATTTTGTTTCAAAACAGGCCTTCGATGAGGCAGCCCTTCTCAATTCGCCTGAAGAGTCTAGCTGAGGAAACTGGAGTCTCACTAGAACACAGTTTAATGGCTCCTGTAGCATATCCGCCACCGTGGCAATGGCAGACTATAGACTGCGATGTGTCTTTTCTAGAAGTTACAAAACATGCGCCTATTGCCCATATCCGAGCATACTTCCTGGAACTTCAACACAAATACACACGTCCTGAGTTCTTTACAGATGCCTCCAAGTCTAACTCCTCTGTGTCCTACGCTGCTGTCGGTCCATTCTTTTCGGATGCTGGCCCTCTACATCCAGGCACAAGTATCTTCACAGCAGAAGCCTATGCGATACTTGTGGCGGCTAATCACATCAAGCAATTACAAATACAAAAATCAGTAATTTATACAGACTCCCTCAGTGTAGTAACGGCTTTGCACACTCTTAAGAAACACAAAAACCCAGTCCTTCTCTCACTTTATTTCATTTTATGCACACTCTACACACTCAAACAACATGTTGTAGTGTGCTGGGAGCCAGGACACCGTGAGATTCAAGGCAACGTGAGGGCGGATCAGCTCGCTGCATCCGTCTACAAAAGCACTGCCCCTACACCCATATCAATCCCGGCCCTTGACCTTAAGGCATCTCCCAAACGAAACCTCAGAGTATACTGGCAGAGCAAGTGGGATACACACACACAAAACAAACTACACGTTATTAAGCCACACCTTGGTCATTGGCTGCCCGTATCGAAATCGCGTCATACAGAGGTAATACTAACGAGACTCAGGATAGGACCCACATACACGACACACACACACACCTTTTGTTCGGTGGCGATCCACCATTGTGCGACAGATGTGGTGAAGCATTGACAGTCCTTCACATTTTAATTGAGTGCAAACAATTGGACACTGTAAGAAAACAACACTTTCCATTACCCTACCGACAACATATATCTTTACACCCTGCAATGTTCGTCGGTAGGGAACCGCTTTTTAGGCACAAATCATTGTTAGCGTTTTTTAAAGAAATTCATAGCTTTCATATCATATACCCGGGCATCCCGTAGCATGACCTCTCCAGAGAGGTTTTTGCTGCGGTGGTTACACAAGAAACACTTGCCTCACGGCCCTTGGACGCAAGGGTATGAACGAGTGAGGCACTTGTGCTAATGCCATACATATCCACCATCGTCTTTTATTATCACCAACTTTTGTCATCTATTCACAACAAACACACCTTTCTCGGCATTGTCATGATTTTATTACTTGTATGTTTTTACCCGCCTTACCGCGAGAAATTTTATGGCCCTTATACAGCCGCTTTTCACAATCATTGTCCATTTTTTAGTAAGATGAACTGGCGCTCTTTGGCCGTGAACTAGCCCTTGCGCCATCAAACATCAAACATCATCATCACGTGAATGAATGATGATGGTATGCGATTGGTGCAAACATGATAATCATGAAATGCGTGTCATGTATCAACCTGACTACATGCCACGCTCATAATGCGCTGGCAAACGTTTCAATAGCTTCACATGTACCAAACTCGGTATTACGCGACGTGAACGGACGACATAGGTAAATCACACATACAAACATGATAATTACGACATGCGTGTCATGTAACAATATGACTACAAGCTACACTCATGATGCGCTCATGGCCGTTTCGCTGGCTTTACAAATGCCAAGTTTGATATTACATGACGTCAGTGAATGATGAAAGTATGTGACTAGTGGAAACATGTTAATCTTGAGATGAGTATCATGTGAGAACATGATGACATGCCACAGTCAAGGTGCCAATACATTTCGATGTGATGCAGTGCGCGTGCTCACCGGCGTTCATTACGTCGGGTCACGCCTGCGTTGCCACTCCCGGCACCGGTCCTGCCATGTACTCACAGGCGCGCACAGTGCTGCGTTGCCTTGATGCATGCGCATTTCGGCGCGTCCGGCGTTCTTCGTCACAAAAATTGCCCGCAGCTTCCCTCGGGGGAACACTGAGGAGGATGCGGAGCATATAATTGGTTAACGGGGTGTTAAAGTGCGACTTACTTGGGTCGATGGCTAAATTGGTTAACGTGGTTGTGAAATGGGGTGTTAAATTGCGACTTACTTGGGTCGATGGCTAAATTGGTTAACGTGGTTGTAGGAGGGGGTGTTAAATGAGTGAACACGTACACACGTATGCGAAAGGGCGGCGCTGCTCGAAGGGACGTCGATAATTGTGTTTGTGGATTCGTTGGAATTCATTTCACCACGACCTTGGACGTCAACGTGCCGTACAAACCAACCGACGAGCGGCAACTGAGCGAGCGAGCGCCGACCTTGAGTATATATACAGTGCGACGGCGCATGCACTGTCAGCTGTTGAATGTTCTCGAAGCGCGACGGCGCATGCGCGTCCACTGGAGAATCAGGAGAATTGTAGAATGTTCTCGAAGGGGAGAAGCGCGCGCGGCACAGATGGTGGGTGACGGTGCATGCGCGCGTCAGCTGTCGAATGTTCGAGAAGGGGGAGAAGCGCAACGGCGCATGCGCGCGCGTCAGCTGCCGATGTTCTCTAAGCGCGACGGCGCATGCGCGCGCGTCAGCTGCCGATGTTCTCAAAGCGTGATGGCGCATGCGCGCTACATTATACAGCTAGCGAATGTTCGTGAAGAGGAGAAGCGCACGCGGTGTGTAGAGGAGGAAAGGTGCACAGATGGTGCAAGAGTGAAGCGCGCGCGGTGTGTAGAGGAGGGAGGGATGCACAGATGGTGGAAGAAGGAGGCGGAAGCTTGCGGACGGCGCCGCACTACAAGCCTCGAGTATTAGATGCTCCGCATCTAAAAGAGGGAGGCGCAGTGTTGTCTGGGTAACGCATTGGCGTTAAATGCAGCATGTCGAATTTCGCACCGGTTGCCGTCAGGCCGCACCGACGGACGCTGGTCGCACCTGGCGTGAGTCTATGGAGTGCTCGCGTTTTGCAAACGTAGCGTCGTTGTGCCCAGTGTGCGTGCGCGTCAACGCCACACTGAAGTATATTGGATCCTTCATGATGCGCTCGTGGTCATTTCGCTAGCATTACATATACTAAATTTGGTTTCACATGATGTCAATAGCTGACGAAGGTAACCGACACATCCAAACATGATAGTCATGACACGGAAGTCATGTGCGCCATCATTTACCCCCAGATCTTATGGGTGTGCTGAATTTAAAGTGAAATATGAACATTTCTCTATCATGATTCACATATCACCGATTCCCACTGTACATCAGATCTGCTAACTTTTTGTTATTGGGATGTGTACCGACAATCGTATGTTCCAATATGACGTTACGACGAGCTTAAACGGGAGTTCGTAAGATGAAGATGTTGGCATTCTTGTTAAGAATGCCATGATTTACTTGTCATTGTCTTGGTGCTGTGGTAATCATTCTTACAATAATTATTACAAAAATAGCAATGGATAGTTTATAACTAACATAAGTAACAGGTTCTAATGTGCATAACAATACTAGCATATGATGAAGAGTATGAATTACATATTGCAATTAAAGGGTGCTCGGGGCTTTTTAATTAAAAGAATCTATACTAGAATTGACGAACCAAACCACAAGTGCAAACACAAAGATCATGATATGCATGTCAAGTACTGCTTACCTTATATGCCATACAGACGATGCACTCGCGCCCCTTTCACTAACAGGATGTGTATCAAATATTGTATTGAGAGATGGTATTGTATCGTGAGCATAAGCGAGTAGTAGTAACATGAAAGTTATGACATGCATATTGTTTACGACATGTATTACACGCCATGTTCTGGCTCACAGCAATTTCACTAGCTCTACATGTAGCGAATTTGGTATTGTGTGACGTGGCTGTATGGTAGCATGACTAGTGACAGATGGTAGCATGAAAATCAGGCCATACATTTTACACCATTTACATGCCGCACTCATGGTCGTCTCGCTGATGATTCACCAGCTCGATGCACACCAAAACTGGCATTTAGCGGCGTGACTGTACAAAGAACATGAAAGACAGATGTAAACGTGAAAATAATTTTTCGACTGTCATGAAGAGCGTGTTTTACACGCTACGATCTTGATGTGCATTTGGCTGATTACACATCAATTTGAGACAAACATAATTTTCAGATGCTAACTTAGGTGTTACCATAAATATCACGACATGCATGTCACCTAGGACATAATTCACATACTACGCTCATAATGCGCTCTCGGTAATTTCGCTGGCTTGATGTACAGCGAAGTTGGTATTGCATGCCGCGGTTGTATGAAAAGAATAAATAGCACGTTTTAAATTTAAAAATGATGACATAAATGACAGTATTTGCATGCCACACTCAAGGCAGGCTTTGGAACGTTTTGCTACCTCAATGTATACCCTCATTGATGTGGAATCAGATCAGTGCACTAGAAAAATACAGAAAAATCACCCATTATACAGTGTTAAACGTCTCAATAGTAAGGTATTAGCAAGGCATTAGTAAAGAAGTGGACATGGTTTAGCCACATAACACAAGGCAAACCTGTGGTCTGTTAGAACAACCTAATTGATTGCAAGAAAGAAAAAACGCAATTGTGTTCACCCGTGCACCCGTATATTTGTTCACATCATTAACCAACATACACATAAGGGCGGACCATAACTCAGGTATGAAAGTAAGCAACAATAGCAGACTAATCCAAAATTTCTTCTGAGCGCTTATGAAGACGGCGTTGAATGGTGCATTCTGCAGCTGTGTATCCACTACTATGTTACCGCAAATTACTTAATGGAACACAAAAGTAAAATAACAATTTACGTCAAATGAAAGTTCAATGTATGACAACATCTAAAAGTACAATATTTTCAACAATGCCCTACTGAACGAGAAATTAGGTAAATGCACAAGAACACAAGCGCTGCCGTAGGACATCTTCAAAATGATTTTGATGACATCAGACAACCGCCTACAAATAATCCCTAGTAGTCAATCTAACTTCACTAAATAAAGAACCTTCCGAACATCAAGGGACGCTATAAAACGCTGCTTCTTCGTTTGTGTTTGATTCATGAAAAATAAGAGAACCGTCAGACATTACTTTAGGGGATGGCGCGAAGGGTTCAAAACTTCAAAATTCGCGTGGTTACAAGAGACGCGTGGTGTCATCTAGCAGGGCGAAGTTTGACCAAAATCCTCTCCATCTCGACGTTAATGACGAAAAATTCATCAATGCCCATTTTTGTTGCTGTGGCTTCCACTGCTTTTGGCCTGCTGCTACTAGCGCGGTAATGCATGGCAACAGTTGCGTGAGTCGGTCTGGTTGGTCCACTTCTTGAGGCGGGTAATTAGAAGTGCGCTAACCCGACGCCGAGCACTAAAACGTGATCTTATTTCAAAATATGACCTTTCTTAGCACAGAAGTAACATTACACGGAGTGCGGACTACTATTTCAACTATCAACTTCGACATAATAGTTGACCTTAGTGTCCTTTTATACATCAATCTTGCGCTGACCGTCTGCCTTCGTCGGGGGCCTGGATGCTAGGCTGTCCTATCTCAGGGTTTACGCCCTTAAGTTAGTTTCCTCTGGTTTTTTCAGCCCATATATCTAGGGATGACAACATTCGCAGCCTGGCAGGCTTGGCAGGCAGAGATTGCGGCATGATGAGCTTCTTTGCCCAGCGTGTCTGCCTGGTCATTGCCCTGGATTGAAGCGTAAAGTGGCACGCTGTGCAGAGACATCAATGCGACTGGCAAAGAAGGCATGTAGCTTGTTGACGAGCAGCTGCTTTTAAAGCCTGCCATTCTAAAGGCTGATAACAGTGTTCCACACTCACCGTCAAGGCTAGCGGCGACGCTGACTGACGCTTCCCTGTTTAATGCACAAATATACTCCGCCAAATGAACTGGGGGGATAGCCTCAATGATAGCTAAGATGGTAGAGCATTGGACGCGTTGTTCAGAGGTCGCAAGTTAGGTCCCAACCCGCAAAAAGTTATATTTTATTTCACTTATCTTTATTCACAATATGGGAGCGGCCGCTGCAAACGTGTCGATTGGAGGTGAGAGAGGATGATCACAATCATGGATAACCTCCCGGCACGCAGCAGCCGCCGGCAGTGGATGGTTGCAGTCGAGGCTTAGACGATTATACATGGTTCCTGGTCTGGCTCCGCGTTCTGGACAAGATGGGTTTCTGGGCACAACGGAGGCCTGAAACCGCTACATTGGGCGCTGAACATAAAGAACCCCATCCTGGTTTCACGGAAGTGAGGCAACTTGCCAGCGTGCGACAATGGTCCTGACGACACCGTTCACCATTCCCACCATTCCCGCTCAAGACACGAGGGAATCAGTCGAATCAGTCCTTGAATTATTCGAATACCTTTTCATTTACACGACCGTTAGCCGATTCTTGGAGTCCATTCTGCCTTAGCGGGTTCTACCAGTTGCGCTGCCTGGTGCCGCAGAACGACGGCGATGTCTTGAGCATTATTCCAACCCTCAAATCGGCTCGTTGCAGCATTCCGGGAATGGTTTTTCCAGGTATCCAGCAGGCTGCAACGACCGGCCCACGGCGGGTCGCTCCTTCCTTTCCCTCGGGAAGCTTGCCGGCTAGCCTCAGAAAGATGAGGAACCTTTCTTTCGGGAGCCTTACTACGAAACACCACCTGCCGACGAGCTGTGGCGTGTGAACGTAGCGTGTAAGTACTTCTGTTCTTATATCGGCATCCCGCTACTTGCGCACGCCGGCAGAGTGAGCTTGCTCGATAGGGCAGCACCACGAGACAAGTGGCTGCTACGGATCGGCTGTTGACGAGAGTGCTGCTACCCGAAACGAGGTCAGAACGTCTCGGGATGACGACGTCAGGAAGCAAGCGGTGACCCTATGACAGCTACAGAGGAACATATATCTTATCCCTTCACTGTTTAACAAACTTTACCCCAATATATAAATACGACAAAAATACACACCTTCGTACTGCAGTTGCCACGTTCACTCACATTTTCTGAGATTGTACCAAAAACCTTCAAGGTGCTAAATACAAAACCCTTTTGCAAGGTTGCCCGCTGCCTTTGGCAGAGGCCAATCGTGGCGACCAACCAAGCCTCGACGACCAACTATGCGCTGTCGAGCAAGGCTGCGAGGTGGTGGTGAGGCAAGGCCTTGACGTCCGCACGCAGGATATCAAAGGCTTGGTCAGCGAAAGCATCTGCTGGACTTCTGATAAACTTGTTACCAACCAACAATAGTGGCTGACCGGCACTTAGCAAGAATCGCAGGGTGGACGAATAGCACGTCAATAGTGTTGCCTAAAGGGAGGGCTTCTTGCGTGCCGAGACTGCGAAAGACGCCAAGAAGAGCGCAGGCGGCACACATGACGCGGTGGGCTCGTCCGTCATAGTAGCACCAAAGGACGGTAGCGAAATTTGCGACGACGCGTGTGCTGACACAAGCTCGGAGTACGTGAATGCCATGCAGACTGCAGCGGTGGTAGAGAAGCTCACCGAGAATGAACCAACCAGATGACGTTCGAGGCGGCAAGGCGGACACCGGTGAGTTCCGGACCAGTGAGTGGGACATCGCCGTAGTTTGCGTGGCGGCGGACGTCGGGTGTGGAGACGGCGAATGGCGAGACGATGTTGCAGACTCGGAAGGAGCAGTGTCACGGGTCTCTTTAATTAGGGAGGCGATCGCCGGGCTAATTCCAAGGGCCGAAGTATCGGCCCCCCGAACCGCACCACGAAAGCGTGGACAATTTAGCTGTGGTCCTTTTTGGCGCACCAGCGGACGCCGGCTGTGGCCCAAAGAACCAGTCAGAGCCGAGAGTTGATAAACAAACAAAATTATATTCTCAATAATGGCAGATCGAAAACAATACACAAGTATGCACGCTCCACAATAGTTGAGTACAATATGTCACCAATCAAACAACGTACTACACAGTACAATCAGCCACACTCGAAACAATGGACATAGACAACAATACGCACTACAATGCAGTCACATGCATTGAACAACCAAGACACTTAAAGACTAAAGAGATAGAAAACCTATTCAGTCCAAAGTTCTTGGAACAAAAGTCTGGATGATACTCTTCCGAGAATCACTAACTCAAAGTCCAGTGTTGTCGCTCCGCTGCCTCCGAAGTTTCTTTTCCAGGAAACCTCGCGTCTTCAAATGGCCACTCTCCAAGCTTCAAACTTCTTCGCCAGAAACACGTCGGCTTCACACACGCAGCTGTTGCCACGCGTCTTCGCTCGATAGCGGTAAACACACACTCTAGACTGTAGCTCGAGTCGTCACCCCTCAGGTGGAAATAATCTCCTTCTTCTGCTTTGTCTTTAGGGACAAAACCTTCGCCGACTACACGGCGGAATCCTTACGCGCTCTGGCGCTAACTTCCATCTTCTCCTGATCTCTCATCTCCGCTGCTCGGTTAAATACCTTCCGCGCGCGAATACAGAAAGTTCTCATCATTTCGTCGGCGCGATGCGCAGCGAAGGCTGGGGAGAGGGCGAGACGGTTCGAATGCCGTCCGCGACGGATGACTCGACCCGGCATGATCCCGCCCCTTTCCATCTACAACATTCGAGTGCATGCTCGGCCGCCATTGTGGGGTGAGGAGGTTCGTCGTCGAGCCCACGCTTCCGAGGGGAGAGGGAGCGTGCCCGGGGAGCTTGTTTTCTTTTTTTTCTATATCTTTTGACGTCGCGGCGTCACTCCGGCGTTTTGTAGCGAGAATTTGGCGGCGCGCCCCCGTTTTGAGCGCTCGTTCTGTGACACTGCCCCCCTTTTTAGTAATATTATTTCATAATATTCAAAACCGCACAAAAGAGCACGAACAGTCACCACACACTGTGAAAACTAACATAATCCGTCGCTCATGACACGTCACATTCACAATAGATCACTCGATACAATTGTATATTGTAATTCAATCTCGCAACACATGAAATGTAACCACAGGTACATGACTACAACACTTCATCACACATTCCAAACAAAACAAACGTACAGAGGTCTGTCTTTACAACAATTATACAATACTATACATCACATCACCATAACAAGCATTTTTACTCGCTCAACATACAGTTGTGACAACAAGAACATTAACACAACATATGGCACTGACAACAAGAACATTAACACAACAAGAACATTACAAGAACAACAAGAACATAGGACAACAAGAACATTAACACAACATATGGCACTCAGCCCTGCCAAACGCATTCCGATTTGACCTCAGCACCTATCCTGTGCATTTCGAGCGGTGCTTGCGCCCTTTCTTGTGGTGCTCTCTCGATCTCTTCTTATTGTTTCGGCTCGTTTTGTTCCGGCGAGCCCCTTCCAACGACGGTATCCGAGGCGGCGTCTCAGCCATCGTTGTCACTTCCGACACTGCTAACGCGTCATGACGCTCAACCGATCCTGCCTGGTTATTTACCCGCTTATTCACGTCCCGACATTTGGCCTGGAAAGCCGACTCCGCCTTTACACTGTCGCTCGGTTGAGGTCGTGCCAACGTAAGTCCAGCTGCCCAGCGCGTTAACTCATTCGATACGATGATGTTCTCATTCACTGTCTGTTGCGCCCAGGCCTCACCTTGGGCTCGAGTGAAATCCTTCGCGGGATTGTTCTCCGCTGTATCTCGCGGTCCCTGTGTCGGCGGGGGCTCCATCTTCGGGTCTTCCCCCAAACATTCTGGATCATTCGGCCCTTGCGCTCCGTCGATGTTTCCGATGACGAGGTCGTACAGGGGGGTCGTCGTGCATAGAGCTGTAACCTTCCCGCTGAAGTACGTGGTTTCAACCTCAATCTCTGCTTCGGAAAGCATCCGAACCGTACGGTCAATTAGGCAAACCGGTTTTGTTCTGCCTGTCAACTCACTTTCCCGTACCAAATTTCTCCGCACGATAACCGTGGAGCTACCGGTGTCTCTTAACACCGTAATCTTCTTGCCCGCAACTTTCCAGGCAGCGTTGGCATTTCCTTCGTGACAGCGGTTGGCTGCTTTGTCATTACAGCACCCACAATAGGAATTTTCTCCCCATTTTTCAACTCTACGAATCCATCGGTGACGGCATTATCATCAGATTTCGGTGCTGCTAGCACACAGGATACCTTGTGAGTTTGACTCGCTCTGTTACGACATGCGTCTGCTTTGTGCCCAGTCTGACGACACTATAAACATTTTACTACCGTAGGGCTCATAAAGTTAGTACGGCAGTTGCTCGCGTGATGACCCACTCGGTTACACAGAAAACATCGCGGAACACTCACCGGTGCACGCTTCTTTTGTTCGTATGCCGAATTTTTCGAATCTTCGGGACACTCTTTCTTGACCTTGGCCAAATTAGTTCCACCTTGCGCTTCCAAGAATTGATCCGCTAATTCAAGCATGTCTTCAAGTGACTTAGCTCTCCTCTGTTTCAAGTACAGCGACAGGCTTGGGTGGCAACTAGTAAAAAATTGTTCTCTAATTAGGAGCTCTCTAAGCTCATCGTACTACTGCGCTGTCCCCGAAAGTTCAATCCATATGTCGAAATAATGGCAAAGTCGGGCGGCATACTGCGTCGCCGTCTCACCATCAGCTGGCTTTCCTGTCCGAAATCTGTCCCGGAATCCTTCCACAGTAAATCTAAATCGCTTCAGCAAAGCAGCTTTCACCTTTGCGTAGTTGCCTGCATCGGTCGGCGTCAGCCTGCCGTACACACTGAGCGCTTCACCACTCAAGCAGGTACTCAAAGCAGTTGCCCATTGATGTTCCGGCCAATTCTGGCTCCTTGCAATCGTCTCAAATCGGTGAAGGTACGCGTCAAGGTCGTCCATTTTTCATCAAACGCTACGAGCAGCTTCCTTGGGTTCAAGCGGAAGCCATGATCTTCCCGTCCGCTGCTTTCAACTCTAGCTTGGACGGGAGTTTCACTTCGCTGTTGCAAACGGAGCCGCTCGAGTTCCATCTCGTGCTGCCGCTGCCGTTCCCTTTCAGCCATCTCCGCTTCTCTTTCTTCTCTCGCCCTTTCGGCTGCCAACTTCTCTCTCTCCAGCTCCAACTTCAATTGCTGCTCTCTTTCTTCTTTCAGCTGTCGCTCCTTTGCCTGTCTTTCTTCTTTCGCCCTTTCAGCTGCCAGCTTTTCTCTCTCGAACTCCAGCTTCAATTGTTGCTCTCTTTCTTCCTTCGCCCTCGGCTGCTGACCCGCAGGGCGCGGGTTCGAATCCCGGCTGCGGCGGCTGCATTTCCGATGGAGGCGGAAATGTTGTAGGCCCGTGTGCTCAGATTTGGGTGCACGTTAAAGAACCCCAGGTGGTCTAAATTTCCGGAGCCCTCCACTACGGCGTCTCTCATAATCATAGAGTGGTTTTGGGACGTTAAACCCCACATATCAATCAATCTTTCTTCCTTCGCCCTTTCAGCAGCCAGCCTTTCTCTCTCCAACTCAGCTGCCTTTTCTTCCTTGGCCCTCTCAGCTGCCAACCTCTCTCGTTCCATCTCTGCTGATTTTTTTTTTCTTGGCTCTCTCAGCTGTCAACCTCTCTCTCTCCACTGCCTCTTTCTTCTTCTGGCTTACCCGATTCCGTAGTTCGGCGCCAGAAGGACCCATCTTCTCACCAAGAGCAACTAACTTTTCGAGATCCATGGTGTCTCGCAAATAAAACCTTGCCACATGTAAAAAGTATCTGCCTAAATCAGTCTATCGGAACACTCCCCTGCACTCGTTAACGAGAACACTGAACAACACACAAAATCGTTCCGATAGCACTATCAACAACTCGAGGCTCTTTCTCACTACTTTAAAATCACTGTGCACCAAAAAGTCCTGTCGCGGACGCAAAAATAATTGTCACAAGTCCCGTTAATTCGAGAGGCAATCGCTGGGCTAATTCCAAGGGCCGAAGTATAGGCCCCCCGAACCGCACCACGAAAGCGTGGACAATTTAGAAGTGGTCCTTTTTGGCGCGCTGCGGACGCCGGCTGTGGCCCAAAGAACAAGCCAGAGCCGAGAGTTGATAAACAAACAAAATTATATTCTCATTATTGGCAGATCGAAAAAAATACACAAGTTTGCACACTCCACAATAGTTGAGTACAATATGTCACCAATCAAACAACGTACTACACAGTACAATCAGCCACACTCGAAACAACGGACATAGACAACAATACGCACTACAGTGCAGTCGCATGAATTGAACAACCAAGACACTTAAAGACTAAAGAGATAGAAAACCTATTCAGTCCAAAGTTCTTGGAACAAAAGTCTGGATGATACTCTTCCGAGAATCACTCACTCAAAGTCCAGTGTTGTTGTCGCTCCGCTGCCTCCGAACTTTCTCTTCCAGGAAATCTCGCGTCTTCAAATGGCCACTCCCCAAGCTTCAAACTTTTTCGCCGGAAACACGTCGGCTTCACACACGCAGCTGTTGCCACGCGTCTTCGCTCGATAGCGGTAAACACACACTCTTGCCTGCAGCTCGAGTCGTCACACCTCAGGTAGAAATCATCTTCTTCTTCTGCTTTGTCTCTACGGACAAAACCTTCCCCAACTACACGGTGGAATCCCTACGCGCTCTGGCGCTAACTTCCGTCTTCTCCTGATCTCTCATCTCCGCATCTCCGTTAAATACCTCCCGCGCACGATTCCAGAAAGTTCTCATCATTTCGTCGGTGCGATGCGCAGCGAAGGCTGGGGAGAGGGCGAGACGGTTCGAATGCCGTCTGCGACGGATTACTCAACCCGGCATGACTCCGCCCTTTTCCATCTAGAACATTCAAGTGCTTGCTCGGCCGCCGTTGTGGGGTGAGGAGGTTTGTCGGCGAGCCCACGCTACCGAGGGGAGAGGGAGCTTGCCCGGGGAGCTTGTTTTCTTTTTTTTCTTCTTCTTTTGACCTCGCGGCGTCACTCAGGCGTTTTGTCGCGAGAATTTGGCGGCGTGCCCTTTTTGAGCGCTCGTTCTGTGACAAGCAGCCATTGTCGCAATTGAGAATGTTCAGTTGGCGAAGAAGAAAAGGTGGCAAGGGAAGAGAAAGCACGATGACAAAGGGCAGCACACAAATTTGGAGGCCACAGAACACGTAGACAACGGAATACATGGGTAAGTGCATGAGGTGAGTGTTGGTTACGCGGACTTCACCACGATGGCAAAGAGGTGGATGAGTTACTCGATGTTGAGTAATCCCTTGCGTCCGAGAAAGATGAAAGGGGTTACTTGTCACTTCTTGCGTCCGAGAAGGACGCAAGGGGTGATAACAGCACATACGCCTGGAAACAAACTACTGACTGCACAGACAGTGAAGTCTCGGAAGGTGTGAACGAAGTCGAGTACTACAAGGTGGGCGAGGCACCAACCGAGGTGGTTAATGGAATCAGATGCTGTATGTGGACGCCTATCATGGAAAGTTCGTAGATGACATGGATGGTGCCGTGAGTGGTATGCACGAGACAAGCATTGCGAAATTTTCCGCGAACGATACTACGAAGTTTGAAAAGACCGAGAGTAATGAAGGAGGAGAGCCTGGTAAGCCAATACTAGCATCATTCAAAAATCCATCTCACTCCGTGACGATGCTGTTGACTTAGCTGAGCTGAACTCGGGGTATGCGAGGTGGTTAGCAACAATGCAGATAGGGACCACTATATTGTCAGGGCACACACCTCTCAAAGTTGACGTGGTACCAACATAAGCGAAAGCCGAAGATTGGCCACCGAAGCAAAGCCTGTGCCTTGATGTAAGGGTTACATCAAGGTTGCCGGTGTTCAATGACTCTTACCTAGAGTAGTGGCCAGCACACGCACGTGAAAGGTCTGGACAGCTACTATGGCATCGACACACAACGGCTTACGGTTCACCGAGACCAATGCTGCACCAGTTGCAACAGATTTCTGTCATGCGAGTCAGGTGCGTCCCGGGTGCGGGTCTGTCTTGGGGCGGTGGCGCATACATCGACTCCCCTGCGCGTATTGAATCGCCCCTGCATGTGTGCTAGTGCGTCCCGTGTGGTCTGCGGTGGCCAGAGATAGTCGCTCCATTTCAGCGGCATCCTCGTCTCCACTTTTTATGAGGGGAGATGTTGGTATAGGAGCGGCGATCACCAGCGTGCCGATTGAAGGTGGAAGAGAAGGAGGACGATCGTGGGTGCATTCCAGGCACGTGGCAGCCGCTGTGAGCGGACAGTTGCGGCTGGGGCTTAGGCAACAAACATGGTTCCTAGTCTGGAGCCACGTCTTGCTCTAGGGGTTCTGGGCTAAACGCAAGCCCTAAACTCCTACAAGAGATACATTACAATTACTTCTGTTAACATCCCCTGTACTTTCCTTGGCATCATTGTCTGTCCGAACTTATTAATGTTGCATCTAACAAAGAAACTGAGCCTGCTATATGCACCCATTTCCTACATTTGTAGCGAGGGTTTCGTTCTGGCAGACTTGGTGCATTCGGGTAGTCTACGAGGGGTTATTTCTCAGCCCTGACTCGTAGTTAACGTGGTATGTGACGCCAAACTGACGGTTGGAGAGTGTTCCACAGGCGCTGTCATGGCTACTGGCGGCACCGACTGACGCTATCACGTTTAATGCTCATGTATACCCCACAATGTGGATGGGGAGATAGCCACCGTAATAGCTCAGTTAGTACGGCATGTAACGCGTTATCAGAAGGTCGTAGATTTGGTAGCTGCCCACGGCAAGCTATCTTTTTCTACGCTTGTCTATCTTGACATTTATATTACAATTGCTTTTAATAACACCTCCTTCATGCGCATTGCTTGGCGTGATTGTATGCTAGATGTCATTAATATTGTGTCTAAGAATGAAAGTGAACTCTCTAATGTATACTAATTTACTTGAAGTTTAAATGTATTTAGAAGAGAACTTCAGCGAAAAATGCATTGCTCTCTGTTTAGTGCCAAAAGGGCGCAAGATAACACTGCCTCGTTTCTGTTGTCCTTCAGATCCATTTTCTATTACATTGGAAATTATCAAATATGAAACGCATGCAAAACTACTGCATTTCTTGCACAAATATGAATTCCAATATGTGCCTCAACATCCTATGAGTTGTTATGAGTGCTTAAACACGCTTTAAGTTATCCAACAATGTTACTTGTTAGGCGGCAGCCGCAAAAGTTGTTCGTGCAGAATTCCGCGGGTTTGAGTGATCCTGAGAGGCGGGATAAATACCGACTTGAACATATTCAAGTTATGGCAGCACAGGTTCAAGAAGTAGCCAAGAAAACGCTTTTCAGGAGTAGTCAAGCGCTTTGAAAGCCGTGTTGGGTTGCGTTAAAAAGTCCAATATGATATTGGACAAATTTGCTATGATGGGGTCTGGGGGTGCTAGACCATGTGCACTTCACCTGTGATGCTACGCATATCTTGGACTTGCGCACATATTGGATTAAAGATTCTGAATTCAATTTACTCTACATTCAAGGGTTTAGAAATAGCTTGGTTTTGAAATTTTGCCATAAAATTCACTCCCTTTTCTGGAGCTGTTCAGCTGCCTCTGGAAAAATCACACAATGGCAGTTATAATGCCAGGTTATTACCTGGAACGTTCTTATTCAGTCGAAGGAGAAGAGTTTCTCGCGTAGAGGTGGCGAGTCGGCTGCGGTCGACCGGAATGTGAGCCATAGGGCGTTCACGTGCGCCTTCTCGTTCCCCAGAGAGACATTGGTGGGCTGGGGGCCTTATCAAACAGGCTTTCTCTGCGGCTACATGCCTTTGTCTCATAATTGTGGCTGTAAGATCGTCAGCCTTCGCACGAGTGAGATGAAAGTCGCGTGATCAGAGATGCCTTGTTACATTATGATAAAGTCATATATATTATTCGTAACATGTAATTGCTTCGCTACGATGACGTTGTGTCACCTATACGAGGCAAGCGGACATCACCGCATGACATGCCAACTTGGTCAGAACTGGAACGATCTTGTGGGCAGGGCAATTTAACCTCGGTTTCAGAAATCAGATGAGGTCAGAAGGGAGTTAAATACCTTTTCACTGAGCAGACACGAGAAAGCTGCTGCTGCCTTCTAGTCGTCTTCGACGAATGCATAAAGAACTACCTGACTAGTTAACTACACTTATTAGGACATCCGTAGGCACTTCAAGCCGTTTTAATAAACACGCCAAAATATTATTGGAACTAAAAGTCACGGGAACAGCGAACTCTATTTTTGAATAATCAAATACATTCAGCCTTATAGCTCCTGCCTCTTGCCGTGCCGACATTAGGGGCGGCTGATTGAGCCCGCCAAGCTGAAGTCGATAAACTCGAGTGTTGCGAATATCGAGGTTAAACTTCACGTTTGCCTTGCCTTGCAGTGTCCATGGACGCCCGGCTCGTCCTCATCCCGATCATCTCGTCGGTGGTCTGTTTTCCAATCGTGGCCTTTGCTGTCATTTGTGCTCTGTGATACCGGGCGCAGAGGGTACGCTGGAAGGAGCGTCTCGCCCGACTGCGTAGAGCAAGGTACCTAAGTGTAATCATCTGGAGGCGTAAACAAAGGATTGGCTGGTATATATTTACTAGGCATTTACAGTCTGTGCTGGAGATGAACTTGAGTCGCGTGGACTCTGCTGCATTGCACCGTGCTCTTCCTGGAGCGTATTCTTCACCTGCCTCAGATTTTAAGTTTACAAGGCAAATAGTTCGTTTTTCCATCAGTTAACCAGCACCCCAGTGTTCCATACAACACGCACTCCAGTGCGGCTGAAAGAATTTCGATGAATGTGAAAGAGCAGAGGCACGTGCGTTGTGCGATG
This sequence comes from Rhipicephalus annulatus, assembly GCA_013436015.1. NCBI lineage: Eukaryota > Metazoa > Arthropoda > Arachnida > Ixodida > Ixodidae > Rhipicephalus > Rhipicephalus annulatus. The sequence continues at coordinate 154,559 of WOVY01016105.1, read as the reverse complement.
TCAGTGAATGTTGAAAAAAAATACCAGATGGTAAAAATTTTCCTATCCCTCTATTATGATCAGCTGTGCCATTGGGTAGACTAAAAAGCCCCAGCGTTCTAGCGAAAAGTAGTCGAAGTGGCCACGTTATTTAATAGCATTGCGAATTTGTAGTCAAATAGCACATGAGCACTGTTTTGAGTCTTTACTATTGATGAGTAAATAAAACAATTTTTAGTAAGAATGTTCAAAAGTTTAGAAACAGCCAGGAAATGTTCATGGTGCAAACTGTATATTTCAGTCACATAATGGTTTGTTAAGTAGTCAATTAGGCAAACAATTACCACCAATGGTAACAGTAGATATGGTGTAATGGTATCATGGTGTGGTAACAGAAGGATCGTGTTCAAACAGAAGGCTTGAGATCAGAAGGTTGTGTTTTCTCATGACGTCTGAGCCACCAAGTTGGGGAAACAGAAAGTTCCAAATAGAGTAAAATGCATTAGCTGGGTGACTGTGATGTCAAGGCCATGAAGTGCAAGCTTCTCAGGCTCTTAATCTTTCGCCGACGTGAACACACTGTTTCTTAGAGTGGTTTTGGAATGGCGATTCCCACACAGTGTTATAGTGATGCGGTACGATTAGGGAAATTGGGAAAAGCGTGGTGGCATCCATTAAGGCTAAAGGAGGCCTGCGCAAGGACTGGCTCCAGTATCTTCTGGCGATGTAGTACTTATCCCTTCAGCAGAACCATTATTGCAAGGTGTTTATGCATGAATATAGTTATTGCAGTGCTAATACAGAGTTAAAAAGGGAGGAGGGGATCGCTTAGGCTGGCGATGCTCCTTGAATAAGTGAAAAAGTTACGTTTCGAGATTTATGACATTGTAGCGTTATGGTACAGCCCCTCTTGTGCCATAAAGCTTCAATTAGACCGAGTCAAATATTATTCTTGAGAACAAGGTGCTTACAGTGACTGCTTAGATAAAATTGATGCACGCGCGCATCTTGAAAGTGACAATCAAGGTATGGATTGCAGGATATATTCATAACTGAAACTCAGTGTGACTCTCTGGTCGTATTATAAGGCAAGGACGTCTGTATACAATATAAACATGATCTGGCTTGCTGTTAGCACATTAAAATGCTTTAGAAAACTTTGCCTTTGTCTTCCTGATTGACCATAGTATTGCCAAATGCAATTATTGAATCAATCTGCTGGACAACTCTATGCATTCATGTTAGTTTTTTATATGGCTTTTAAAAGCATTGGTTGGCTTAAGGTAGAACCAAGTGCATACTCCACGCGCTCTGGACTCTGCGGAAATTTCCTGATTTAGTGACATATTTGGTCAATTCCACACAAGACGTTTTCAATAGAGCAACCGCGTAAAAACTTTTAGAAAAGGCCTTACAATAATTTATTCCTTATCCAATCAAGTAACCCCCTGGCTAAACAGTAGTCAGAAAAACAAGCATCCTTTCAGAAAAGGCACGAGAAAGATTGCTTCCCGGCTGATTCTGATAACTCGAAAACACGTAAGGACCTCTTGTTAAATTCAGATACCTTCAGGAGGATAAGGACTTATTTTTGGAGTACTTAAGCGTACGAGGACGTTTCAGCGAAATGTAAGAGTTATTGCGAAACATACCGTTACAGGACGGAGCAAGACTGCGTTTGGAACAAGCAGAGCTTCATGGAATGAGACAGTGGTTACAGTCGAATGAGCATCAAGAAACTTATGGTATGATTCATTGTCTTAAGCCAGTTCGAAGGAATGTCGTGCACTCTTCACTACTTCTAGCCTTTTGTTCCGCTGACGCGCTTTTCCCAGTTTATGGCGACCAGTCCAATGAGTTTCACCGGCAGCGCCCAGTTGGTCGCCACCGTGGGTACGACATAAATTAGAGCTTTCTTCCTGTGAACAGGGCAGTCTCAGGGGCAATTAGCCTGTCACGCCCTTTACGCTATATATTTATTTATCGTGAGGTGAAAAGCTGCGTCACTTATCAGTGTTTCCACGGCGCCGCTCTGTAATATACTCGCCGCAAGGTTTGTCGAAACAGTGGCCCCAGTTTAGTAGAAAGAGAAAGAAGCATAGCATGTAGCACCTAGGAGAACTGGCTTGAGCGACCAACCATACAGGCTGAATAAGAGAGTAATTAGTGGCCCGAGTGCGAATCAGTTTACTAAAGCATTCTATGACCTTTGTGGTTTTGGGTAGCACCCTCTTCGCCCAAAAGCGTTACTTAGGCATGCAGTAAACGATAAGTCGAGTCAAAACGCAAAGAAAAAATTCTGGGTGCTGAAATTGGGCAACTGTACCTACCAAGAAATTATAAGTGACGGAAGGACTATAGCTGGCGTACATTCTGTGCAACTCTTGAAGCTGTACGCACGAAGCGCTGTGGCATACAAAACAGTAGAAGCAGTTGTCGTAGGCTATTTAAATTGAAATGTATTGTGACCGGACAATCTATTGCGCAAGAGAAGGCGGAATTGCGAGATGCTAGTTGAAGTGCAGCATGGCGATGTGAGTGTACACAATAGGTTTAACTCTTTGTGGAATGAAAGAGCAGTCACGAATAAATGAACGTGTGTAAGTCCTGTTTGTAGCATCATAAACTTTCAAACAAGATACGTCATTTGGATTGCAGAGAGACTCGATAACTGAGTTTTTATTTTATGAAACGTGACCGTTATAAGTTATACATAGATAAATGATTCAACAGGAATAATGGGTTAAGAAATATTCGTTTATATGATGTGCATCAAGAAATTTTTTAACAGCAGAAATACACCTGATTGTTTTTTTACTTTACTGCTAATGTGATAAACGAGTATTGCAGGAATGATCAGTCGTCATATACACTAGATTCTCAGCAATACCCATTGCGGTAAATTAGTCTTGTCAAATGTCTGAGTGTAGCATATCGCTAGAGAACAGGCTATCACTAAAGTGATAGCCTGTTCTGTAGCAATATGCTTTCATATCCCCTTCGAAAAATAAATAAAACAACACAGAAATTTGTATCCACAAATAACTTATTTTTGATGTGACAGTAGATATAAGTAGACACGGACGTACTAAATATAGCTGATATCTTTTATTCACAATTGTCAGAAGTACTCAAGCCGGACTATAGAAATTCCAAATCAGCAATTGGAGTTGTTAGACATGATTCATGGGTTACCATGTGGCAATTTTCTTCCTCGTACCTGTCTCCATTACTAATAATTGTCTACTTAAACTACCATAGTAGCGCGAAAAATATCAGCGATGCTATTACAAGGAACTAATTGTTACAGGAACAATAAACCTCACCTAGAGTTAAGTTTGTGTCGATAAATTCTGAGTGATAGCTTCTCGTTTCCTTTGACAACAGCCAGGCCATACAGTCACGTAAACTTCTGGTCGTATAATTGTTCCTGGAAATGAATTTGAGCCCATACTTATCGAATCAACGCTACCAATCAGAATCTGCCATTGGTAAAGACCGCTTAGAAAAAAAGTCATTTGTCAGTGCTGTCACAATACTTTTGGGCTGTAGAAGTCTAAATAGCTGTAGCCCAACTAACCGAGTGCTGGAAACTCTAGCAAACAAATGTTGCTATTTCAGGTAAACATTTCGTCTAAAACAACTAACGGATTCAACGAATAAATTTACATTAAGTGTTTTCAACACAGCGCTCCGACACAAACATTGATATTGTTATGTTCAAAAGTTTTCATCCTTTTGCGTGTCGATTGCCATGAATTCAGAGCTGCTGTAGTTTCGATCTTCTAAGCACGATGTTGAGGACTCGATTCCTGGCCATAACAGTCGTGTTTGGAGTGTGCAGGAAATAGTAATGCCCGTTTACGGCTTGCTAATTTAACTTACGACTTAAAGATATCGAGTTGGTACATATAAATCCTGGGCATTTCAATATGGGGCGCTTCATAAAGGTGCCGTCGTTAGGGTTGGTAAAGCCATAACAGTGGCTCACCATAAGTGTACTGTCGCCACAAAGGGACGCAAACTAATAAGTATGTAGTATATAACGCAATGAAAATCACTTTGTGGGAAAAAAATGTCTTACGCTTCAGAAATGTGCTGTAACAATCAAAAACAAAAACACGGAATTCAATGTTCTTCCCAAGAAATGTTAGAATTCACTCGTCGAATATGTCAAATATTTATTAAGATTGGCATATTGAAAACATCGATCGAAACCTTGGAAAAGCGAATAATAAAATCTTATCAAAATGCTTCCTGCTGACATGCATGATCAGACGCATTTTTGTGCCTTCGCAGTAACAATTAAACACGTATCTCCTCTTATACACTGATCCCTCAAAAAAGCCTTTTTTTTATTTCCGTCTCTTTGTTCCACTAAGATGTAATTTAGGACTGTTAAACTGGTTTTGCCGTTGAATTGTCCGGATTTCATAATGAGGCACTTCTGAAGTCAGCATACTGGTAAGTCTTGCCCAATAGCTCAGCAACAATGCCTGGATTCAAGGCTGCCCACGAACACAATTTCTCGGCTAAATACCCTATAATCTAGCCTCTTTCATGCATGCGTGCGTCCATCCGTCTGTCCATGCATCTGTCCGTGAGTCTGTCTTTTTGTCTGTGCGTTCGTTCGTGCTTCCATCCGTCCGTATACGCCCCCCGCAGGAGCGCCTGTGAAAGCAGGCGTTTGGTGTGTAGCGACACCACGGACCCGAGCTAACAGGGGGAGTTTCTACTCCCTCCCACACCTAGCCGTGCGTGGCTTTGCCGTGTCCAGGGAAAAGGGGATCCTGGGGGTTGAGCCGACGCTGAGTGATTGGACCGTTAAGGCTCCCCGTCAGAGGCAACACACCCCTTTGTCCCCGGCTTCACGTAGACGGCACCTCTGGGCTGGCCCACCCAGGGGAAATCGGCAGTCGCCTTTTCCTATCTCTCTCTCCCTATATCTTCGTATTTTGTTCTCACTTTACATCTTTCCTGTCTTCTCCTCACTTCATTTTACCTCCAATTTTTCCTGGCGGCAAGGGTTAACCTTGTGTGGCTATCCAAACTAGGGTAAATTATATTGAGTTATAGTAACTGCGTACTGCTGGCGTTGCGCAGACATGCCCACATGCTTTGCCACGTCCCCTCGTTGGACTCCGTGGTGGGTGGTAGGCGCCGTTACCGAAAAATACACATTTTCTCATGGGATTCCCGACCCCCTCTTTAACTGATCGTGCTTCGAAAAGGGTACGCACCGACGCGACTTTCCTTCTTTGGCCCAAAAACAGAGAAACTTTCCCAAAATACCATGTCCTCCACTGCGAACAATCATCTACAAAAGCTAGAGCAATCTCACCCTTCCTTGTGGCCAAGTGCTTGAGAGAGACCATTGGAACCGGTTATAAGGCCACGATGATAGCAAGTGGAGATCTGCTTCTCGAATTAAAAGACAAGGAACAGTACAATAAACTCTCGCACCTCGTAGCCTTTGGTAACATCCCCGTCTCTGTGAGCGCACACCGTATCATGAATACAGTGAAGGGCGTGGTATCGGACGAAGATTTGATGACACTGAGTGAAGAAGAGCTCTTTGATGGATGGAAGGATCAAGGTGTAATACATGTCCAGCGCATCAAAATCAGACGTAACAACAATGAAATAGCAACAAAGCACTTGATACTCATCTTCAACTCAACCACTTTACCTGAGACTCTCGAAACTGGCTATGTAAAACTCCATGTCCGACCCTTCATTCCAAACCCGAGGCGTTGTTTCAAATGCCAGCGATTTGGTCATGCATCCCAGAGCTGCCGAGGACAGCTGATGTGTGCTAAGTGTGGCACAACCAGCCACAGTGCTGATGAATGTAGTCATGAGGAGGTCCTCTGTGCTAACTGCGAAGGTAGTCACCCCGCATACTCCAGAGCGTACCCAGCCTGGAAAAGAGAAAAAGAAATAACTATAAAAGTTAAGGAAAATACCACATTCAGGGAAGCAAGACAACGGGTCTCGTTATCATTAGCACTAAAAACACCTTTTGCCGAAGTGGTGCAACGAGGGGTGGCACCACAAAGGCCATTGGCAGTTGCCCGGACTGCGCCTAGCGTGCCGAGGCCAATGCCACAAGCCCCTGCGGCGGGAGCAGCCAGCGCTGCCCTGCCCACATTCAGCCTGTTCACACCATCGACCTCTACAAGCTCTGGCAGCAGCCAGGGTAATCACGAGGCCAAGGGGGTTCATCAACCCCCCGCTCGGCGTTGACAAAGACTTCGTCGATCGAGGCGAAGTCTAAGCGACGCACAGATCGCTCTTTAGAGCGGGTGTCCAGTGCCTCGCAAGAGGCTATGGACACCCGTTCAAGCCAAACGGCGCAGGAAGCGCCGAAGGAGCGGCGAGCTTCGCTCGACCGCCCCAACAAAGGAAAGAACGCCGATTAAAGGGCCTGACAAAGGCCCTGTAAAATGAGTTAATCCCCGTCTTCTTTGCACACAGCACTTTCTCCTTTTTTTCCACTATGAACAAAATCGTACAGTGGAACATAAGGGGAATACTTAGAAATTTAGATGACGTCCAAGAACTTCTGTGTAAGTTTAACGCGAAAGTGCTATGTGTGCAAGAAACGCACTTAACTCCTAAGCACAAGGACTTCCTACGACAATATATTATTTTCCGAAAAGACCGGAAGGATCCTGTCGTACCATCTGGCGGTGTAGCCATTATAGTCGATCGTAGTATAGCATGCCAGCATTTGAAGCTCCAAACGGCCCTTGAGGCAGTGGTCATTCGAGCTGTACTTTTTAACAAACTCACTACCATATGTTCTGTGTACATACCACCACACCAACAGCTACACAGACGTGATCTGGAATCATTAATAGATGAACTCCCAGAGCCGTTTCTGCTTCTAGGATGATTTTAATGCACACAATGTCTTGTGGGGCAATGCTCACTGTGATGCGCGAGGACGTCTCAATGAGCAGCTCCTTTTCTCTTCTAGTTTATGTCTTTTAAATATAAAGGAGCCTACGTATTTTAGCCTTGCAAACAACACATACTCCTCCATAGATCTTAGCATTTCATCACCATCCCTTTTACCTGTTTTTAAGCGGAACGTTCTTAAAAACCCTTATGGGAGTGATCACTTCCCAATCATCCTGAGTGCGCCGAACAAAGATCAACTACCCCCACAGGTTTCTCGATGGAAGATTGACTCAGCTGATTGGGAAGGGTATAGAACTCTTACACACATGACATGGACCGAGCTGTCTTCTCTGCCCATAGATGACGCTGTCACGTATTTTACAGCTTTTATACTTGATGCCGCATCTAAATGTATTGCCCAAACGAGTGGAATGTCTTCTAAACGGCGAGTCCCATGGTGGAACGACGCATGCAGGAAAGCACGGACCACTCAGAACAAAGCATGGGCGTTGCTTCGCGATTCCCCTACAGCAGAAAACCCGGAAAATTTCAAGCGGGTCAAATCGCAGGCACGGAGAACGCGCCGACAAGCTAGACGAGAGAGCTGGACAAAGTTTATATCGAGTATCAACTCGTACACAGATGAGAGAAAAGTGTGGAATAAGGTAAAGAAAGTTAAGGGCCAACAAACGTATTCTCTTCCACTAGTAAATAGCCTCGGAAAAGCTTGGAGGATCGAGCCAGCTTTCTTGGCACACATTTCGAACACATATCGAGCTCCTCACATTACTCCGAATCCTTCCAGAATTACAAGGCACGATTAGAAAAACAAACGTTAGCAAAGAAAATCCGCAAAAATTGAGGCATATAATGCACCATTCTGCTTAGCAGAAGTGCGAACAGCACTCAACTGCTGTAATACTTCTACCCCAGGTTCTGACAACTTAATGTACGCGATGCTGAAGGAACTACCCTCCGAAACTGAAGAAACCCTCCTCTCTCTTTAAAATCGCATATGGTTTTCAGGTGCGATCCCCTCCTCCTGGAAGGAGGCTGTTATAATTCAAATTTTTAAGCAGGGAAAGGATCCCTCTACTGTATCAAGTTACAGACCTATACGCGTTAACAAGCTGCCTCTGTAGGCTATTTGAAAAAATGATTAATTGCCCCTTACTCCACTACTTAGAAACAAACAATTTGCTCGACCCATTTCAGTGCGGGTTTCGAGAAAATAGATCCACCACAGACCACCTTGTTTGTATCGAGGCACAGATCAGAGACGCCTTCGTCCATAAACAATATTTTCTCTCTGTGCTCCTCGATATCGAAAAGGCTTATGATACAACATGGCGTTTTGGAATTCTAAGAGACCTGTCCCACCTTGGTGTGCGCGGCAAAATGTTTCACATAATTGAAAGTTACCTGTCAAACCGAACATTTCGTGTCCGTGTGGGCAGTGTTCTCTCCCGAACATTTGTCCAGGAAACAGGCGTGCCACAAGGTGGTGTACTTAGTTGCACACTTTTTATTATCAAAATAAATTCCTTGCACTTGTCCATCCCCGCACTATGTTTTATTGTACATATGTCGACGATGTTCAGCTTGGCTTCAAGTCATGCAACTTGGCAATGTGTGAGCGGCAGGTTCAGCTGGGTTTAAACAAGGTCTCCAAATGGGCGCATGAAAACGGATTTCGACTTAACCCACAAAAAAGCACCTGTCTCTTGTTCTCTCGAAAGAGAGGCATGCATTCGGAACCTGACATTGAACTGAACGGTCAACGTCTGTCTGTCAATGCGGAGCATGAATTCCTAGGCTTAATCTTGGACAACAAGTTGACCTTCGTACCGCACATCAAGTATTTAAAAACAAAATGTTTAAAAGCCATGAATGTTATAAAAGTGTTGTCACGTACTACGTGGGGTAGTGACAGGCAATGTCTCATCAACCTGTATAGAAGCCTCATTCGCACCCGCTTAGTATATGGGGCCGTTGTTTATCAGTCTGCGACTCAAAGTGCTTTAAAGAAGCTGGACCCCGTGCACCATTTGGGCATCCGCCTTTCTACGGGTGCTTTTTGCACCAGCCCCGTAGAAAGCCTTTAGGTTGAGTCAAATGAGTGGTCGCTTCATCTGCACAGAACTTACATGTCCTGTGTTTATTTCCTGAAGGTGAAAGCAGACAAGAAGCAGCCCTCATACTCTAATATAATGATCTGTCGAGCTCCATTCTGTTCCAAAACAGGCCTTCGATGACGCAGCCCTTTTCAGTACGCCTGAAGGGTTTAGCTGAAGAAACTGGAGTGTCACTTGAACACAGTTTAATGGCTCCTGTAGCATACCCGCCACCCTGGCAGTGGCAGACTATAGACTGCGATGTGTCGTTCCTAGAAGTTACAAAACATGCGCCTATTGCCCATATCCGAACATACTTCCTGGAACTTCAACACAAATACACACGTCCTGTGTTTTTTACAGATGCCTCTAAGTCCAACTCCTCTGTGTCCTACGCTGCTGTTGGCCCTTCCTTTTCGGATGCTGGCCCTCTACATCCAGGCACAAGTATCTTCACAGCGGAAGCTTACGCGATACTTGTGGCAGCTAAACACATGAAACAATTTCAAATACAAAAAGCAGCAATTTATACAGACTCCTTCAGTGTGGTAACGGCTCTGCAGCAGTCTTAAAAAACAAAAAAAAACCTGTCCTCGTCTCACTTTACTCCATTTTATGCACACTCTACACACTCAACCAACATGTTGTAGTGTGCTGGATGCCAGGGCACCGTGAGATTCAAGGCGACGTGATGGCGGATCAGCTTGCTGCATCCGTCCACGAAAGCACCGCCACCACACCCACATCAATCCCGGCCCTTGATCTTAAGCCGTCTCTCAAACGAAAGCTCAGGGACTACTGGCAGAGCAAGTGGGATACACACATACAAAACAAACTACACGTTATCAAGCCACACCTTGGCCATTTTCTACCAGTATCAAAATCACATCATACACAGGTAAGATTAACGATGCTCAGGATAGGACACACATACACGACACACTCATATCTTTTGTCCGGTGGCGATCCACCATTGTGTGACAGATGTGGTGAAGCACTAACAGTTCCTTCACACTTTAATTCAGTGCAAACAATTGAACACTATAAGAAAACAACATTTTCCATTACCCTACCGACAACATATACCTTTACACCTTGCAATGTTCGTCGGTAGGGACCCGCTTTTTAGTCATAAATCGTTGTTAGCGTTTTTAAAAGAAATTCATAGTTTTCATATTATATACCCGGGCATTCCGTAGCACGACCTCTCTAGAGAGGTTTTCGCTGCGGTGGATACACAAGAAAGCACTTGCCTCACGGCCCTTGGACGCAAAGATATGAACAAGTGAGGCACTTGTGCTAAAGCAATACATATTCACCATCGTCTTTTATTATCACCAACTTTTGTCATCTGTTCACACTACACACACCTTTCACGGCATGGTCATGATTTTATTACTTGTATGTTTTTACCCGCCTTACCGCGAGGATTTTTATGGCCCTTATACAGCCGCTAATCACAATCATTTTCCACATTCCATGTCCCATGAACTGGCGCTCTTTGGCCATCGGTGCCCCGCCGCGGTGGTCTAGTGGCTAAGGTACTCGGCTGCTGACCCGCAGGTCGCGTGTTCAATTCCCGGCTGCGGCGGCTGCATTTCCGATGGAGGCGGAAATGTTGTAGGCCCGTGTACTCAGATTTGGGTGCACGTTAAAGAACCCCAGGTGGTCAAAATTTCCGGAGTCCTCCACTACGGCGTCTCTCATAATCAAATGGTGGTTTTGGGACGTTAAACCCCACAAATCAATCATTAATCATCTTTGGCCATCGAATGGCCCTTGCGCCAAAAACACCATATATCACCATCATCATCATCATCATCCGTCCGTATACGCCTGCGCATCTGTCTGTCCGTCAGTCCGTGCGTCCATCTAGTGAATACTACAAGTACTATCATCTCGCATCTCACATCCCCTGTGGCGCATATCCACTCTGCGCGTCCGTTCATGCGTCCATCCGTCCATCCATGCGTAATTCCGTGCGTCCATCTAGTAAACACTCCAAGTACCGCAGACTCCCCTCTCGCATCCTTAGTGGCACAAACCTGATCTAGAGCGGGTATGTGCCACCCATGGCCATGTACGACAACTGAAAAAGGACAGACCCACACCCTGAGGAGCTTCACCCTTAAAAAACGATTTTATGGTTCTGAAATGATAGTTTCAATGAGTTCCATAGAATATGCATACATGCATTCAACATCAACATCGTCAGCCTATCTAACGCCCATGGAAAGTGTTTTCCAAGAACCTCCAAAGAACTTTTCCTAGCATAGCCCCGCCGCAGTGGTCTAGTGGCTAAGGTACTCGGCTGCTGACCCGCAGGTCGCGGGTTCGAATTCCCGGCTGTGGCGGCTGCATTTCCGATGGAGGCGGAAATGTTGTAGGCCCCCCTATCGGAAAAAAACGAATGGTGGGCATGGTGGAAACCACCACCCACCATTATAGTGGATTAGTGTAGTGGGTGAATGGTGGGAAACGCCCACCATGGCGCATGGTGGGTATGGTGGGTGCTGCAGTGCCGGCAACGCTTGAGCGCGAAATGACGTCAGAATCACCGTGACGAGCTGCAACAAAAAATAAAGAAGAATTCTATAAAAACGGTATAAAAAACACCCGTCCCGTAAAAAAAAACAAGGCGCCACGGGGGATCGAACGTGCAACCTGCGGATCACCATTCGAAGACGCTAACCACTGCGCCACACCAACATGAAGTTGCTTGCGTGTTAAATACTTAGTTGGCATAGAAACTTAAGGTTCAACTTGAGGTATGTGTGTCGTGTACACAACATAGACAAGATCTACACCTGCTAATAAAAATTGCACATTTATTAAACACAACCGACTGCGGCCTGTAACGATTGCCACTATGTTAATGGCACTAGTGCTATTTTTTTACAATTCACAACTTCAAGAACAAAAAACCAAGTGGACTGGGGAGCAGCAACAGTTTACCGGCGGGGTCTGCCAAGTTTAATATCCGTTTCGCGCTTGTTCTAAAGGGCGACATCTGCTCACGCTTTATGGCGCTTCTAGGCTCATTCCATAGACACGCCCGCCTAATTTATTTGATTGAGTATTGGGATGCTTTTCGCGCAATGTAGAGGGCGGTCGCGCCAGCGCAATGCTGTAGCTCTTTCGCTAAAGCAACAACTACATAACGGCTTGGCCAAAACGAATGTAGTGTGCCGGAAATATTACGCTATCATATTGGTTCATCAAGCACACGAATTGCCACGTCTGAGTTCTCGTACAAAAGCTAGAGAAGTGCCGGCCAGTGCGACCGGTGGCTGTCGGTGAGAAGACAATTACGTTCTCCGGGAGTGCTTTAATCACGTCGCATCGATGTTTGTTGCTTCTTGAGCGGACACCATACACAATGAAAAATGCTTCATTTAGGTTAATTGATGCCATATGGCTGCGCTCTATTGTCATACTTAATCGTCGTAATCGTGTATTCTGAAACCCGGAAGCACGGATAACACAATTGTACGGGCGCGGTCACTAGGCCTAACCTTTGGTGGAAATCTTGGTGGTAGAACATGCAGTGTACAGATCCCAGCTTGGTACACTATATAATTTGCCTGCCATTATAAACCCACCCATCATCTGCTTACTGCTTCTCAGCATTATCGCGATGGTGGGCAGAGCTTCTCAGCTTGGTACACCTTGTGGCCCACCATAACAAGCAGCACCCATCATCTGCTTAGTGCTTCCCAGCATTATCGCAATGGTGGGAAGAGTTTCTCAGCTTGGTACACCATGTAACCCACCATAATAACCACCACCCACCATATGCTTAGGGCTTCCCAGCATTATCGCAATGGTGGGCAGAGTGTCCTATTATTGCCCACTATCTAGCCTCTGCTTTCCACCATCATTTCCACTTTACCCATCATCTGTACACCATACCACCCAGTATGTCCCGGCATAACCACCATATTTTCCACTATGTCCCACCATAGCCATCATAATTTCCACCATGCCCACTAATATTTCCACCATGCCCACTATTATTTCCACTAAGCCCACCATGTTTTCCAGTATCCACCATGGCAATTTTTCCGATAGGGCCGTGTGCTTAGATTTGGGTGCACGTTAAAGAACCCCAGGTGGTCGAAATTTCCGGAGCCCTCCACTACGGCGTCTCTCATAATCATACGGTGGTTTTTGGAAGTTAAACTCCACATATCATCATCATCAACTTTTCCTAGCATAAGTTATTTCTGTTTAATTGCTGCATTTTTAATTCCGCCACACCTCCTGCCCAGTGGTCGCCCTCGGGCGTGGTACCAATTTCTAGGTATTCATTTCATCAGTCAACAATAGTAGGAAACTTGCGGCCATTGGGAAACTATGATATGCGGCTCACGGCATTACATCAACCCTCCCCGCCCCTCGTGCTCGTCCCCTTATCCCTGCTTATCTAAAAGCTGACGTAGCAGTTCTGATGGCTGGTTGTTTAGATTTCTTTCCGCCTTCCACTTTGCACTGTACCATTTCTTCGCCCTTTACCATATAACGTCGTAATAAAATTGATAATTTGCATGTTCTTTCAACATGTATAGCGAATATTTTCTGTCTTCACAGCTAACTATATGTATTGATTATAGGTAACTTTATTATACCCAAACCAGCAGAATTTTCGTCTCGTTCAGCAATGCTTCTCCTTTTTCTCTTCCAATCGAATTATCCTTGTTTGACTTTTCACCTCCATTTCGTGTAGATTCATGCGTCTTTGCCCTCTTCCTCAAAAGAGTATCGAGTCCTTCTATGAATTACCAGAAGGCAATTGTCCTCGTTCCTTACATTACCTGCAGGCGTGAGCTTTTTTTTAAAAGGCGAATCTCCTTACGCCATGGGTCGTACGAACAGTGTCGTCAAAGTCGTAGTAGTATAGCCAGTTGCGTTGCATTGCTTATCAATAAAGACGGTGATACAGCATATTTTCAGAGTGAATAATGATGAGTAGACCGAAGCGTCCGTCAGTCAGTCCGTTCATCCGTCTGTGCGTCCATTTAAGGTGGTCTGGCCTCGTACCTCTGAACGATCTTGAGCTTCCAGACGTCGGTGGACGAGGCACTGACGTTTGCCGATTTCTCGTTGGTCTTACGCACGCGCACTCGTATTACCACGATGAAGGCTGGGGAGAGCTTTGCCCGCTCGTCATTACTCACCTCTTGGGTATGCTGTGATTTTTTGGCTAAAAGAAACAAACACTTTTTTGCATCGGCACGTGTCACGAGCGGTCTTGATATGGCTGCACTACCAGTTACGTCGTTCTCAGCGTCGTACCCAAGCAAGCATACCATTGGCTGCGTTGGCAGAGACGTCGTCTATCTCGTCGCTGCTGCAGTGCTAAGCACGCGCGCATCAGTTTCTACAAAGAACTTCCACATACTTGAGCCAGTCACTATTCTGGGAGAGTGCGGGACAGTTGACATGTGAGAGAGCTCGGATTCACCGGGCTGTTGGAGCAGATGAGGCACGAAAACCGGCCTGGGATGCTGAGCGCCGACAGCAACTCCGAAGAAGTGATCCGGCAGCCTTCCAGCCAGCACTAAATCGCGAACAGGAATGCAAGTGCAAGCGCCGGTGGCGGGTGGATTCTGCATACGTTACCGAATCAGCCGCGATGTATGACTCTTGCAACAACGCCGCGACGAACAAGCGGTTTTGCGAAGAAAACGGTGTCAATGTGATTATTGCGGCAGCGCGTTTGCCGGGGACGCTTTCAGCGAGCATTTTTATAAGCGATGCCGGTTGCGACTCCTGCGACGTCTGCTACTGCCTGAGGTTAAAGCAAAACCACACAATAAAAGCATTGCGAAACACATTTAACCGCTCATTACACTTCTCCAGGACCGTGATCATACGAGGTGCATTGTGTGGCGTGAGAAATAAGCAATGTGATAAACACAAGCCAGGCGTGTGTCGCACCTATTTACAAGGCTTGAGCATGTGAGCAATAAATGCGAAAGGTATTTAGTACAGCGTTGTTTTGAACCCATTGCTGAACAACGTGGCCGCATGTTTCAGCTTTTGCTAGTTCACCATTTGTATGGAGTGTTTCGGCAGTGTTTTTTCTTCTCGCTTTGTTACCACGTCTGCACGGCTACTTTTTACATTAGGAGCTTCTTTAGGGACTGAATGCTCCGTCACAGGAGCCTTTATGTGAAAACATTAGACATAAGTTACCTTGTCACAAAATAGTCGACGGCAGATGCCATGTTACCTAAAGTCACAAAATTATCGACTGCGGACGCACTTTAAAATCACTTTCTGAAAACGAAAATAACGGTTTTTTACACTAATCACAAGATATCAATTTGTTTTCCGTGATAGTGCCCTGAAGCTTTCGAAATATACGTAGCCTCATAAATGCAAACCATGTTTTATTGTTTTTTTTTTATCGCTGAAGTTGTTCCTAAAGAAGAGCCATCTCATTTTAGCGCGTGTTAGGTTTTTCATTGCATAAATTTCTTTGCGCACGCGCAACTTTTGTGTGTGTGTGTGTGTCTGTGTGTGCGTGCGTGCATGTGTGTGTGTGTGTCTGTGTGTGCGTGCATGCATGTGTGTGCGTGTGCGTGTGTGTGTGTGTGTGTGTGTGTGTGTTCCAGATCGTACATCTGCGAAGGAACAACAAGGAGCGCAAGGCGATGCCGAGGTTTTAAATGTCAGTTTGCAACCCAGCCAGCGAAATTCCGCTTTCGTTTTTTTCTTACACTTTCAAGTTGCGTCAACGGAATATAAAGCACATCACTATTACTCTCTGCGGCTATGTCGTATAACTCAGCATATTGTTTTACAGCATAGCAGTCTGGTGCTTTTTTACGAGCAGTTCTGATTGGAAGTAATAGAACACTGGAACGACGGTATCTATATCAAATGCTGAACGGAAACACTGGCATCATGCAGCCTCCACAATCATCCGCCCGCTTCTTTTCTCGTTCTTTTTTTAATGGAAGGAAACTTCGAAACCCTTTACAGCAAATATTGCGTTGTGCCTATTTTACGGGAATATAGAATAGGATGGCGCAGTTCTTTTGGCTACAATATTGCCGGATACACGTTAAAGGCTATCTAGGAAAAAGTTTGCGTGGCTGCAGCAATGAAAGCTGCTGCCATGCTGAGAAATGCGACCCTAATGAGACTACTTCTTCAGCTTATAGCAAATGCATCAACAATTATCGATGAAACACTCTATATTCTAACAGCAGGTAGCGAACGCGTTTGTATAGTTTGGATAAAATATTTCTGGAAAGCACTTACCGAGCATATCATCCTCGCTTGTTGAACATGATTTCATTGACATCAACCGTAGTCAAATATACTTGAAGGTATTCTTTTTATTCGGTTTCTTCGAATGAATGAAAAAAAACTATGTAGCATCCAGAAACGCACTCGCTCTTACTGTACCGTTCGCCCCGGTCGAGGAAGTGTTCCAATAATTATCTGTCAATAATCATGATGTTATGAACGTAGGTACTACACCAAAACCTGGAAGTTAGTGCCGCTAAGCACTAGATATGAATATTATCACCTAGAGTTGTGCTCCTCAGCGAGTAGGCAGCTCTTAAAAAGACTTCCTGTCTTGTCTTTGGAAGCACTTCAACTCTGTTGCATGGTGGCGGCTGCATTTTTGATGGAGGCAAAAATGATGTAGGCCCGTGTGCTCAGATTAGGGTGCACGGTAAAGAACCCCAGATGGTCGAAATGTCCGGAGCCCTCTAGCGTGGCGTCTCACATATTCATATGGTGGTTTTGGGACGTTAAACTCTCCATATCAATCAATAAGGCGTTGTTGCTCTGCTGGAGTGCTCAAGAATAGTGCCCCGTCTACTCTGCTGTGGCCATCACTCCCTGTGGTGGGTGTGAGACACTGCTACTTTATGAATACAGATAGAGAAAGTTTGTGTACCAAAACTCGTTGCTCAACTTTCTTGAGAAATAAAGGTTTATAATTTTTCGCAGACACGTGGTCTCTCAGGGAATTGCTCTGTTGTCTCATGGCGTGCGATAAAAGCGAGAATATGCGTGAAATACCGAATGAATATGACTACGCTGTAGTCACTTGGACTCGCTTGCTGGATTGCGTGCCGAACGGTTGAGCCCCCGCGATCTCCGACGACCGCGCAGCTCTGGCCAACCGGCTCGCCCTCCGCAATGTCCTGAGGCCATTAAGGCTCTCGCTGAGTGGTAACCCATTCTCGAAATCCTTCGATTGTGTCCCCATTCTTCTCTTCTTTATCTTTACTTCTCACTTTGTCCTTTGAATCCTTCTGTATCCCTATCCTCGTGAGCCATTTCTTAGTGTTGCACTAGATGCGGACAGTTGCGGGGCTCACTTTTCTTTTATTTTTTCTCACGTAGAAATCACAACCCTCCCGCAGAGGTCACTCGGCTTGGATAATGGTCGCTGGTTGACATCCGGGCCGCATGTTGCATTTCAGTAACTGCGTCGACTAAATGTTCTGGTGTCTGTGGCCTGTTGCAAAAAAGAAATAACTTAGACTCAATAAACTCTGAAGTTTGAAGTTTTGAAGTTTATTTTTATTTCTTTCTGATACAAAAAGAGGAGTAAGAGCTAAAGGTCATATTGCCTGACAGAGGCTCCTACTCTCATGCACATTCGGCATGCGTGTAGATGTTTGCATGCGATGCGAGTATACAAACAATAGAGCAACCAAAAATCAAAACATGCATGTACATAATTGTCACTGCAAACAAAGCATTACAGGTAGACATCATACTTGAAAACCCTTCATGAAAACAAACATACCATACAGACACTCCAAGAATATATACCTATACGCATTAAATTGTGAACTTTCAAAATGTAGCATAAACTTTATATGCGGTACACGTAGAAAATTAGACAGATATATTTTATTGATAAGTTATCGTGGAATGTAACAGAAAGCTCTTTATAAATTTTTTAAAGCGGGGTGCATGAAATTCGATATGATGTTCAACAATTTTCAATAGCCGGGGTACTTGATACTCAAGGTTCTGACGCCCGTAGTTAGTTCGCATAAGTGGTGGCATTCTCGTTTGGTGGCGTAATTGATATCGAAGGGGGAGAAACGGGCAGGCTACTAACACGGAGCCTGCACTTTTGTATGTGCGAAAGTAATCTATATTAGTACCCGCAGGGGCGCCTGCGCAAGTAGGCGTTTGGTGTGTAGCGACACCACGGACCCGAAGCTAACGGGGGAGTTCTCCCTCCCATGCCTAGCCGTGCGTGGCTTTGCCGTGTCCGGGGAAAAGAGGATCCTGGGGGTTGAGCCAACGCTGGGTGATTGGACCATTAAGGCCCCCCGGCAAAGGCAACACGCCCCTTTGGCCCCGGCTTCACGTAGACGGCACCCCTGGGCTGACCCACCCAGGGGAAATCGGCAGTCGCCTTTTCCTATCTCTCTCTCCCTACATCTTCGTCTTTCTTACTTTTTTATCTTTCCTGTCTACTTCTCTCGTCTGCTTACTTCCAATTTTCTCGGCGGCAAGGGTTCATCATCATCATCCTCACCAGCCTGTCTACGTCCACTGCAGGACAAAGGCCTCTCCCATGTTCCGGCAGTTAACCCGGTCCTGTGCTTGCTGTTGGCAATTTATACCCACAAACTTCTTAATCTCATCTGCCCACCTAACCTTCTGTCTCCCCCTATACCGCTTCCCTTCTCTGGGAATCGAGTTGGTGACCCTTAATGACGAGCGGTTATCCTGTCTACGTGCTACATGCCCAGCCCATGTCCATTTCCTCTTCTTTATTGCAGCTATGATATCCTTAACTCCCATTTGTCCCCTAATCCACTCTGCTCTCTTCTTGTCTCTTAAGGTTACACCTACCATTTTTCTTTCCATTGCTCGATGCGTCGTCCTCAATTTATGTTGATCCCTCTTTGTGAGTGTCCAGGTTTCTGCTCCGTAGCTAAGTACCGGCAAGATACAGCTGTTATATACCTTCCTCTTGAGGGACAGTGGAAATCTACTTGTCATAATTTGAGAGTGCATGCCGAATGTGCTCCACCCTATTCTTATTCTTCTAGTTACTTCAATCTCGTGGTTAGGCTCTGCGGTTATTACCTGCCCTAAGTAGACATAGTCATTTGCAACTTCAAGTGCACTATTACCTATCGCAAAGCGCTGCTCCTTTCCGAGGTTGTTGTACGTTACTTTCGTTTTCTGCAGATTAATTTTAAGACCCACCTTTCTGCTCTCCTTGTCTAACTCCGTAATCATGAGTTGGAATTCGTCCCCTGAGTTACTCAGCAATGCAATGTCATCGGCGAAGCGCAGGTTACTGAGGTACTCGCCATTAAATCTTATTTCTAACTGTTCCCATTCTAGGCTTCTGAAAACGTCCTGTAAGCACGCAGTGAATAGCATTGGGGAGATTGCGTCCCCCTGCTTTACACCCTTTTTATTGGTATTCTGTTGCTTTCTTTATGAAGCACTATGGTAGCAGTTGATCCCCTGTAGATTTCTTCCAGAATGTTTATATATATTTCATCTACGCGCTGATTTCGCAGTGTCTGCATGACGGCTGATATTTCTACTGAATCAAACGCCTTCTCGTAATCTATGAAGGCTATGTATTGTGGTTGGTTATACTCTGAGCATGTCTCTATTACCTGATTGATAGTATGAATGTGGTCAATTGTTGAGTAGCCTGTTCTAAATCCTGCTTGTTCCTTTGGTTGATTGAATTCTAATGTTTTCTTTACTCTGCTAGCAATTACCTTTGTAAATAGCTTGTATACTACAGAGAGCAAGCTGATCGGCCTGTAATTCTTCAAGTCCTAGTCATCTCCTCTCTTATGTATTAAGATGAAGTTAGCGTTCTTCCAAGACTCTGGTACTTTTTGTCAGGAGACACCTCGTAAATAGAGTGGCTAGTATTTCTAACACAATCTGTCCTTCATCTTTCAGCAGATCTGATGTTACCCAATCCTCACCAGCAGCATTGCCTCTGTGCATGCTCTCCAAAGCTTTTCTGACTTCTTCTATCGTTACCGGTGGGGTGTCGTCTGGGTTACTGCTATTTCTTATAGTATTAAGGTCGTGGTTGTCTCGGCTACTGTACAGATCTCTGTAAAACTCCTCCGCTATTTTAACTATCCTATCCATATTGGTAGTTATTTTGCCTTCTTTGTCCCTTAGTGCATACATCCGCCTTTTGCCTATCCCAAGTTTCCTCTTCACTGCTTTGACGCTTCCTCCGTTTTTCAGAGCGTGCTCAATTCTCTCCATGTTATACCTTCTTACATCGCATACTTTACGTCTATTAATCAACTTCGAAAGCTCTGCCAGTTCTATTTTGCCTGTTGTACTTGACAATTTTATGATTTGACGCTTCTTATTTAGGTTCTTCGTTTCCTGGGAAAGCTTGCCGGTGTCCTGTCTAGCTACCCTGCCTCCAACTTCCACTGCACACTCCGTGATGAAACTCGTCAGATTATCATACATTGTATCTACGCTAAGGTTGGTTTCCTCGATAAGAGCAGAGTACCTGTTCTGCAGTGACACTCTGAACTCCTGTACTTTCCCTCTCAGTGCTAGCTCATTGATTGGCTTCTTGCGTATCAGTTTCTGTCGTTCCTTCTTCAAGTCTAGGCGGATTCGAGCCCGTACCATTCTATGGTCACTGCATCTTACCTTGCCAACCACTTCCACATCCTGCACGACTCCTGGGTGTGCAGTCATTATAAAGTCTATTTCGTTCTTATTTACGCCATTAGGGCTCCTCCATGTCCACTTGCGGTTTTCTCGTTTTCGGTAGAAGGTATTCAAAATACGCAGATTATTGCGTTCTGCGAATTCTACTAGTAGCTCTCCTCTGGCGTTTCTAGTGCCGATGCCATAATCTTCTACTGCCTGGTCTCCAGCCTGCTTCTTCCCTACCTTTGCATTAAAGTCGCCCATTACTATAGTATACTGTGTTTTCACCTTACTCATTGCCGATTCCACGTCTTCATAGAAGCTTTCAACTGAAGCGTCGTCATGGCTGGATGTAGGCGCGTAAGTCTGTACTACCTTCATTTTGTATCTTTTATTCAGTTTAATTACAATGCCTACTACCCTTTCATTAACGCTATAGTAATCCTCTATGTTGCCAGCTATATTTCTGTGAATTAGGAACCCTACTCCCAGTTCTCTTCTGTCTGCCAAGCCCCGATAGCAAATGACGTGCCCATTCTGTAGCACAGTATAGGCCTCATCTGTCCTCCTAACCTCACTCAGCCCTATTATATCCCATTTAATGCCTTCTAGCTCCTCGAATAATACAGCTAGACTTCCCTCACTAGAAAACGTTCTAACGTTAAACGTTGCTAAGTTCAAGTTCTAATGGTGGCCTGTCCGTATCCAGAGATTCCTAGCACCCTTTGCTGCTTTGCAGATCTGACCGCCGCCGTGGTCAGTTGCTCCGCAGCTGGTGGGGACTGAGGGCCGTGAGTTAATTGACGAATGCCTACGGGAGGGAGTGGCCAGATACTGCACCAGGGTGGCCAATCCTTCTCTGGTGAGATCATCGGTGCGTACCGGCTCTAAGCCGGTTCGATCAGACAGTAGTGGGAATGCTCCATGCATGTCTTCCTTATTGTTGTTCAGCAGCGTTGGCGGCCACCCACCACGGAGCCCAACGAGGGGACGCTACAAGTTTACAAATGCTGAAACCTGCAGACGCCAGCCGTACAACGCCACTATAACCCAATTCGCCTAGACCAAGGTAGGCTATTGGCACAGGGTTAACCCTAGCCGCCAGGAAGTTTGGAAGTAAACGGAAGAGAGTAGAAGACAGGACAGATAAATATTAAGAGATAAAGACGAAGATGTAGGAAGAGAGAGGTAGGAAAAGGCGACTGCCGATTCCCCTGGGTGGGTCAGCTCAGGGGTGCCGTCTACGTGAAGCCGGGGCCAAAGGGGTGTGTTGCCTCTGCCGGGGGGCCTTAACGGTCCAATCACCCAGCGTCGGCTCAACCCCCAGGATCCCCTTTTCCTCGGACACGGCAAAGCCACGCACGGCTAGGCGTGGGAGGGTGTCGAAACTCCCCCGTTAGCTCGGGTTCGTGGTGTCGCTACACACCAAACGCCTACTTACGCAGGCACCCCTGCGGTAGGCAAGGGTTAACCCTGTGCAAATAGCCTACCTTGGCCTAGGCGCATTGGGTTATAGCAGAGTTGTACGGCTGACGTCTGCAAGCTTTCAGCATCCGCAAACTTGCAGCGTCCCCTCGTTGGCTCCGTGGTGGGTGGCCGCCAACGCTGCTGAACAACATACGATTAGCATGCACAAAGCATTTCCTTTACTTAGTGATCGTGCCTCCTCAAAGCGGGTACGCACAGAAGACATCAATTTTTTCATTCGGCCAAGACAAATTTTTCCTTATTTTCACGTTATACACTGCGAAAAAACTAACACACAAGCCAGAACTGTATCCCCCTTCCCAAAATAGCTTGCGGAGATCTACTCCTTGAGATACGTGACAAAGACCAATTCGATAAACTGAACGCCCTCACAATGTTTGCAGACACACCCATCAGTATTACGCCACACAGGTCCATGAACTCATCTCGCGGGGTCGTATCGGACGCAGATTTGCTTGACCTGACCAAAGCTGAACTTCTGGAAGGATGGAAGAGCCAGAATGTGACAAACGTACAGCGTATAAAAATAAGAAGAGATCAAAAGGAAATACCAACCAAACACTTAGTACTGACCTTTGCTTCGTGCGATTTGCCGGAAACCATTCAGACTAGGTATACAAAGACATCCGTTAGGTCATATATTACCAACCCCCGCGGTTGCTTCCAATGTCAGAGATATGGCCACGGCTCGCAAAGCTGTCGTGGCCGGAAAACTTGTGCTCTGTGTGGAGTTGTGGGCCATGCGTGCGACAAGTGAGATTCACCTGCACACTGTGTGAACTGTGGCGGTAATCATGCCGCGTACTCACGTTCCTGTTCTTTCTGAAAAAAAGAAAAAAGAGATAATCACTTTAAAGATATAAGAAAGCATGACATTCAAAGAAGCAAGAAAAAGAGTCTCACCATTTTATGGCCCCACATATGCTGATGCGGCGCACCAGGGGGAAGTGTCGCACCAGCCCTCGCCACTTCTTCGGCCTGCGCAGAGCGAGCCATTGACAGTGGCGCCTGCCCCCAAAGCGGCAGTAGCTGAGTCTACTCCGCCTACTATTGAACAGAGACCAGAGACTCCAGGGTCCTCGGGTCTCAAGGCCTCACCTCGCCAGGCGAGGCCCAAGCTTCGAAAAACCAGCTCGCATGAGCGGGCATCTAGTGCCTCCGAGGAGGCAATGGATACGGCGGCACCCCTGGTGCCAAAAAAGCGGCGCGGCTTTCTGGAGCGCGCCAAGAAAACTAAAAAAGCTCATAACAGGGCCTGATAATAGCCCTGTCATTTGAGCTTGACCTTTCACCTTAAACAAGTCACTCCCTTAACGTACACACAGCACTACTTTACTTCCAACATGGAAAAAAAAATATTCACTGGAACGTCAGAGGCCTGCTTAAAAATCTCGACGACGTCCAAGAGCTTTTATACAAACACTCACCTCAAGTGCTGTGTGTACAGGAAACACACCTAAAATCCCCCAATACAAATTTTTACGTGCTTACGTCATATACCGAAAGGACCGAGATGATGCTGTGGCGTCATCCGGTGGCGTAGCCATTATTATTATCCAAGGAGTAGCGTATACACTTTTACCACTCCAGACATCCCTTGAGGCGGTGGCTGTTCGAGCTGTACCTTTAAACAAACTCGTCACCATCTGCTCTTTGTATGTACCTCCCCACCATCGTCTTGAAAGACGTGAATTTCAGTCTTTATTAGACGAACTGCCTGAACCTTATTTGCTTCTTGGAGACCTAAATGCACATAGTGGACTGTGGGGCGATTCTCGCTGTGATGCACGAGGTCGTCTCATAGAACAATTTCTCTTCTCTTCCGGTGCCTGTTTGTTGAATAGGAAAGAGCCAACATACTATAACATTGCCATCAAAACTTACTCGTCTATAAACCTCAGCATCGTATCACCTTCACTCCTACCCCTACTGAAATGGAAAGTCATAAGTAATCTATATGGAAGTGACCATTTTCCTGTAGTGTTCAGTTCACAAACAACATATGAATGTCCTCTACATGTTCCCAAATGGCTGAAGAACAAAGCAGACTGGGAACAGTTCCACAACACTACACATTTGAGTTGGACAGACATATGTAGGTTTGACATAGATGAAGCTGTGCAGTACTTCACAGCTTTTCTAACTGACGCAGCCGCAAGGTGCATACCGCAAACATCTGGACAGCCCGGCAAACGACACGTCCATGGTGGAACACAGAGTGTCGTAATGCGCGAAAGGAACAGAACAGGGCATGGAGGCTGCTTCGGAACTCACCAAAAGCCGAAAATCTTGACACCTTCAAGAAAATAAAGTCTCAAGGCAGGAGAACGCGTCGGAAGGCCAGAAGAGAAAGCTGGCAGAAGTTTTTATCGGGGATCAATTCATACACACAGGAGGCTTAAGTCTGGAACATGGTTGGTAGGATAGCAGGAAAACAAGTACACACACTTCCACTCGTAAACACTCAAGGTGAGACCTTGGAATATCAGGCGAACTTCCTCGGTGCACACTTTGAACGGGTATCCAGCTCGTCCCACTATACTGACACTTTCCAAAAATACAGAACAAGAATAGAAAAGCAGAAACTCGAACACAAATCCACTAGATACGAAGCATACAATCAAGCTTTTAGTTTAGCTGAGCTCCGAACATCTCTAAACTCCTGCAGTACTTCTGCCCCAGGTTCTGACCGCGTGGTGTATGAAATGTTAAAAAACCTACCAGCCGAAACACGAAAAACGTTACTTTGTTTGTACAATGCTATCTGGTTTTCTGACACTATCCCTACCTCCTGGAAAAAGGCTATTATTATTCCCATTTTGAAAGAGGGCAAGGACCCTTCTTTAGCGTCAAGTTATAGGCCTATTGCACTTACAAGCTGCTTGAGCAAAGTCTTCGGAAAAATGATAAACTGCCGACTTATACAAATTTTTGAAACAAACAATTTGCTCGACCCATTTCAGTGCGGGTTTCGAGAAAATAGATCTACCACAGACCGCCTTGTTTGTATCGAGGCACAGATCAGAGACGCCTTCGTCCATAAACAATATTTTCTCTCTGTGTTTCTCTATATCGAAAAGGCTTATGATACAACATGGCGTTTTGGAATTCTAAGAGACCTGTCCCACCTTGGTGTGTGCGGAAGAATGTTTCATATAATCGAATGTTACCTGTCAAACCGGACATTCCGTGTCCGTGTGGGCAGTGTTCGCTCCCAAACATTTGTCCAATAAACAGGCGTGCCACAAGGTGGTGTGCTTAGTTGCACACTTTTTATTATCAAAATGAATTCTTTGCACTTGTCCATCCCCCGCAATATGTTCTATTGTACATATGTCGATGACGTTCAGCTTGGCTTCTAGTCATGCAACTTGGCAATGTGTGAGCGGCAGGTTCAGCTGGGCTTAAACAAGGTCTCCAAATAAGCAGATGAAAACGGATTTCGACTTAACCCACAAAAAAGCACGTGTGTCTTGTTCTCTCGAAAGAGAGGCAAGCACTCTGAACCTGACATTCGGCTGAACGGGCAACGTCTGTCCTGTCAAAGCTGAACATAAATTCTTAGGCTTAATCTTGGACAACAAGCTGACCTTTGTACCGCACATCAAGAATTAAAAATAAAATGTTTAAAAGCCATGAGTGTTATAAAAGTGCTGTCACGTACTACTTGGGGAAGTGATAGGCAATGCCTATTAATCTGTATCGAAGGCTCATTCGCACCCGCTTAGATTATGGGGCCGTTGTTTATCAGTCTGCAACTCAAAGTGCTTTGAAGATGCTGGACCCCGTGCACCATTTGGGCATCCGCCTTTCTACGGGTGCTTTTCGCACCAGCCCCGTAGAAAGCCTTTATGTTGAGTCAAATGAGTGGTCGCTTCATCTGCAGAGAATTTATATGTCTTTTGTTTATTTCCTTAGGGTGAAAGCAGATAAGAAGCACCCCTCATACTCTATTATTAATGATTTGTCGAGCTCATTTCTGTTTCAAAACAGGCCTTCGATGAGGCAGCCCTTCTCAGTTCGCCTGAAAAGTCTAGCCGAGGAAAATGAAGTCTCACTAGAACACAGTTTAATGGCTCCTGTAGCATATCCGCCACCGTGGCAATGGTAGACTATAGACTGGGATGTGTCCTTTCTAGAAGTTACAAAACATGCGCCGATTGCCCATATCCGAACATACCTCCTGGAACTTCAACACAAATACACACGTCCTGAGTTCTTAACAGATGCTTCCAAGTCCAACTCCTCAGTGTCCTACGCTGCTGTCGGCCCATCCTTTTCGGATGTTGGCCCTCTACATCCAGGCACAGGTATCTTCACAGCAGAAGCTTACGCGATACTTGTGGCAGCTAAACACATCAAACAACTACAAATACAAAAAGCAGTAATTTATACAGACTCCCTCAGTGTGGTAACGGCTCTGCACAGTCTTAAAAAACAAAAAAACCCAGTCCTTGTCTCACTTTACTCCATTTTGTGCACAATCTACACACTCAAACAACATGTTGTAGTGTGCTGGGTGCCAGGGCACCGTGAGATTCAAGGCAATGTGAGGGCGGATCAGCTCGCTGCATCCGTCCACAAAAGCACTGGCCCTACACCCATATTAATCCCGGCCCTTGATCTTAAGCCGTCTCTCAAACGAAACCTCAGGGACTACTGGCAGAGCGAGCGGGATACACACACACAAAATAAACTACACATTATAAACCACACCTTGGTCATTGGCTGCCAGTATCAAAATCGCGTCATACAGAGGTAATACTAACGAGACTCAGGATAGGACACACATACACGACACACACACATCTTTTGTCCGGTGGTGATCCACCATTGTGTGAAAAATGTGGCGAAGCATCAACAGTCCTTCACGTTTTAATCCAATGTAAACAATTAGAAACTATAAGAAAACAGAATTTTCCATTACCCTACCGACAACATATACCCTTACACCCTGCAATGTTCGTTGGTAGGGAACCGCTCTTTAGTCATAAATCATTGATAGCGTTTTTAAAAGAAATTCGTAATTTTCATATCATATAGCCGGGAATCCCGTAGCACGACCTCTCCAGGGAGGTTTTTGCTACGGTGGTTACACGGGAAAGCACTTGCCTCACGGCCCTTGCACGTAAGGGCATGAACGAGTGAGGTACTTGTGCTAATGCCACACATGTCCGCCATCGTTTTTCATTATCACCAACTTTTGTCACCAATTCACACCACACACACCTTTCACGGCATGGTCATGATTTTATTACTTGTATGTTTTTACCCGCCTTACTGCGAGGAATTTTGTGGCCCTTATACAGCTGCTAATCACAATCATTGTCCACATTCTTTGTCCCATGAACTGGCGCTCTTTGGCCACCAAATGGCCCTTGCGCCAAAAAACACCATATATCATCAATCTATATTAGTAGATTTCAATTTCTATGATTAACGAGTGTTTCTCAAAAAGATTGTGTGTGGGTAAATCTCGCGGTCTACCGTGATAGTTTTCGAAAATTCGTATTGCCCTTTTTTGCAGTTTTAATAATTTGTTGTATTTTTTGCAGTTCTTCCCCATATTAATGCACAATAGCAAAGTTTTGAAAGAATGAAGTCGTAGTACATTGCCTTCTTTAGTGTTAGTGGTATAAGACTACTAATTTTATACATACAGCCTACTACTTTACTGAGGTCGCTGCTGAGTTTATTGATATGATTGTCCCAAGAGAGGTTTTCTTGAAACCATACCCCCAATAATTTTTGTGTTGATACCTGTTCTATCTGCTCTACTTTAAATAAAACAGTAATCTTGACAGGCATTGGCTTATTTATCGGTTTAAATATCATATACTTAGTTTTGCTGACATTTAAATGAAGTTTGTATAACTTCAGCCAGTCAGATAATAAATCTGAATAATCATTAATTTCTTTTTCAATCTGTTGTAGCGATGAATTTGAAAAGAAAAAAATACTTCAGCATGATAAATGTACTCTTGGGACTTGGAATATGCTGTTCTTTTAATAAATAGAATGTGCTCCCGAACGTTCAAGTGTGAGCGAGTTACTTGAATACACGCGGAAGGTGAGCATTTTGCGAAATCGCTTAGGTGAAAAAAAACATACTAAAGAAAAAGCGGGAGAAAGTGAACAGATTGCTGTGCGCTATTTTTATTACGTAATGGCTTCTTTTCCTTCGTAGATGTTTCGACATGTAAACTACACTCTGTGTCTCAATAGCATAGTTGTTGAGTTTCATTCATTTTTTTTTCTGTTGTAGGGACAGGTGGCGAATACAGCACACTTCTTTTTCTTTGTTTTCTCTTAAGCGTGCACATAACAGAGGTGCGACGTCATCGAATGCGAGCTTGTTTTACAGTCTATGGTATGTAACGTTGCGCATACAATCGGACGAACAAAGGAAGGAAAGAAGCATAAACGGAAAGAGCGCAATGGATTGGCATTGGCACTTAGCTTCCACTGCTCTTTTCTGGAAGAGCTTTAGAAGAAGAGCTCACAGATTACGACAGAGATCTAAAAGCAGCTTTTTGAGGGTGGGGTGTTAAAGGCCCAGGCTGTCGCACTCTGTCGCGTGCTGTCGTCATCGCGCTTCGAGGGCGCGCTCATGCCAAGGACAGATCTCCTTGCTTTTGTTCCGCGAGCGTCTTCGTGAATTCAGTTTCAGAGCACCTAAAGGCTCCAACTGTTCTATGCTACCGTCGCTTGGAGTGGCCTAGACAAAACACCGTATAAAAACAGAAAAGTAAAGGAAGCAAACGAGAAATAGAAAGAAAATAAAAGGGAAAATGGGAATGAACGGAAATAAAGCGATGAAAAAAGAGAATAACGTAAAAAATGAAGAATAAAAAGAGCAGAAAAGAAAGAGAACACCGAAGAGCGACAACAAAAGCAGCCTAGCTATGCAGTTCCTTCAGCTTGGTGCCCGCAGTACGAAGCAACCTTGTTTTCGTTCTTTTTCTTCTCGCACTGATTTTCTTTGGCAGAAACATTGAAGGAGACACCGCCGCTGCTTTTTTACCTGCGGGCTGTTCGCGACTAATGCTTCCGTCTACGCACTCAGCGAATCATACTTTATTGCCCCGTGTTCCGACTGATGTTATTGCGCGACGCGTTAACAAAGGCCGACAAATGAGCCCCTGCGGATAAATGAAATGAGGATGAGCAAGCCTTCAGCCGATCGAACAACCGCAGTTACCTGATGTACAAGCTGCATCAGAAGATGCCCCGTGCTATTCCCGAGAGCGCCGTTAGAGACCCCAGCATTTGTGCCACAGCTAGCAAGCAGACGTCGCCTTCATCGACGAAGTTCGTGATTGAGCAAGAAGTTGCTGCTGCTATCTATCTGTCACTACTTGGGACAAAATCGATGCATGTCCTACCGGTCAAGAGGCGTCCTTAGTAGGCCTGAGGTTGAGCGGCGTGCGCAACGAGCAGGGCGTAGCAGAAAAGTGGTTTTCCTCCAGCAAAACTGGAGAATTTTATTTTGTATAGCGTACGAAAATCACGATATGGGTGTGACAGACACCAAAGTAGAGTGCTGCGAAAATTTTCACCACCTGGAGTTCATTAACTCTTTGAAAAGCTTTACCCTAAAAATACAAAAGAAATTCTTCACATCTACGGAACAACGTTTAGAATAACTGAGGCAATTTTTACACCATCTTTAGGAAACTCCGTAGAACAGATAATTAAACAATCGCAGTTTTACTTACTACTCCCTTCATAGCCACGCATCAAAATTAGTACCTATGTGTACCACTGTCCTCAGGCAGTGTCAAGAAAGAAAACAAGTTCGGCCTTGCATTTTATATACAAATATAAATAGGCTCTTTACTTTTAGAATTGTTCCAAGCATGCAATGCATAGTAAACCTAGGTCCTGGCTTAGAGCGAGCTGCTGTACACTTTGCTCACGTGAAGGGGAACTGTGACACGTATACATCAGCCTATACGACCTCACGGCTGCAGTAGTTAGTTGGCTGCACCTGAAACGGACCGCGATTAAAGAAGCTTTGGAAAATAGAATCTGTGCTACAATAAATATGAAAATGCAGCATATGGACAACTGTGTTGATGTGATCGCTGTCCTATTAGCGCTAACATCACGAGTCCGAGCATGATTTGTGGATGATAACTGAATAATAAGTACAGCGAAAATATATTTCACTGTTTACAGGGTAACTAAGCTCTTTTGAGTAAACAGGTAAAATGGCACACTTACCAGGTACGTCGACGCAATGTTTCGAAGGGGCTCTTTGCGGCCAAGTAAGTACATAGCGATAGCGGCCAAGTAAGAGGCGCTAAATCCATTTTTTCCGCGTAAGTTGTTATAGCATAGCCAGAACTCATAATTGCCTTCATGAATACCTTGTTAGACCCTATGACCAGTGTTATGTCCGGTGTTGTCGTCGGCCCATAGACGTACGCATTGGTCGCGGTAGTCCAAAAAGCTCAGACAGCCTCGAACAGTTAAAAACAAGTTTATTCCTATTCGGATGGAGGCGGCGGCCGAACTGCCGGGGGAAACGACGGTGGCTCATTTGCGCCGAGCGGGAGAAGGGGAGGAGTCAACATCTGGAAGCAGTTTCAGCAACCGGTCCTTCGTGGGTTCGGGCGCTCGCTCGTGACACAGAGGTGCTTCGAACACAACATCTCCCTCCTTAGCTTGTCGCGTGGAAGCGATCTGGGGGCCGCCGTGGGCGCGTGGGCGCTCTGGACGCACTAGGAATAGAAGCCTCCGCTCGCTGGGTGTCGTTTCTCTTGTGTTCAGGGCCGGCGGGTGGCGGCGCCGATTCATCTGGTGCGAGATGCCAGGCTAAGTGGAACGAAGCTTCCGTCGAGGTGGCTGCTTGAATGGGAGGTTCCCTTGGCAAATTACCTGAACGGCGTAGCTGATTAAGGTGGCAACGTGTGGCTTTTCCTCCAATGTCGACGAGCCATGACCCCAAACCTATGCGTTTGAGTGCCGTCGCTTAAACTCAGCCGGGCTTTCTGTGGAACTGGCGGGCGTATATGCGCTGTCCACTTTCAATTCTCCTGCTATGCGGGAGCTTTTCTTCCTCCGACGGTGCTTTCGCTGAGAGCTCCGGGACAATTGCTGTCAGCTGGGTTCTCATTTCTCGTCCGAACATCCATTTCGCTGGCGTTTGATCAGTAGTGCTTTGAACAGTGTTGTGCTGTCTGAAGAGAAAGCGCGTGATGCGGCGTTGCATTGTCCCAGTCTGGTCTTTAGTAAGGGCGCGCTTTAGCTCAGCCACGTAGCGCTGGGCTTGTCCGTTCGTAGCCGGTTGGTAAGGAGCTGATGTAACAAACGAGACGCCGTTGTAGCTGTAAACTTGAGAATCTCCGTGGACACAAACGGAGTGCCGTTGTCCGAGACCACCTTGCGCGGTAGGCCAAACGTTGCAAACAACGACCACAGAGTGTCGATAACTGCTGCCGATGTCGTTGTAGCCATTTTTTTACCTCCAGCCACGTGGTGTATGCGTCTACAACCACCAGGAACGAACACCCTTCAATAGGTCCAGCAAAATCAATGTGCAGGGTGTGCCAAGGCGTGTCTGGTCTTTCCCATTCAGGAATAGGGGCTCTTGGCGGGCTTCTGTGGTTGCATTGGCAAGGCTGGCAATCGTGAACTGTTAATTCTATATCATGGTCGATACCAGGCCACCACATATAACTTCTGGTGCACTTTTTCATGGCAAGAATGCCTCGATGACCTGCGTGGACAAGCGGCATGGCCTGTTCGCGAAGTGCCGCTGGAATTACAACTCTTGATCCCAAGGTGACGCAACCGCGATGAGTGCTCAACTCCGCAGTTCGCTTGCGGTAAGCGTTGAAGTGTTCACCCTTTAGCTTCTGCACGTTGCCTTCTTGTATAGCTGCGTAGACTTCCTTCAAGACAGTGCACTCCTGCGTTGATGCTGCTATCGTGTCAGCTGTTAGAGGAGGGTTTGGCAGCGCCACCCGGCGGGGGTGGTTCATCTATTGTGGTGTCTAGCGGCAGGCGGCTTAGTGCGTCGGCGTTCTGGTGTTTCTTCCCCGAGCGATGTAGGAGTTCGTAATCGTACGCCGACATCTTGATGCACCATCGTGTCATTCGCGGCGACAATGTCTGTGGCATTGGCATCTGGGGACCCATAATACCCAATAAGGGCCGGTGATTTGTTATGAAAGTCACTTTCCTGCCGGTAATGTACTGCCGAAAGTGATCTGCTGCGTAGACGATGGCAAGTCCCTCTTTATCTAGCTGGGAATAATTCCTCTCTGCCTGCGATAGGGTGCGCGAAGCAAAAGTGATCGGGGCTTCCCGTCCCTGGTCGTCAACTTGGGAGAGGACTGCTCCCAATCCGTATGGTGATGCGTCACAGGCTAGCAGCAGGGGTCTCCTTTCGTCGAAGTGTCGCAGAACAGTAGACTTGCGAAGTAGTTGCTTCAGGGCAACAAATGACTCTTGGTGGCGTGGCGACCAAGTCCATGGGACTTCTTTTTGCAGGAGCTGATATAGATCGTTGGCCACTGTTCCTCGATGTTCTAAGAACCGGTCGTAGAACGTCAATAGCCCCAAAAACTACTGCAGTTCTTGCTTGTCAGTAGGCGCTAGTGCTTCGGTGATTGCACGCACTTTGTCTTCAGTGGGATGGATACCCTGCGCGTCAATTTGATGTCCAAGAAACTTCACTTCAGGCACCGCAAAGACACATTTTTCTTTACTGATGCGCAAATTAGCATTTGCTAGCCTTTCCAAAATGAGCTACAAGCGTTCTGTGCGCTCTTCATTGGAGGCGCCACCGACAATAACATCGTCCAAGTAGACGCAAACACCTGGGATCCCGCTAAGTGTAGACTCCATAAATTTCTGGAAGATGGCTGGCGCTGCAGATATTCCGAAGGGTAGCCTTTTAACTTTGTAAAGACCCTTATTGGTGTTTATTGTGAGCAGTTCAGACGTTGATTCGCTCACCTTCAGCTGCTGGTAGGCTTGTGTCAAGTCCATGGTGCTGAAAATTTTCCCACCATGAAGCGTGCTAAAAACCTCTTCCGGTGTCGGCAGTGGGTAGGAAGATGCTTTTGTCGCCAGGTTGACAGTGCTCCGGTAGTCTCCGCAGAGGCGTAGGGTACCGTTCTTCTTTCGGACGACAACGAGTGGTGTAGCGCATTCCGAATGTTGCGTCGGTTCGATGATCCCTTGTTCCTGCAGTCGGTCAAGCTCATTCTCGACTGACGTTCGTAGGACGAAAGGCACCGACCTAGCTTTCAAAAATTTCGGCGTCGCATCCTCCCGCAGCTTCAGTGTGACTGGAGGTCCGTTGTTCCCTAGTATTTCTTCGGTGAAAACCGCTTTGTACTTATCTTGAAGCTGCTACACTGACGGATAACTGGGTGTGTGGTGAACTCTGCCAATGACCACTTCAAGGGGGGTGAACCAATTTTGTCCTAAAAGGCTTGATCCAGAACCGTGGACGAGTAGCAAGGGAGCTGATGGGTCTGCCCGTTGTAGTGCACGTCTACGTTGGCACAGCCCAGCAGTGGAAGGGAATGTCCAGCCCACGTTCTCAGCTGCGTGTCATCTTGCTGGAGAGCTGGCGCGTTCTCACGCCAAGTAGCGCGAAAAGTGTCCTCGCTGATGAGGGTAGGAAGGGAATGTCCAGCCCACGTTCTCAGTTGCGTGTCATCTTGCTGGAGAGCTGGCGCGTTCTTACGCCAAGTTGCGCGAAAAGTGTCCTCGCTGATGAGGGTACATGCTGCTCCGGAATCCACCTCAAACCTGATAAGGCACTGGTGTACCATAATTTCAGTTGTAATCTTCGGTCTCGTTCCGAGATTCACAACGGCGTTTAAGTCATATAGTGCCAATGACGTTAGTGCTGTTCCTCTTGTATCTTGCGTCTGGCCCTCCTGTGCGTCGACATTGTTGTTCCATTGCACTGAAGTCTTCGGTCCGAGCTGTTTGCGCTTCGAGATGCATGCCTTTTCAATGTGTCCCACTTTTTGGCAAAAATTGCAGGTCGCTGTCTTGTATCGACATACCTGGGGATCGTGCATGTCGTCGCATCGCCAACAGCGCTGTGTCTTTCTGCTTGATTTCGCCTTAGACGTGGAATGACCTGACTGCTGACTGGTGTGATGCACCAGCTCGACGTTCCGTCGAATATCCCTCCGCTGGTGACTGGCGCTCTCCGCTCGTTGGGCGATGTCGTAGGCTTTGGAGAAGGTGAGACCCGTCTCCGCGAACAGGCGTTGTTGTAGGCCTGCGTCACGCAGTCCGCACACAAAACGGTCACGCAACATAACGTCCAAGGAGAGCATAGTGGTGTTAGAGGGTGTGGCAGTCGATCCTCCCTCCTGCGCAGTAGCTGCAGCTGTTGCGGTCAACGTCCCGAAATTGCAGTCAGCAGCGAGCTTTTTGAGAGCCACTACGTATTCGGCCGCTTTTTTCGCCTTCCAGTTGGTCTCGCCGTTGGAAGCGGGCTCGACAGTAGACCTCCGATGGCCTTAGGTCATAGTGCTCTTGTAGCGCTGCAACGATGCCGTCGTAGTCAATGGCTGCTGGAGCGCGTGGCTGAATCAGGGCACAGACTGTGTCGTATGTCTGCTCCCCACACAGCGTTAGCAGGTTGGCCCTCTTCATTGCTGCATCAGTGATGTTGTTAGCCTCGAAGTAAAATTGCAGGCATCCAAACCACGATGACCATGATGAGCCGTTGAATTCGGGTAGCCGATTTGGGATCCCGTGCGTAGCCATAGCTTGTAGCTTGTCAATATCGTTTCATAGCGTTGGTCCAAATCCACTTCCTCGTCGCCACTGTTATGTCCGGTGTTGTCGTCGGCTCATAGACGTACGCATTGGTCGCGGTAGTCCAAAAAGCTCAGACAGCCTCGAACAGTTAAAAATGGTAGAAAAATTGCCCGCAGCTTCCCTCGGGGGAACACTGAGGAGGATGCGGAGCATATAATTGGTTAACGGGGTGTTAAAGTGCGACTTACTTGGGTCGATGGCTAAATTGGTTAACGTGGTTGTGAAATGGGGTGTTAAATTGCGACTTACTTGGGTCGATGGCTAAATTGGTTAACGTGGTTGTAGGAGGGGGTGTTAAATGAGTGAACACGTACACACGTATGCGAAAGGACGGCACTGGTCGAAGGGACGTCGATCATTGTGTTCGTGGATTCGTTGGAA
This sequence comes from Rhipicephalus annulatus, assembly GCA_013436015.1. NCBI lineage: Eukaryota > Metazoa > Arthropoda > Arachnida > Ixodida > Ixodidae > Rhipicephalus > Rhipicephalus annulatus. Next base: position 119,226 of record WOVY01016105.1, on the reverse strand, counting down.
TTAATTTCACCGCGACCTTGGACGTCGACGCGCCATACAAACCAACCGACGAGCGGCAACTGAGCGAGCGAGCGCCGACCTTGAGTATATATACAGCGCGACGGCGCATGCACTGTCAGCTGTTGAATGTTCTCGAAGGAGAAGCGCGCGCGCGGCACAGATGGCGACGGCGCACGCGCTGTCAGCTGTCGAATGTTCTCGAAGGAGAAGCGCGCGCGGCACAGATGGTAGGCGACGGCGCGACGGCGCATGCGCGCGCGTCAGCTGTCGAATGTTCGTGAAGCGGTGCGGACGGTGCGGACGGCGCGGACGGCGCACTACAAGGCGCGAGTATAAGATGCTTCCGCATCTAAAACAAGTTTATTCCTATTCGGATGGAGGCGGCGGCCGAGCTGCCGGGGGAAACGACGGTGGCTCGTTTGCGCCAAGCGGGGGAAGGGGAGGAGTCAACATCTGGAAGCAGTTTCAGCAACCGGTCCTTCGCGGGTTCGGGGGCTCACTCGTGACACAGGGGTGCTTGGAGCACAACAACCAGTAACAGCACTGTTTCTTTAGAGTAAGTGCCTTCACAACGTGCGCTTGTGTGGTATACAGTGGAGGTGTTGTGGGCATCGCTTAGCACACTATGCGTCGCGGGAGAGAGACAGAGCGGGTTCCAGCTCCCCGAAAGCTTGTTGACATTACTGCTCCGAAGGAGTCTCAACAATTACAGATAATGAAATTCGCGTTAGCTGCGTGCAAGGCAGAGCCAACCGCGTTCTCTAGAAAAATTATTGTCCGCATGTTACAAACCCATGCGAGACATGGCCCGCCACACAAGAAAAGTCTGACCATTGGTTGAATAATTCTGTTTCGATGGAAGACGCGTGCACATAAAGCTACCTACTGCAGAGCTACCTCTATTTGTTCGATGTAAACAAAGTACGGCTTACTCATCATAAAAGAGGCGCTGTCTGAGGCAATGCAAACGTTAAGGGCCGCTTGGGCAGCTCTTTTATTTGAAGCAAAGCTTGCAGATATAGGCAAAAATATTTAAACTACATTGTTAATTATCAATCTTAGGGTGTTTCTACATATGACGAAGTTGTTCTATGCAAAGAACTATGGCGAGCTTAGTTTTCAATAACCAAAAAAATATCTCGCGTAGTTTCAGGGGTCTATCGCCACATTAGAAGACTGCGATGCCGGAGAAACCGAAAGTCAACAAACCGGTGGCTCCTGAGGAATGGTTCCTGTTCTGCGTCATACGCGAAGTTTCCTTCACGTAATTGGAACAATGGCGGAGCGCGCAAGAACCCCGCTGCTCGATATGTCTTATTACTATATCTCAGCATGCCGACCAATGGACCTTCACAAGGAATGAGCGGTGGTTATCGGATTCGTTCTAATTTCAACTTCTGGAAAGTGCCAGACTCGAATATTGAGGCGGCACACCTGGCACAGTGCCAGCTGTGGCGTCTCTCCTTCACGCAAAAAATAATGCGCTCAGTTTTGGTTTCTCCGGCTTCGTGGTCTGGAATTTCAACAATGAACCTTTGAGACTTTAGGCAATGGTTTCTATTTTAGAAACCTAGGCTGGCCATAGTTTGTGACATAGAAAGACTTCGCCATATCAGGAAACCTCTGAAACTGAAAACCAATAACTTTATTAAAATATTTTTGTTAATTATTTTCTCCTGAAAGATGTAATCTGTGTCAGAATTCATCTGCCTTGGTTCAGAAATTAAGTGCGGAGACGACAAGGGCCTAACTACTACACTTCCTAAAGGAAAAATCTGTATTGCTTATAAAGAAATCCCTGTATAAGTTTGCAATAAGGCTCGCTGTTAGGCGAATACCGTTCTCCCTAAGCTTTATTTTGGGAAGTTTGTAAATCTCCTTGCGCAGTAGTTTCCATTCAGCGTTCTTCATATCTATTCTGTTAACGTCTTATAGTATACACTTAAAGAATACATTTATAGAATACATTTAAAAACTCACCGCTTATGCCTGCAACAATAGCCATTTGATGGTCGAATGTAATCAGAAATTATAGATCGTTAGCGGTATATCGCTCTTGTTTACGCGTCTTTTTACAAATGTTCTTTGTATATTCTTGTGCCTGTATATGTATTGAACTGAATGCGTCCTGCAGCACCGTTACCTTTTTTGCAATCGAACATTGAGTGCCTCAAAAGACAAGATATGCAGTGTGTGGTGTAAAATACTACGAGACCATAGGCGCCCGGACGAGGGGTGGCGGGTATAGGCTGCTGCCCTTTTTAGCCACAAAAGATCGGCGGTGGAGCAAGTCTGCGCCAAACATAGTCTTCATAAGAATTGGGGGGGGGGCGCTCAGACAAACCTTTGCCCTGAATGGGAACCACGTGATCTTATTAGAGGTCCAAACCGATCTCGAACTGAGGTGTTCTTCGTTGCTGTCAGCTAGTCAGCAGAACCTCGCTAACGCTTGAGGTAACTTTATAAGAAGTTGGCAGTTATGTAAGGCCGATAGTATGGTTGTGTGGTGCTAATACTATGACGAAGCGTGACCTTCTGCAACTCCATTGCATGGCAGAAGAACACAATCACGCCAGGCATAATACCTTATCAACTTCATGATCTACGTAATGAATTGGTGATGACAAACTTCCCGCCGATTACAAAGTGTGGGGCTTCTCATGGTCATCATCACAATGATAATCATTACCATCAGCCAGATCATATACTCACAAGACTTTTTAAAGCACATTGATGGCAGTGAAATGGCATAGCAACAGCGCATGGCCGTTGTTATTTATTCATCTTGGGCATTTATGTAAGAATCCCTGCGTGCTTCTTTGGCGGTCTCTATATATGACACAATAGGTGTCGTTATAACTGAACTGCGGCGGCAACTTCGTTTTCTTTTATGGGTATTGGTCGATACGTGAGTATTAGAGTCTTAGCCATGCTCACTAATTCCCATATCAGCGAACTCAGATTTTTTTTTGTTTCGTAAGAGTGCTCAAACTAGCGCGTGATCTTAGCCAGCTCGTTGCTAACCAACTAAATCTTTGCCTACGACCCAAGTGAAGTAAATTGTCCTGAGGTGTCTTAAAGTTGCTGAAATGCACAATAAAGCAGAACGAAACAAGAACACAAGAAGATGCACATGCGACCACCGCTATACTCAAAATTTACATTTATCTGTCTTTGTTTTGAACCACTATAATATGAATTTAGTTCAAAACCAACAATCCCGAATTTCAGGTTTGACTATACCATGAACACCTCATGTGACAGATACTGTATTCACGGTAAGATTTCTATAGGTTTTATAGATCGTTTGCTTTGTCAGACACAATAATAATAATATTATAATAATAATAATAATTAACAGAAAATGATTACAAGAAAAGTATAAGGGATAATACACACTATTTGTAATGAAATTGTGAAGGAAAAAGTGTGGGCGAAAAGATCGCTCACTGCCGGCAGGGACGGAACATGCGACATTCAAATAACGCATCCGATGCTCTACCACTGAACTCTGGCGGCGGCCTTGCCTCTGTCCGCTTAAAGTTATATATCTGCTTTTAAACATAGGAGCGTCACTCAGCGCCCTAACGATATACCTCGATCCTTTTCATTGTATACATCCAAATGGTCATCGCCGAAATTCATACCGTACTTAGGAAAAGTGTTGAGGGAGCTAAGTGTTTAAATATTTTTGTATAACAAATTTCACTGGCAGCAAAAATTAGAGTGAAAAGCTTATGTTTCTTCAAATGAAGACAGGATGCCCAGCGTGAAACTTAGCTGCAGAGATATTCCCGAATCGCGAATTTACGACCCTTAAAGCTTTTATGTTCCTATGAATGTGTGGGCTACATATAGTGATCTGACGGTATTGTCGCTGGATGAATCAGAGCCCACTCCGACTAACGTACGGCCTGTTGCTTTCAGCACCCGTGTGGGACGCTTGGACGGATTAGGCCGCCTGGGTGAGCGGCCGTTGTTCTTCTCCCACGTCTCCTCCTCGGGGAAGCATCGTGCTGGCGACCACTTGAGAGTGGCGAAGACTCCCGGCGCCTCTCTAAGCCAGGTGCCTCTTCGTCCTCTTCTTCCGGGGGTTACCACTTCGTCGACGAAATCACAGCAGTACGCGATCCAGGGCGAAAGAAGTCCTTGTCGGCGAGTTCTGGTACAAGGGTCTCGGCGTGGCAGTCGAGTGACTTTCGGCGCTGCCACCGTCGCTGCAACGGTGCTTCAAGTTCCCGTGGTGTCCGAACCGCGACCTGGTTCGCCTCGATCGGCATCGTCCTCTTCTCCGCGATAAAGCTCTCCTCAGTCTCCCACGCAAGTGCGCTCTGGTTCTGTGAGCTTTTTGATTGAGCCGTTCGTGATCAATGGATACGATGCTGATGCGGACGACGAGGACGCTCCGGACTTTCCCAAGTATGAAGCCAAGGATGCTGGAAGGTAGCCGCGGTTAGGCGGCGGTGAAAGGACCACCGCCATCGTGGTGACGCTCTAAGGCTGTGTTCAGTGCGATTAGACTTCTAGCTTTGTAGACTGCATGTGGACGCTCTGCTCTAGTTTGTGAGCAGCGATGCTGATGCCGATCGACGATTTTTCAATCATATGTGCACAAACGCTACCACGATAACTGAAAATTTTGATATGACAGCTTCATTTCCCGTGACTAGTCATCTTCGCGCAACGGTGGCTGGTGGAGGAGCGCTCCGTGTATTGAAGCCTCGCATTGTGCATTTTGGTTGTTTTTAGTGAAGATGCAAATCGTAGTGTTTTACTGAAAGTAGCTATATTTGTTTCATTCACGGGGCTTCTGGATGTATGTCGGTCAATAAACTTGCTTGCGCTCTTTTTTGGGGGATGCACTCTACAGAGAAAAGCAATTTCACGAGTAGGAGGTTCGATGTTTTTCTTTCATTTTCTCTTCGAAAGGCAGTCAAATTCAGTGAATGTTGAATCACAGCTGCTTGTCTGGAAAAGGTATATGAACGGTACAGTTAACCTTTAGTATTAAGGAAACTCTTTTGTTCAAACATAGTGACACATTATCAATATGTTCCAGTCACAGAAAAGGAGTGTGGAACAATGTAACAGTGTGAATTATTTCAAGCAATCTGCATTTCGGAACCCAAGAGCAGCAGTTGCTAATGAATGACATTCTAAACAAAATATACACTCTTAGCGTACAGAAAGTTTGGGAAAAAAGTCAGAGAAGACATAGCGCACACTTACAACCACTTAATTGTACATATTGTGGGAATATATATCCAATCAAGAAGACGAGACGATAACACACACAAAAAAGGAAAATAGTGGTGCATGTGGCAAAAAATCTTGTTCAAGTCTTGAAATTACATTTTAACTTCAAAGATACTTGTACTCATTGTCCACCAAGTTAACAAAAGTTAACACATGGAGCACATCCTCCTTCCATTCCAGCCTTGCAAATTATAAACTCTTCATGTATTTCTCGGGCCCTCTTGTCCCTACATATTGCCATTACATGACATTCATCAAAGATTGGGGTGCACACAATTCGTGCCGTGACGGGCTGAGTAGCTGCTCATTGATTCGCGCATGAGATTTTCGGTCTTCCAAAGGCGATCGTTCAGACAACGCTTCATTCCACCAATGAAGTGTCGTCCACATGATGAAGAGTTGCTATACGCAACACCTATATCACAACCTAGAAGAATTTTCACATGCTTTCCATTACACGCGACACTTGAAGATTCTTCATAATGGACTCCTTTGAAAAGAGACCCTACCTTGTTTTTTGCCATTAAACCAACCTTCAACCTCATGATTTCAGCAATTATTCCGGAGCAGTGTAAAACATTGTGCACAGAAGCTAAGGCAGAAAGCTGTCGGCTTTGATTATTCCTGAGTGGTGTATTTGTATTCCTAACCTGCTTCAATTTATTCAGGAGTGATTCTGCCATCCATGAAAGCAATTGATCAAGATAGCGTGCTATTGTGAGTCTCTTAACTTGGCTGCCGAAATCGCTCTCCATCTGATGATCGCAGGACCCTATCAATGTTGTCATCATGCATGCTTTAGCGATTCCTCGCTTAGCAAGCTTGCAGTGCACTGAACTAAAACGTGGCAGAGCTTGGGAGCTGGCAGCGCATTCCTAACAGACATGCTCTGGCATAAACATGAGCTTAAGGTAAATAAATCAAAGTTTTTAGTTCTCAGAGAACTTCATCTTCAGCGCCACAATAGTCATGTTCTCAGAAAAAAAATGCAGTTCCCTTCAGTTGCTTGTCTGTAAACTTGTACCTTGTTTCCGGACATTGTTGAAACTTGTACCGGACATTGTAAACTTGTACCTTGTTTCCGGATATTTGTTGAATAGACACTCCTACACTTGTAGAAGTGTCTATTCAACAAATATTTTCAAACGACGAGTTTAGGAAAATTTCCGTTGACTTTGTTATGTAGTCTATAGACATGTTCAATATAAACAAGTATTAATTACTGAATAATTCAGTTGAACGAACTTGATCCACTCGCCCAGGGTGATTTATGAAATTATTTGAACAATTTTTTCACGCTCTGCAGTGCTGGCGTAGCCAAAGCATCGCGTGCCCAAATCACACAACCGTCGGCATCGGTGGCAGTGCAACGCGAAGTCTGCATGCAACGCCGCCCAAGAAGAGCGGCCTTGTGCGAGGCGAAAGCCAGCCGTTTGAGCGTTAGTATCCCCTACCCTACTGTTGAGAACGGACGCTGCAAGGCGACTACAATCACTTGCTCGCCATATAGCTCACTAACAGTGGCATACGCAGGGTTTCTCTTACGCGCCTGTATTCAATCGACCCAAACTTGCAACTTCGTATGCCACCCGCGCTCCCACGACGCTTTGAAACATTGCTGTGTCACGTGAGGTCGGGTGTGGCATTTAGGAATTCGCATTCTTGTCTCCTTGGAATGGTGAGGAGGAGTTCGGCATGCAACATTTGCGCCTGTGAGGAGACGCTTGAGCACATTTTATGCCACTGCCCAGCATACCAGTCTGAACGACGTGTTATCAGCTGGACTCACTACCGTCAGCTGGACTCCGTCTGCTGGACTCACTACCACTTACAGAAAAGAAGGTCCTGGGACCTTGACGAACGGGTTCACATGGAGGCAAGACCACAGAAGCTCTCTTTTGATCTAAAGACCACCGGACTTAACAAGCGCTTGCGAAAGAACAGCATGAGGCCGTGCTGTGTAGTCTGGCGCTGACTGTTTATTCATCTGTTTTTTTACTCTCCTTTTTTTCTCTATGTCACTTTTCTTTCTTCTATTCCCTCTTTGCCTACCCCAAGTGTAGGAAAGCAAACTGAGCCAAACTTGGTTAACCTCCCTGCATTTCCACTCTATGTCTTTCTCTTGTCTCTTTTTTAAAACACAAAAGCGTTTACGGCTGAAGTCCCCCACGGCTCCCTGAACTACTTTCGTCACAATTATGACAGTATAAACTGTAAACTAATAAATTTCAAAGACAAAACTTCAAGAATCGTTTTTGTCACTGGGCGTCGAAGCTACAACATCTCACTCCGCTGCACGGGGCGCGCGATCACTTGACCATACAGCATGCGCATATTTCAGTTAGCTAACAGTGAGCTCTTTATATACGCCACATACCACTGGCGGTACTCCAAGCTAGGTGAGTTCAGCTCGTTTTTCTCATTACTAGCGAGATACCACTAAGATAGTGTGGAGGGCGCGCTCTGAAGTTTCTCGCCCCTCTCGTAGCGATGAGCGCCCTCGACATGATGTGATAGCTTGTCCTTCGCACATTTATCTCATGGTAGGAAAAATGGGGCGCTCAATACAAGTTGTGGTTCTACGGTAGAGAGAGAATAAAACGAAGGAAAGGCAGGGAGGTTTACCAGAAATGTGAGCATCCTGTTTGCTACCATGCACTAAAGGTAGGGAAAATCGAGAACAAAGATTGGAAAGAAAGAGGAGAGCTAAATAGACGCACGAAAAAGAAAAAATAATAGTAAGCTTGTGTGTTATAGCCCATTCAATAAACCACTTCCACGCAAAACGTTCAATAAGGCCTTCAATGATATTCTGTGCTTCCACGATAAGCGTGCATTAAAGTTACTGGGGTTTTCAAAGAGTGCACGAATGCGACTTTGATCACCGCAGTGGCCGGGTTCTCGAAACGAATGCGCTGCTGACACACGAAGTAATAATTGTGATTCTAGTTCGCACTCATCCTTCATATTCTTGCGCTTTCGTTGCGTGCGTCTTTCTACGTGTTTGAGCAGCAAGCTTTGTGTGATGATCCGTGGCAGTTCTTAATTCGCGCTCCTGTGCTTGCGCATTTCATGAGTTTTGTCTGCAAAGGTGTGCCCAGCAATCTTCGGGCTGCTTGCTGTTGTTCAAGTGATATTGCTCTTTGTTACTGTATAATTAATTCATTCACCCTTGTGGTCGAACAATGCCTAATAAATCCTCAACTATATACCTTTGTGAAGACACGGCTTATTTTCATGTCTCACTGATTTTAATGGCAGAGGGATCAGTCACGCTACTTGCGTGTTTTCTGCGTCATTGGTTTTTTTTTTTTTGGTATTCTTTGTTTTGAGTAAGAACATCACAGTTCTTGCGCGCACTTTTGTATGAGCTAGACGAAACGGCAACGGTTGTTTTTATCAGGCAAGCGCTTACTTTTCGGTTTTAAATGTATCCTATCACCCCTGTCGTGCTATATTACAAATTTGCGAAACTTAACGCCTCAGCAAAGAGCTGCGTCAGACACATAGCCCAGGAACGTAGACTCGTTTGATAGCTTTTTTACTGCTTTGGCTTGAAGGGTTAAAGTCGAAATAATTATCCCATAATAAGTTAAAAATTAAAATGCATTCATTATTCCGACTCGATATTTGCTTTGGCAAACAAGGTTGCGTATTCAACTGAATTTTCAGTTTCGTGAACTTCATATGAGGCAGTCCAGAAGTTCACTCATAAATATGTTCACTGTAGTACCTAACATTGAGAGACAAGACTTCCTTTCTTTGGTTTTATGTTCGGAAAGCAGGATATGATTACGAAACGTGTCGTAATGCGGTAAGCTAGGCATTTTAGCGAGATCCTTTAGTGAAATATTTACCTTTAGAGCATGAAGGGCACGGCTGATGTAAAATACAGCGACCCCCTAAACATGACTACAGGGTCCAGCAGCCGATAGTGTGGCGTAGCAGCAGTGACAAATTTAACATTTTAAACTTTAACGGCTGGTATAGACGAGATCGGCTTGTGGCGATGAATACTGCTGAAGGAGCATGATCCAGGTTCTTTGCGATGTTGTACAACTTAATTCTTACCATTCGGCGCCCGAGACGCACAACTCGAAGTGGTATAGCAAAATGAAAGACAAAACGTGCTGCCGCTATTACAATAGCGATGATTGACTTTCTGGTCGCTTAAAGATGAAGCGGGAAAACTAAAGAAGTTATAGTGGGCTGAGAAATACTTGTTTACTGACTGTACAAAGGTTAGATGAGAGCAGACATCAAAGTGACAAAAAAACACTTTGGACATGAACCGAATTCTGTAGGCCGGTATTATGGGATTCAGCATAGCTGACGGTGCTAACACCACACGCCTGGTTCAGAATGCTTGGAAAAACTCTTGGGCCTCTTCTTATTCCCTCGGTGTTCCGCCCTTACACAACTCGGCGAATCGTCACCAGTTTGTCTTCTGATAGGACAGTACACATGGTCGATCAAAAACACGCCACAAGGTCGCCAACTTTGCTCACGTGAAGGCAGCATGCCGCTTGCCGCAAATATCAAATATAAAATATAAATACAACAGAACTGGAAAAAAATTGAGAGATCCTACATAGATTTGGACTCGATAATAAGCGACGCAAGAATGAGAAATGTTAATATGTCACTTTTATATCAGCACAACCTTACGAGGTGGAAGTAAAAGATGCCGTACTTGACTTCCGTGTCATGATTATAATTTTTAGATATGTCGTTTACCTTCGTCATCTCTTCACGTAACGTGATACCAAGTTTACTGTATGTGGGGCTAGCGAAACGGCCATGAGCACGCTATGAGCATGGTATGTTGTCATGTTCTTACGTTAAACGGGTGTTATGATCATCATATTGTCACGTAGTTTATTTACGTACAGACCTACTGGAAGGCTGAGGAACGCCAGTAGAGCGAGGAACGTCAACAGGCCGAAAATACAAACAACCGCAAGCACGGTTCGTGCGTGTGCACCAACGCTGTGACTTGCCGTTTCTTGCTGCTTCGTCGTCGTTCGCATAGTTCCCTACATTGTCCCTCGGTGAATAGCGTAGCCAACCTGGCGACTTAAGGCGTAGTCACAGTAGCGGGGTCGTAATACGGCTTAAGGTGACTCACATGCACAATTTCTCGGCTACGACGGCGTAAGTCATCAGACTGTGTCAAAGGCTCAATATTATAATTGACTGCTGACGTACGGACGAGAATGCGGTAGTACCTGTGGTACCGGGCCAGTAATTATGACGAAAGGCCAGGAGTACTTGGTGGAATCCAGAGCCAAACGAGAACACCAGTCGTGAAAGTATAGAGATGTCGGTCGGTGTCATGCCGTAGCTTCTGGTGGCCTTGGTCCTAGGTTGTCAGTGAACGGGCCAATCGTCTGCAATCTTTTGTACACCTGGACATCAGAAATTGCAGTGTACTCAGAGGAGGCGGGCGTGTATGGGAGGATAGTGTCCAGTGTGCACGATGATTCACGTCCGTACTACAGAAAGAAAGGGGAAAACCCTGCTGTCGCGTGCGTAGCGGTGTTATACGCATACTTTACGATTGGAAGGACAGTGTCCAAATTCGTCTGGTCTGAAGCTGTGTACAACGTCAACATATCACCGAGAGTGTGATTAAATCGTTCTGTGAGGCCATTCGTCTGCGGGTGATATGCTGTCGTCATGCTCAGTGCAACCATGTTGCACTGAGCGAGCAAGGCTTGAATGGCGCCCGACAAGAAAACACGCCCACGGTCGCTCAAAAGTTCGCGGGGAGCCCCATGACGAAGAACAAAGTTGCGCAAGATAAAAAACGCAACTTCCTTTGAGGTTGCTGTGGATAGTGCTGCCGTCTCCGCGTAACGCGTGAGGTGGTCCACGCCGACAGTTTTCCACCTATTTCCAGAAGACGACGTGGGAAGTGGTCCGCATAGATCGATACCGATGCGGTTAAATGCACGCGCTGGACAAGGCAGAGGCTGAAGTGTACCGGCAGGGCGTTGAGGTTGGAGCTTTACGTCGCTGGCATGCAGTACAAGCACGTACGTACTTGCGAATAAATGTGTACGTGCCACGCCAGTAGTACCGCTGACGTAGACGGTTCTACGTTTTGAGAGTGCCGGCGTGAGCACTTTGCGGGTCGTTGTGAAAAGCAGTACAGATTTCCGAGCGCATGTGGTTGGGTATCACGAACAGCCACCTCCGACCTTCAGACGTTTAATTCCGCCGAGAGAGAAGGTCGTTTCGAATAGCGAAATGTGTGGCTTGACAGCGCATAGCTCTTGAAACCGGATTACCTAACGGATCAGTCTGAAAGGCGAGGAGTTGGGAAATCCATACATCTTTGCGTTGTTCTGATGCCATGTCTGCGAAGTCGATTGGTGTTATGACGGCTGAAGAAGGTGACGAGGAGGTTGGGTCAGCTGGTAGTGGCGAGCGGGATAGCGCTTAAGCGTCGGAGTGCTTGCCACCGGATCGGTATACAACACAAATGTTGTATTCCTGTAGGCGAAGCGCCCAACGACCAAGGCGCCCCGACGGGTCTTTGAGCGATGATAGCCAGCATAGAGCGTGGTGGTCCGTGATGACTTCGAAAGGGTGGACATAAAGGTATAGGCGGAACTTCGTCAGAGCCCAGACAATTTCGAGGCACTCTTTCTCAGTGACGGAATAATTATACTTGGCTTTCTTGAGGATTCGACTCGCGTAAGCGACCACGTATTCTTGGTATCCACGTTTTCGTTGAGCCAACACAGCACCAAAATCGACACCACTGGCGTCGGTGTGGACCTCCGTAGGCGCATCGGGGTCAAAATGACATAGTGTTGATTATATTAACCGCCGAAGCGCGGTGAAGGATTCGTCGCACTCTTTTGACCAAGCAGAAATGCCTTTGGAAGCTGTCAACAGGTTGGTAAGAAGCGCAGTGGTGGAAGAGAAGCTGAGCACAAATCGACGAAAGTATGAGCACAGGCCGATAAAACTTTGAAGCGTCTTCATGGAATTGGGCTACGGATAGTCAGCCACGGCGCGCAGTTTCTCCGGATCCGGGAGAACACCCTCTTTGCAGACGATGGGACCCAGTATAGTGAGCTTACGTGCGGCAAAATGGCACTTCTTGATGTTAAGTTCAAGGCCAGCAGAGGTGAGACACATGAGAATAGCACGAAGACAAACAAGGTGAGTCGAAAAGTCAGGAGCAAAAAACGACAATGTCGTCTAGGTAGCAGAGGCACGTGTTCCACTTGTAGCCACAAAGAATGGTGTCCATTATCTGTTCGAAGGTAGCTGGGGCGTTGCAGAGTCCAAACGGCATGACGTTAAACTCATACAGCCCACCAGGTGCTACAAATGCAGTCTTCGATCAGTCAGGATCAGCCATTAGGACTTGCCAATATCTTGAGCGTAAATATAAAGAGGAGAAATATTCTGCTCCTTGCAAGCAATCGAAAGCATCGTCGATGCGTGGCAATGGGTACACATCCTTCCGAGTTATCTTATTGAGCACGTGGTAGTCGACACAGAATCGAATAGACCCATACTTTTTGCGCACAAGTACAACAGGGGACGACCAAGCGCTCTGCGATGGCTGGATGACACCACGCTTGAGCATATCGTCGATTTGTTCGTTGATAATACGGCGCTCTTCCGCTGAAACTCGATATGGTCGTTGGCGTAAGGGAGCATGAGTACCGGTGTCAATGTGGTGCGTGATGTTCGCTGTGCGACCCAAAGATGATTGAGCGCAATCGAAGGCAGAACGGAACTCTCGAAGAAGGGACAAGAGTTCGCGTCTTTGTGGCGGCGATAGCTCAGCGGCAACAGAGGGCTGGAATGAGTCTGGCGCGGGCAGTGGGGCCACAGGTGGCGTCATAGCATTGAGCTGAAGGTGATGTGGGTGTTGGGCAAACTCCAGAGGGCGCAATAAGTCAGCGTCTTGTATGTTAACCAAAGATTAGCTGCGAAGTAAGGTAACTGGCGACGATAGCGAGTTCGAAACGAGCATGGCGGTAGAACCGGATTCCCGGTGAGTATGGCAAAGGGCAGGTTTAGGCTACGGCGGCGGGTAAATACGTCAGACGGAGTAAACAAAACAGTTCCGGCAGGAGCGGCCGTACAGGTCAGGGCTACCAGGGTGGATGTTCTCGGTGCTATTTCCGTGTCAGCAACAACGACAAGTTTGTAATCTTCAGAAAGAAAATCTACCAAACAAGAGGTTGGCAGTGGTGTAAGGGCAACTTCTGCACGTGAGCAATCTATGATGGCTCGATGACGCGAAGGAAAGTCCGATTGAAGAATGACTTTGTGGGAGCATGATGCTGGCGACGATAGCGAGTTCGCAACGAGCATGGCGGTAGAACCGGATTCCCGGTGAGTATGGCAAAGGGCAGGTTTAGGCTACGGCGGCGGGTAAATACGTCAGACGGAGTAAACAAAACAGTTCCGGCAGGAGCGGCCGTACAGGTCAGGGCTACCAGGGTGGATGTTCTCGGTGCTATTTCCGTGTCAGCAACAACGACAAGTTTGTAATCTTCAGAAAGAAAATCTACCAAACAAGAGGTTGGCAGTGTTGTAAGGGCAACTTCTGCACGTGAGCAATCTATGATGGCTCGATGACGCGAAGGAAAGTCCGATCGAAGAATGACTTTGTGGCAGCATGAGGTCAGCACAAAACATTCAATGGCATAAAGTTCACCATGTATAATGACACATGCAGTGCACACAGCTGTAGGTTCTATGCACTGCGAGTTGGCCGTGCGGAGCATCAGGCCCGAGAGAGGCGTCGTCACCTTTTTCAACGTGCGGCATAAAGTCTCACAGATTATGGAAACGTCGGCCCCTGTGTCGATAAGCGCTTGTGCGGTGGTCCCCTCAGCATTGACGTCGATAACGCTCTTCGGCGAAAAAGATGGAGGCCTTAAGTAGTTCGAATTGTATGCAACTGTTGCCTCCGGAGCTGCAGTGATCAGTGATCAGTTTCCCTCTTCCGCAGCAGGCCGGCGACGCATAGGTGACAGGGAGCGTCGTCGGGGCGATGGTGACCGATGGTTTGCGTAGGGTCGATGACCGTAAGTGGTGTACCTTGATGGCGTCCTAGACGATGACGCACTTGGCCTGCCGACGTTGTCAATTGGAGGGGGATCTCGGCGACAGTGGTGGGCGACGTGTCCAGCGATACAACAGGCAAAACAGATGGGCCTATTATTCGGCATCCTCCAAGCGCCTGAGCGACGGTAAATTGGAGCTGACAATCTCGCGAAGCGATACGGCGCAGCAATTGGGGTTGTAGGCACGACGTAGGGCGGCGTGGCAGGTTGAGCATACGGCATACGCTGTTGCGTAGGACGAGCAGCGACGGCGGCGTACGTGAGAGGCGTAGTGACAGGTGGTTTCCGATGCATCGGTGGAAGGGCCTCAGTGACTTGGGTCCGACTGGCGTGTTGGAGGTCCAGTGCCAAAGCTTGCGCAGGCTCATGTGTCAGTGGCAGCAGTGACAGCTGGCGCGCTACATCTTCGCGGACGAAGTCCTTGATTGTCAAAAGCAGCGGCTGCTGATCGGTCGGATGGACAGCCAGGTGCAAGCTTGCGAGTGTGTCTGGCGTCGTGAGGGCTTGACAAACAATTGTGCGCTGCCTACGCAACCCATCGAAACTCTGACAGAGGGAAACGAGCACAGCAATTGTGGGCGGATTTCTCGCGAACAACATCATGAAAGCGCCGTCATGAATGAATGCCTTTCAAAATGTGCCTGATTTTTGTCTCCCTCAGGCATGGCGGCATGGCAGAGGCGACGTAGATGCACAGATGCAACACATCTTCAATGTAGCCCGTGTAGGTTTCGCCTGGTAGCTGCGCATGGTGACGTAAACGCTGCTCGGCTTGAAGCTGCGTGCCGCAGGCAGTCCAAAGACGTTCGTAATAGCAGTCTTGAATTCAGACCACGTAGGAATGTCAGCTGCGTGGTTATTAAACCACAGTTGCACGGTGTCCGCAAGGTAGAACGTGACGTAGCCCAGCTTACGTGGGTCGTCCCATTTGTTACTTGCGCCGACATTATCGTACCTCGCCAACCAATCTTCGACGTCCGACTCAGTGGAGCCAGTGAAGATAGGAGGATCTCGTTGAGGATACACGGTGCCGCAAGTGACGTGGACGGTCGACGGTCCCACATGGAGAGGCGTCTAGGTTTCCATGTTCATGTCACGTAGAGGGGGAAGCTTACAGGAGCGAAGTTCCAGGTTTTCACGGGAGTCCGCACACCTTCCCCAGATGTCACATAGATTATTTACGTACAGACCTACTGGAAGGCAGAGGATAACCAGCAGAGCGAGGAACGTGAACTGGCGGAAAATAAAAACAAGCGCAAGCTCGGGTCGCGCGTGTGCACCAACGCTGTGGCTTGCCGTTTCTTGCTGCTTCGTCGTCATTTGCATAGTTCCCTACGATGTTTGCACAAGTCATATACTTTCGTCATCCATTCAGGTTGCGTAACACTCGTTTGGTATATGTAAAGCTAGAAAAACAGCCACGAGCACATCATGAAGGGCCCAATATACTTTAATTTAACGTTGACAAGCGCACACGCTGGGCACAGCGACGCCACGTTAGCAAAACGCGAGCAGCGTTCCCGGCATACGAAGGTACGCCCTGTACGCTGCTCTTCAGCGTGCGCTCTTCAGCAACGCAGCGCGGCGTGGGCCTGCGAGTATATGGCAGGACCAGCACCTAGCGTGGTAACGATGGCGTGACACGACCAAATGAGCGCTGGAGAGCCCGCACACCGTGTCACGTCAAATTGTATTGGCGTCTTGACTGTGGCATTTAGTCATGTTCTCACATGACACACATCTCATTATTATGTTTTGACCAGTCACATACCTTCGCCATCTATTGGCGTCACGTAATACCAAGTTTGGCATATGTGAAGCTAGTGAAATGGCCGCAAGCGCATCATCAGTGTCGAATGTAGTAATATCGTGACATGGCACGCATCACATGTTTATCATGTTTGCACCAGTATCATACCTTCGTCATCTTTTCACGTCGCGTAATACAAAGTTTGTTATAAGTGAAGCTAGCGAAATGGCCGCCAGTGCATCATGAGCGTTGCAGGTAGTCATGTTGTTACATGACGCGCATCTCATGATTAGCATGTTTGCACCAGTCACATGCCTTAGTCATTCATTCATGTACTGTAATACCAAATTTGGTATATGTGACGCTAGCGAAAGGGCTGCGAGCGTATACCATGAGCGTGGCATGCAGTCATTTTGTTACACGACACGCATGTCATGATTTTCATGTTAGGGTCTGTCGGTTGTGTTCCCCATGCAATCATGCTATGTGAACGAAACCACCGCAAGAGCTGCAGGACCATGAAATGTAAATCTAGACATTCATGAAATACATGTTGTGATTTTTGTGTTACGACTAGCCTAATATGTTCTTCATAAATTCATGTTATGCCATACCAAGTTTGGTATTGATACCAATATCGAAACGGCCCAGAGAGCTAAAAGTCCTAGGTGGCTATATAGATAGATACGCTCAAAGTCACCGAAGTTCGCCAAGAAATGCTTCGCAGTTAATAGTCAAAGAGTCTTGGGCAAGCTGTGCGGCGCACAATTTTCCAAACTTGGAGCGACACGTACTGGGCTTTGGTGACCATGGGGCGGCTTCCCCGTAGCACGTCAACTTCTTGAGGACAGGGCGACAATCCACCTGTTTCCTGTGCGCTGTAAGAGGAACCACTCGCCAACAGTCCGTGGTTCCATTTACGAGCTCAATTGCAAAAATTAACGTGGGAGCAGTCGACTACATTCCACTGCGACAATAGGAACCAAATCGTCAACCGGACTTCCGATCATCGCGACATCAGCCACGCTCTCACATGTGGCCAGCCCACCCACTTCCGAGAGCTACAGAAGCTAAGCCGGACCGGGACAAAAGGTTGTCGGTGACCTCCGAGGTTTCGCAACGCGCGCTGCCTTGAAACGGTGTGCGTGAACACTGCATGTGGCTAGGCTTCAGCTGAACCGAAGTAAGAAGTCACGGAGCATCTCTGGCTCTTGGAAGAGGTCCATTGATACGGCGCCTGCCAGTGCCGTAAGGCAATTAGAGCGTCATCATAATGATATTTCTAATGCCCCTTACCCACATGGGGGTCGGTTTTTTCTGATTTAACAGGAACTCGAAATGCTCGGCCGTCTCTGGCACTGCAGAACTACGTGGGGTACCATGCTGTCGCCGTACCGTCTGCGTTCACGGCAAATCCAGTACGACAATGCTGCCTGCCAAGGCTGACATGCCTCCCCAAGCCTATGGAACAAAGTAAATGAAAGTAAATGCGTGTTTCAAGTTTGTTTACACGCCTGAAGTATGCGTGATATTTTTCCACACTTGCCGATCACGCCTACTAAGAGTGATGAGCACCATACTCTTCACGCATAGCGCACATGACATGTGAACCACTTTTCCCGCGCTTATCATGGCGTGACGGCTGTGCACGCTTAAAAACGGCGCCGATTATCCTCGCCAAAGGAGGAAAGAGAAACGGTGCATGGCGGAGTGACGCGACTCCCTCTTCCGTCTCTCCCTGGCAATCAGCTGGAAGCACCGGTCGATGCCGGTGTCACAGGTCCCGTTAATTAGAGAGGCGATCGCTAGGCTAATTCTAAGGGCTGATGTACCAGCCCCGCGAATTGCACCAAAAAAGCAGGGACAACTTAGAAGTAGTCCTATTTGGCGCACTGGCAGACGCCGACTGTGGTCCAAAGAACGAGTCAGAGCCAAGATTCGATAAACCAAACAATAAGATATTCTCAAACATAGCAGATCAAAAGATACACAAATATGCACACTCGGCAATAGTTCCGTGCATGGAACTCGTTTGCTGGATTACGTGCCGACCAATTGTGTGTGTGCGCGCGCGCTTGCGATCTCCGGCGTCAGCGTAGCTCTGGCCGACTGGGCTCGCCCTACGGCACCTCCTGACGCCGACGACCTTCGACGACAGTGTAGCTCTGACCGACTGGACTTGCTCTACACCATCTACCGACGCCGACAAGAGCTCTCGCAGGTGTGCCCCGTCCTCGGACTCCAGTGACCATGCTTCCATCTTTCCTATCTCTTCTATCCCTTCAGTTTGTTGTCGCTCGCTCTGGCTTACCACCTCACGTCTCTTCCTCTCTTCTGCTTCTTCCTCTCCTCTACACCTTTACTTGTACCCCTTTTTATCCCTCCTCACCCCCATTCCTTGTGAGCTACTGTTGAGGTGTCGCTCACTGAAGCAGACAGTTACGGGGCTCACTTTTCTCTTCCTTTTTCTCTGAAGAATCACTTCTCTCTCCGTGTAATATTTCACCAATCAAACAATGGACTACCCAATACAATCAGCCACACTCGAAAAAACAGACACGAACAACAATATGCGCTTGAATGCAGTCACAAGCATCAAACAACCAAGACACCTAAAGACTAAACAGTTCGAAAACTTATTTAGTCCAAAGTCCGTGGAACAAAGTCTGAATGATACTCTTCCAAGAATCACTTACTCAAAGTCCAGTGCTGTTGTCGGTCTGCTGCCCCAGAACTTTCTCTTTCAGGAAACCTGACGTCTTCATTTGGCTGCTATCCAAGCACCAAACGTCTTCGCCGGTAACACGTCGGCTTTCCACGCGCAGCTGCTGCCACGCGTCTTCACTCACGGGTGGTAGGCACACTTTTCTGCTTGTAGCACAAGCTTTCACCCTTCTTTTGGAAACCCTCTTCATTTCTTGCTTTATCACATAGAACAAAAGCCTTCGCCGACATGGCGAAAAGACCCTACACACGCTTGCACAAGATTTCCTTCATCTCCTGCCTACGCACACTGGCGTAAACTGGCTTCATCTCCTGATCTCGGGTCGGGAAAGCAATCGTGTAACATGTGTAATAAAGTATTTTAGAACAGCAATGAAAAAAACAGGCGGTACACAATGCGAATGGCGTAGTGAGTAGGTCCCTAAATGCTCCAACCCATTACAAATGCTTCAGGCATAATTCATCATCGTCAGCCACAGCACAAAAAAGTTGCACAATATTGCTTGCAAGTGCGCAGACGCTACTACGCTTCTATAAAAGAATAAAGAAGGGTAGCATAGTGAAGGCCTCACTAAAACACAGAACTTATGATGATCTATGACTTAGTTGGGTACTCTTCAATGTGCGTGTAGCATTACCTAAAATTCTTGATTAAACAAGCACCACGTTCTCAAAACACTGAAAAAAAAACGAGCGTTGTATTTCTTCTCCTTATAGCGCACTTCTGTGACGCATACATGAGTTGTCCTGATGTTGATAATGTACAGGGCCGTTCACTCTTAGTACGAACACGGCACCCCGTGGTTTCGCTCCGCGGGGCGCAAGTGCTAGCGGTGCTGCCACGCATCGAAGCTTATTGACAAAGCGCACAAGATCCAGAGGCGGGGCTTTATTTTGATATAAAGCGCGGGAGCGCATCGTGCATGTGTTGCCATGAAGAAAACTTAAAACACCCGAGAAACCACGAACATTGCAGGAAAGCGGACTTACCTCTGCGCAACGTGTGGTGTTGTCAACATATTTGAGACGTGGGTGATCCCAATTGTTTCGGTACGAGAATACCGGTTCAGTGTATACATTGTTGCAAACTCTTAAGTATTGATTTTGCTTTGTTTGTGGTGTTTTTGTCTGCGAGAGAATTTCGCCACTGAGCGGTACTCTGGAAAGTTTCAATTAGCTGGAAATATTTACCATGACCTGAATTCACGTGCGCAATGGTTTCTGCATATCCCCGCATTTAATCACGGCGCGTGCTGCTGCGATCAAACTTGTGTCCACCGACTAATTTTAGCTGAGCTGTGGACCAGTAAGCCTCCACAACGGGGCATTCTGGTTGCTCTGCACTCTCTAAAAGTATAGAAATTCATAAATTTAAGACATTTTCTTCTGCTTTTTGTGAAGCATTGGAATGCTGTACGGTTCAAAAAACATAAAGAAAGTTGCAGACAGTGGGATACCAAGTTCATTGCTTGTGTTCTGCCTTTTCCAAAGTTAGAAACTATAAGTAGCAGGTAGGATCCCCTTCAGCCCCAATAACCGCATTCATTCTATTAGGGCGGCTGCTGTATGAGGATCGACAACTGTTGGTGTTGGCCTTGATTTTCTCCCACTTCTCCTGGACAGTGGCCTAAAGTGCATCCGCTGAGACTGCATGGAATTGGTGGTTGGCCTGCGCAAGCTTAACTTTCCCCAACACATTTTCGATGATGTTTAAATCATGCGACTGTGGAGGCCACTCAAGAACTACCATGTAGTGACTCTCTACATACCGAGCATTTTTTAATTATGTATAGGGAAGTTTTCATGCTGGAAGAGGAAATTGTTCTCTGAGAATGGTCCCCCAACGAAATATGGGAGCAGCTCGTCGTCTAAAAGCCCACAGTGAGCGTCTGCCTTGAAACGACTTTCACTTTTGACAAGGAGTCCCAGTCTTTGCGCGGTAACGGCGTGATGCAAGGTCACCCAATCAAAATACTTCCAGTAAAACAACATCTTGTGACTTTAGCTTATACAGCTTTTTTATCAGCCAGACGGCACAGATAACTGGAGAACCATGTCATCCATGTACCCATATCGCCAGGAGATAATGTGTGATGCCCATTCAAGCCGCAACCGACCCGCTCAGGGTGATATAGGAAGATCGGAGTGACGGCAAAACAGAACTTTTTGGCTGACTTTTTTTAGCGTGTACAGACAATCAAGGTGCAAAAACAATGAACTGTACACCGCAGATGCAAGCGCGGTCCCTGCAACTTTCCTGTTTATGTTCCTTTGAGTGGCTGAAGTTTTGATAACGTGCAAGCATGTGATACGGCAGGCTTCTTCAGCAGGGGCCCAAACATATTGTAGGATATGGTAAACAAATATACTGTTAAACGTATGATGAAGTCGCGTAAGGCACTGCCCGAAAATAAATACCCCACATATACATGTGCTCTCTGCGCCGTAGAACGCTTGTCAGCTGAGTGTACGGAAGAATAAAATTAAGTCAGGAGAATGGGCTACTGAAGTAGGAAACAGGAGGTGAAGAACGTCGAGGCGCTGGCGTAGTACTTTAGATTTTGTCACATATTGAGAAGTTATTGATCGTTGCATTCCTTGCCTTTGGCTAGGGGGTAGAAAAGAAGAGTCGTAGGAAGATGTTAACCACAGAAAGATGTGGGCAAGATTTCACCGCCAGCATGCGGCCACAGAATCATGTGCTTTTGTACGTTACGCAGATCCTCGCCTTGTGACTAGAGCTATCATCGGTTGGATGGTCACCAAAAAACCTTCTACCAGTGACATTGCCACCCGACGCCAGTCAGCGCAGACCTGAATTCCGCAACACAGAATAATTTTCACGGATTTGGTGGCCAGCTCAAGTTTCGGTTTCTGGTGCCTTGAACTCTACAGCCAAATTGACAGTGACAGGCGAGGCCTCTACATACGCCCCCCCCCCCCCCGTTTTCAGCGGCATTGGGCAAATTTCACCTCCAGCATGCGGCCACAGAATATTGTGCAATCGTACGTTCTGCAGGTTAGTGAAAAACGTTGTCATTCCAAGTGCACCACGAGTTTTCAGTGCCTGGTCGTATTGCCTTGCCCAATGAGCCTTTTGTGATGGAGTGGCTGAGTGCTTGTTGGTATTGCTTCTGTGTGAGGACATTCAATTAAACCCAGACCCTAATGATTCTGCAACTCAAGATCTACTTGAAGGTCAAAAATAAATACTTGAATTAATGGGAACAATTAGCAAGAAGCTCGATAACTAGATTGCTCGTACGGATCAGAGGTTAGATACAATTGAAAGTGAATTGTAGTGCCTAGCCGGTAAAGGTGTACAACTTGAACATAATGAGAAAATAGTGGATCGAATATGGGCAGGCACTGTTCAAGTGCAAGCAAAACACGATGATATTGAAAACAAAAAGAGACGTAATAACATGGTTGTATATGAATTGAGAGAAAGTACCGTTGAAACAAGTGAATCACTCCGTAAAATTGTTCTGGACGAAGTTTTTACTCCTAAAATGGGTGTCACCCTAATTAGTGTTCAAAGTATTTACCGCATTGGAACAAAGAAGAGGGGAAAGAACATACCGGTCATACTACGGCTTTACAACTATCAAAGAAGCTGAAGTCTACAAAAATGCACACTAGTTGAAGGATTCTGGGTTATCGATCAGTGACGACTTTTCCAAGCAAGTGCGTGAAAAAAAAGCACTCATCAGAATATGCAAAATAAAAAAAAAATCAAATGGTCCCAGAGTGAAACGTTTTTTTTGATAAGCTTATCATTGACGGTAGAACTTACACTTGGGATAGTGATGCACAGGATGTCGCGAAAGTTAGAAATTCGTGACGCGATAACAAAAACGTGAGACAAAAACCCCAAGATGCTCGAGATATTGCCCTTCTGATGATGAATTGCCACAGTGTTAAGAATAAAGCTGATGATCTGGATAGCCTTATCGCGTTAGTGAACGCCGCCATAGTCATTGTGTCTGAATCTTGGCGATGCAGTTTCAAAGTCTGAAATGTGTCCTTGCATTTTTCAAACATATCGGTTTTGATTGATTGATTTGTGGGGTTTAACGTCCCAAAACCACCATATGATTATGAGAGACGCCGTAGTGGAGGACTCCGGAAATTTTGAACACCTGTGGTTCTTTAACGTGCACCTAAATTTGAGCACACAGGCCTACGACATTTCCACCACCATCGGAAACGCAGCTGCCGCAGCCGGGATTTGAACGCGCGACCTGCGGGTCAGCAGCCGAGTACCTTAGCCACTGGACCACCGCGGCGGGACTTTTCAAACATATCGGAAAGACCGGTCAACGCTTGGTGGTGGTGTTTTCATTCTTGTAAAGAATTATTTGATGTCCGCAGACACCTTTTTTGATAACAACGAAACTGAATCTGTTTGGTGCCGCGTAGTGCAAAATGATCGTTCTAGCTTTATTGATGGTGCTTTCTATCGGCCCCCTGTCTTTGAACCGAATGTTATGCGTCAGCTGAGAAAATTGCCTGCACATTTTCTAAAGAATTTGTCGTTCTTGATAGTAACTTTAATTTGCCAGATGCTAAGTGGGACATCGGTAACTGTGTCTTAAAATCTAATGCGGCGACTTATTGCGAATTGAAAACGTTTACTGAAATGCTCGGCCTCGTGCAGTGTGTCTCAAGCCTTACGCGAGGTGACAACATTCTGGGTTTTTTGTTCTGTAATACCCCTGATGTCTATTATGAGACAAACGTTGTTTAAAGTATTAGTGATCACAACGCTGTCTTTGCAAAGATAAGATCTCGTGTAATGCAAACAGATGTGAATCTAGGAGAACCTTTTTTTATAGTAGAACAAACCATGAGCAAATATCTGCGGGACTTCAAGATCAATTTCTGTCTTTGGAATGCTCCACTTCACTTCACTTTATTACCTTAAATACCCCACTAGGGGGTGTTATATAAGGTGTGGATGTAGAGAAATACAAAAAAATGCTAACCATGTATGTTAATTGTGATACGGACAATGTGTTACGTTTTGCAAAAATAAACTCGGGCAGGTAATGGCGGTAGTGCTGTGGCAAAAGTCGTTCCATTCAGATGATGCCCGTGGAAAGAAGGAGGCAGAAAATGTCTTGATGTGGCTGCGTGGACGGGTGACTTGTAGGGCATGACCGGTGCGATGAGATGTGCGGGCTGGAGTGGTGATAAAGTCCGGTCGGTCACGTGAGCTGTAATAGAACTTATGGAACAGAGCTAGGGTGGCAATGCGACGACGAAGTGCAAGAGTTAATAAAGATGATTCTTCTTTCAATGATGACACACTGACATGATATGAATATAATGAATGAATAAATCGTACCGCGCGGTTCTGCAGTGCCTCAAGTAAATTTGTTAAGTAAGCCTAAGGCGGGCTCCAATTGGCAGCCGCATGCTCAAGGTTTGGCCTGATAATAGATTTGTAGGCTAGAAGTTTCAGGTGTTTGGGAGCGTGGCGTAAGTGACGTTTCAGAAATCCAAGTGATTTCTTAGCACCCGCTATTATGTTAGTGACATGCGCAACCCACGTTGGTACATATGACAATGTTACACCTAGATACTTATAAGATTCGACTTTGTCCAAGTCAACATTATCGAGTGTGTAAGAAAAAGTTAAAGGGTTTTGACGACGTGAGAAAGATAATGATTTGCATTAGTTGGGTTAAGGGTCATGAGCCAATGGTCACACCATGCTTGAATAGAGTTAAGATGATGTTGAAGTGCTTGCTGCTCAGATGGATTAGTAATAGTACGCTAAATGACGCAATCATCGGCGAACATGCAAATGTGTCATGAAACGTGAAAAGGTAAGTCGTTAATGTATATTAGGAACAGTAGAGGACCTAACACCGAACCTTGGGGAACACCGGACGTAACTGGAAGAGGGTTAGAAACACACTCATTAACTAAAAACTGATTAGGAGCGATTCCTCAGAAATGCTGCAATCCAATTAAGAACGTTAGGGTTAATGTTTAAGCCAGAAAGTTTGAAAAGAAGGAGCTGATGAGACACTTAATCGAACCTATAGCGAAATCTAAAAAGATGGCATCAGTTTGCTGGTTACAGTCTAAGTTTAAGTGTAAATCATGAAGGAAGTTAGATAGCTGAGTTTCACAGGATAGACCTTTGCGAAAACCGTGTGTGACATGCTGTGACAAATGACATGTTAAATGATTTTGCATGGTGTACTTGTTAACGAGATTGGACGATAATTTAATGGTGACTGCTTACTACCAGATTTATGGATGGGAACGACCTTTCCCACTTTCCAGTCATCGGGCAAGTGACCTGTTGAAAGGGATTGAGAAAACAAAAGACACAAGAAAGCAGCCGAAATGTTCTCAGTATTAAGTGAAAACTTCGAATTAATTTCGTCAAAACCAGCTGATGATGTTAACTTAAGACGCTCTATGCAAGATATTATGGCATCAATGAAAAATACAATGTCAGGCATTGGTAGTTCCCTGGTAATACACCGAGATCTAAGTACAATCGGAGGCATGGCATGGTCATTAGTAAATACACTTGCGAAGGCGGTGGTAAATACGTCCGAACATTCTGCGTTACTTATAACATCATTGTTTTCATTAGCTAGTGTTATCGTGTGTCTTTGTTCTGGGTTAATCACCCGCCAAAATTGCTTAGGATTTTGTGTTAGCATACAAGAAAGGTCATTGTGAAAAAACTTGTACTTAGCGTTATGTATTGCCGTGAGGTATTCGGTTTCTGCTGAGTAGTATTTATCCCACAGAAGTGGTTTGTTGCTCTGTTTAGCAGCTCGGAAATATCTTTTTTTCTTATTTTCTAGTCGCTTCAGTGATTTGTTGAACCATGGTTTGTTTTTGTTAGCACGGAAACTACATACCACAATATACTTCTCAATTAGCTCTAGCACTTTGCGCTTGAAAAGCAACCAGTTTTCTTGCACTGGATGATTACTAAATTGCGTCTGAAATACCGGGAAAAGGCGGGTTAGCTCGCTGTTGATAGCTTCATAATTGGCCTTCTCATAAAGTCGAATTGTTTTTTGTAAGTTTCACATACTAGCGGGGCAAAGTTAAAGGTTGTATAAACAAACTTGTGGTCGCTTATTTCCCTTAAGTGTGTTATGGAAGTCATATAGTCGGGGTTGTTTGTTAGCATCAAATCTAGGGTGTTTGACGAGCTCTGTGTGACACGCGTTGGTTCGGTTATCAACTGCGAGAGGTTGAAGTTCAGACAAACATCAACAAAGTTAGTTGCTTCTGGGCTAAAAGTTGTGTAGTTATGCCAGTCAATGCGAGGATAATTGAAATCTCCGAAGAGAACGATGTCAGCGTTTGGATGCACTCTTGTAAGAGTGTCTAGAATGCTGTACAGTTTGCACGGGAAATCGGGGTTACATTGGGGCAGCCTATAGCAAACGCCTAAAAGTACGTTTCGTGGTACCGCGCGGCAGATGATCCATAATATTTCAATGTCCGAATCGATGTGTAATGCTGAAGATGATAGCTGCTGATTCACTGCCACAAGGACCACACCCCCACGTCCATCTGTGCGATCTTTGCGATAAATATGGAAGTTAGGCAGGTCGGCTAGAACTTCATCGTCACTGATGTTGCTATGTAGCCACGTTTCAGTTAATATGAACATATTGCTGGTAGATGATAAGACAACATTTGATACAAGCTGACGTTTCGGCAAGAAGCTGCGAATGTTAGTAAATATTACAGACAATGTAGGGTCAGCCCGAGGAACTTTGCTATGATGGTTTTTTTCTCTTTTACAGCTTGTTGATTGCTATTTGAATTCCCTGACAGATTGCGAGACTTCGTCATAAATGTATTTCTTTGAGCCAATAGAAAGAGTTTTGTAAGACGGTTGAAAGCGATCAGATTTAGTTTTGGCAAAAGCAACCAAATGCTTACGAGTGTTTCTGACCGAGCGGGAGAAGTCCTGTGCGATACTGTAATTAGTCCTTTTAATTTTCGAGCAATAGAAAGAACAAGTTCTTTCATTTTGTAGAAGCTAAACTTAACAATGATGGGGCAACCGCGCTCGATAGGGTGACGGCCTAGGCGATGAACCCTTTCAATTTCTTTTGGATTTATTGTAAGACCAAGGTGGTCACGACAGTGCTGTATGACCAATTCTTCGGTTTGGGTGTAACTTTCTGAATTACTAGGCTCGGGCAGGCCATAAAATAACATGTTGTTTCGCCGGGATCGATTTTCGGCGTCGTCAAGATTTGTCTCGAGTTCGAATACTTGGTGAGCTGTCTCGGCAGTGTTGAACTTTATGCTGTCTAATTCTGTGCGAAGCAAAATAAGGCTCTGACAATGTTTTTCAACATCATTTATCCGCTAACTCAACTGGGCGATAGTTTGATTCGTGGTTAGAAGTTGGTCTTTCAGGTCAATTCAGAAATTAATTTGGACTGACCAGCTGATATTTTATGCAATTCGTCGAGTATAGCGGTTGTGTTAGGACCCGGATTTGACTCGACGTCGCCCACTAACATGAGCAAGGAACGAATGACGTCAGCACACTCAACAACAATTAAAAAGCAGCACCGTGGGCTCGGCAGCTGTAGCAAAAATGTAGTTGCTTGATTTCTTTGAGAACAGAGCGTACGGTTTACTAACCTGCATGGCAAAGGTGAGCGGGTTACCGCTCTGTGCTGTAGCACAGCTGTCGAGCCCACGAAGCGCCGCGGTAAATCGAAGCTCTTTTGAAGGCGACAAACAGGTTGATGTTCCAGGCGATGCGGTCTCCCACGGTGAAGTGAGGACCGAGTGTTCCAGGGTCAGCGCCATCTGGTCGGTTGAGGTGCTGGCTTCCGGTTGGGTAAGGGGCGTTGTTCGGTATAAGGCTTGAGTTTTCCAGCCATTTCCTTGGAACCGGCATATCGACGCTGTCTTGGTGGTGGCGAACTTATGGCAGGCAACAGCACGCGCGAGATAGCAAGTGTGAATACCTGCATGGCAAAGGTAAGCGGGTTACTGCTCTGTGCTGTAGCACAGCTGTCGAGCCCACGTCGAGCCCAATGCAGTGCAGAAGAAGCAACTGTTGAGCACCTATGGCAAGTGTTTAAAGAACGCATTACTGGGCTCATTCGGTGGCACGTAAATAAAAAACCTTGGAATAATTGACATTTTATTCAGCTTATCAAAAAGCGCAAGAGGGCCTTTTCCCGATACTGCCAAGATGAAACCCCCGAAAATTTTATTAGATTGAAAGATGGGACATCGCTTTATATAATTAAACTGAGAGAAGCCAAGAAAAAGTATTTTAAGAGTTTGACCACTCACTTTCCTAATAATAAGAGATTTTTGAAGTATATGAGACAATGTGGTAGTGAGAAGGTTAGCCCACCAAATCTACGTTACGGTGACGAGATTGTAACTGAAGATAGAGATAAAGCCACACTTTTTAACAACTTTTTATGTTGGTTTTCCGCCCTCCTACACAATTAATTGTCGCGAACCAAAAATAAAAATGCTTGCTATGGGTGAGATAGGGCTTTCAATCAATGACACAATGAAGTGTTACAGCGCATTGACAAAGGTAAAGCAACTGAGCAACTGGCCCAGATAGTATATCCCCAAGAGTTTTCAAACACTGTTCTGAGGTAGTAGCTTGTAATCTTTATGTTATCTACAAAAAATCACTCGATGAAGGCAAGCTTTTTGATGACTGGAAAATAGCTAATGTTGTGCCCGTCATCAAAAGTGATTTCAAATAGGATGTATCAAATTATAGACCAATTTTCTCTGACGCCGATTTAATGTAAAGTACTTGAACATGTTGCTTTTTTGCTCCATTGAATCACCTGACTTCAATTATTTTTGAACCCTTAACAACAAAGATTTAAATATGTTTTAATGTATTTATTTACTTATTTTATTTATTTATTTATTTATTTATTTGTACCCTCAAGGCCTACAGGCATTTCAGAGGCGAGTGGGTTACAAGGTTATACAAAAAACTAAAAAGCAGCAACAAAAGTAGTAAGCAGATAAGTACAAACATACATGGGCCCTAATCATACAATGTTAGCTAGTGCTGCACGAAACTGATGGTTGTCTTTGATTGCGGCGGTCAGTCCGGGAAGGCGGTTCCAATCTTGTGACGTCCGAGGAATAAATGACTGAAAGAAGGCATTGGTGTTGCATGATATTGTTCCTACTTTGTGCCGGTGATCCATACGAGAAGAAATATATGAAGGAGGAGTAATTAACTCACTGAATAGGGGCGAATTATGGTAGTAAATTTTGTGAAGAGACAGAGGCGAGAGTGTTTGCGGCGCGAAGTTAGAGTGGGTAATTGAAGCAAGTTTTTCATGGACGTGACACTTGCCGCACGGGTGAAATTACCGAGAATGAAACGTGCTGCGTTGTTCTGCACGAGCTCAAGTGATGTCACCAGATAATCATGGCTCGGGTCCCAAATGGATGATGCATATTCGAGTTTAGAACGAACCAATGATTTATACAAAAGTGTTTTTAAAGAGGTAGGTGCAGAAAAGAAGTTGCGGCGAAGGTAGCCAAGCAGGCGATTAGCATTAGTAATAACGGTATTAATATGAAGCGACCAGGTAAGATCAGTTGTTATGTGAATTCCCAGGTATCGGTACGACGTCACAGGTTCAAGAAGTGTGTTGGTAAGGTAATAGGAACCCGTCGAAAGGGCTGTTCTTGAAATGCGTAAGACTTTGCATTTAGTTGTATTAAGTTCCACTAACCATTGCTCACACCAGTTAGAAATTGCATTAATGTCCGATTGCAGTGCCGTAACGTCGTTATCGTTGTTAATTTCTCGAAAAATAACACAGTCATCTGCAAACAAGTGAATATTAGAGAGAACACAGCTAGGTAGGTCATTAATGTATATCAAAAACAAAAGTGGTCCCAAGACAGAGCCCTGGGGAACGCCGGAATGAACAGGACTGGGTGAAGAGTCATAGTTATTGGCTGTGACGAACTGGAAACGATTAGAAAGGAAATACTCAATCCATGCAAACAACATAGGATCTAGATTCAACTTGCTTAGTTTGTAAAGGAGTAGTTTGTGAGACACTTTGTCAAAAGCCTTGGAGAAGTCGAGGAAAATACAATCAGCGGATGAACAGCGATCTAAAATTAAGTGTGACTTGTGGGCTAATGAAAGCAATTGGGTCTCGCACGAGAACTTCTTTCGAAAACCATGTTGCGTGGGTGAGCAGAAAGAGTTAGATTCAAGAAATTTGACCAGATAGGAAAAAATTACATGTTCGAGAATTTCGCATGGAATGCTTGTTAGTGATACGGGTCGGAAAATGTTAGGCGTGTGTTTGTTACCGGACTTATGGAGTGGCACCACCTTCCCGACTTCCCAATCCGCCGGCAGGATGCTCGTGTCGAGGGTCTGCTGGAATATTTTGCACAAAATAATAGAGGAATACACAACAGTACTTTTTAAGAACTTCGTATTAATAAGGTCAACACCGGGGCTCGATCAGGGTTTCAGTGACTGGATTATTTTACTTACACCACCTGGGTCAGTAACAATAGGGTCCATGGAGAGATAATTACAGTTCTGAAGTTCAGGTATTCAGGGGTTAGAAGAAACAACAAAGTTCTGGCAAAAAACTGCATTGAGTAGGGAAGAACATTCGATTCTGGGTATAATAGAACCATCTGGCCCAGTCAATGTAATACTATTCGTTTTAGAAGGAGTGATCACACGCCAAAAATTTTTAGGGTCGTTAATAAGCATAGAAGGAAGGGTGCGCTCAAGAAAGTGTGATTTGGCAAGTTTTACTGCTGCAATGTATGCTTTGTTGGCGGTTGTGTATGCGTTCCGTCGGTAATCACTCGGGGATTTTTTAGCCAGACGATAGCAGCGCTTTTTTCGATTAGACAGCCTGTTTAACTGCTTATTGTACCAAGGCGCCTCCGGGTTAGAATTTGTTGTGCGCAGAGGGATGTATTTATCAATTAGTTCGTGAACTTTATTTTTAAACAGGTTCCAGTTTTCTTGAACGGTACGCGTATCAAAATGCAACAAGAAAATGTCCAGAAAGCAAGCTAGTTCGTTGTTAATAGTTTCAAAGTCTGCTCTTGAGTAGTCGCGAATTTGCTTAGTTGAGGTCGTAGCCTTGCTTAGTGGAACGTTTCTATTAAATGAAAGAAGCGAGTGGTCGCTCAGACCGGGTAAGTATGAAATCGGTGGAGCAAAATTAGCGTGCGTAGTTGATATCAAATCTAGTATGTTCGCGGTCTCTTGCGTGGTTCTAGTCGGTTCAGAAACGAGCTGGGAAAAAGAAAATAATGAACAAAGATTGAGAAATACTGTTGTTTGAGATGAAGGTGGTTTGGATGCGGGGGTTTCCGAGGACCAAGAAATATGTGGGAAGTTAAAATCACCCATAAGGAATATAGGAGCAGTGGAGTGTCGTGTAGAAAACAATATTCAGTGCATCGTGTAGTTCAGGCACAAACGTTGGGGGATATGAAGGTGGACGGCAACAAACGCCTATAACAAATTTCCGGTGCCCAAAGTCAACACAAGACCATACAGATTCTAATTCAGTGTGAACGTGAATTAAGTGAGATGGATAAGACTTTTTGACAGCAAGTAATATGCCACCGCCTTGACGCAAGGTGCGATCACAGCGATAAATGTTAAAACAGGACACGTCGAAGATTTCACTATCATGAATGTGTGTGTGCAACCATGTTTCAGTGAGTGCTACGATGTCTGCGCTAACGGTGTTAATGACAGAGTTACGGGATTCCCGTTTGCTTGTTACACTGCGAGTATTTGCTAGAATTACGGAGACACATGGCATCGGTGCTCTAGCTCCCCTCGCGTGTTCCTAGCTGGTAGGCCTGCCGGACAACGCAGACGCAATCGCCAAAAGAGGTGCGGCGGACGTGGCAGTGGGAAGTGGCGCAGTAGGTGGCGCCCGTTTTATTTCTTTTACGCTGTCAGACACGGTATCGTACATGAAGCACCGGTCATCTATTATTAGTTTGTTATAGCGCAATTGGAATTGGGGAGAGTGGGGTTGGCCTTTGCCGAATTCTACAAGTTTCTTTCTAGCCTGCCTAGTTGCGACTGAGTAATCTTCCGATACCGCAATGTCTTTAGTTTTTAAAACAGCGCGGTCGGAAAGAATCGCTTCCTTCATTTTGAAGCTGCGAAATTTATTGATGACCGGACGAGTTTTGGAGCTAGAAAATGTGCCTATGCGGTGAACGCGATCGACATCGTTTCCAGTAATGGCTTTTCCTGTCGCACTTGATAGTGCAGCTAGCGTCTTCTCCTCTGTGTCTTGCCACGATTCCCGCGAGTCCGGGATGCCATGAACGAGCAGGTTACTTCTCCGTGACCTGTCCTCTAGGTCGTCCAGGCGAGATTGCAAGACGTCCTGCTGCGACATCAAGCGTTCTGCAGCGTCGCTGACAGCCGCCAGGTCACCACTCATCTGCTCTATCATTTCCGACTTTGATTCTAAGCATTCAAGACGGCCGAAAATGTCAACCAGCTTTGTTTCTATTGCCTGCTGGCCGGACTTGATTTCTCTGATATCTGTTTGAAGATCGAATGCCCCTTAGTTAATGCGATTGTCCGTTCGTTGATGTCTTTTAGTATCTGAAGCATTGTGTTCATTTGCTCCGAGTTCGCATACTGAGGTTCGTCGGGAGCTGTGGATTGGTTTCGGGGTTTAGAATAATGTATAACCCAATTATGTGAACTTTATCATGATGTAGCATCAGTTTTAGATGATCGAGGACAGAATATTTTTTAAAATTTAGACTTCAGAAAGGCCTTTGATACGGTATCACAATCTATTCTGATTCAAGAACTGCAGAACTTGAAAATTCATCAACTAATTTGCCGATGAATTGCAGACTATTTTTTTCAACTAAACACAAGGTTGTTCTAGGTGGATCATGTTCATGTTTAGTTTCGGTGACATCAGGGGTACCTCAGGGTTCCGTATTCGACGCACTTCTTTTTCTTGTGTTTATTATTGATATTTCGAATACAATGAAGTGTCGTATTAGAATGCCATAAATGATGGCTCTGTGTTGTATATTGAACTGACCCACCAAACGGATTCCACCCAGCTTCGGGATCACCCTAATCACGTCGAGGTATGGTGCAATTATAATGACATGGTACTAAATACTAATAAATGCATTCACGTCCGTTTCAGTAAAAAGGTCAATGGGTTTACAAATCATTACGTATTAAACAACGAAGTTAATATGAAAGAACACAAACACAAGTACTTGGGTGTCACGTTTTCTGTGGATGGTAGATGGTCTGAAAACATTGCCAGTGTTCTCAGCAGAGTTGGAAAAGCCATAGGCTTTTTACAAAGAAATAATTAACATGCAACCAAGAAGGTTAAACAGGCAGGATATTACGCCTATGTCAGACCACTACTAGAATACGCCTGTCCTGTGTGGGATCTGTTTCACAAAGTACACATTCATACACTATAGCGCATTCAGTCGACAGCAGCGAGATTTGTTCTGGGAAAATGTGACCAAGCTGAAAGCTCCCAATGTATGAAAAGAGAACCTAATTGGCAATACTTACAAGATCTAAGACGTAATCTAAGATTGAAACCATTTTATTCAATCTATAACAAGGAAATGGCAATTAATCCTTCAGAATAATTAAAACCAGCGTATTGTCAATCCTCTCGTCATGATGATAAATTTAATGTATGGCCATACAACCCTTGAATGGACCTGCTTCACCATTTCTTTTCCGCGAGCCTTTGTCGAATTAAATAATTTACCAGCTGATTTAGTTGGTCGCAAGACTGTGGATTCAATCTGTGAGGCACTGTGCCCCCAAAAATTGTCTAATATGGCGCTGCGGGTAAAGTTCCAAATAAAATAAAAAATAACCTAAAAAAGCCAACTCTTATCTGTCGGTCAGCCTTTTCAGTAGTGACCAGAGCACCATTACACGTGCAGGTATATTGCCATGCATTACGCGTTTAAACAAAAACAAAAGTTTGGCCCCTGTTTTCTATTAAAAAGCTAAATGGCTGAAGCACACGAAGCTACTTGTATAATAAGACAACTAGTAGAAAGAAGATGCCAAAGGCAGGCCTGAGAAGAGTAGGGCGATTGTGCCTGAATGCGACCATAAACGCTCCAATGTTATGTGATGTTTATATATTTGAAAAAAAGAAAAAAATACCCCAAAACCAACATCAAGGAATGTATATTGAGATGCTACTTCTATATTTATAAGGACTGAAAATGAGACATTGCCCGTATGCACGTAAATTAAGGCCATGGTAAATATTTCCCTATAAAAGAAACTTTTGAGAGCACCGCTCAATTGCGAAATTTTTTACGAACTAAAAGGCCAAAAACCAAGAAAAATCAGCGCTGTAGAGTTTGCAACAGTGTATACATTAAACTAAGCTAGTAATACTGAAAAAAGAGAGATCACCCACTTCTCAAAATTACCGTAACTATACACAACACTCAGTGCTGAGCTAAGCCCGCTTTTCTGCAACGTTCGTGGTTTCTCTGGTGCTTTAAGTTTGCTTTACGGCAAAACGGGCTTGGCGCGATATCGTACTTTCAATCGAAACCAAGCTCCGCCTCAACGCTCTAGTGCGCCTGCGTCGGTAAGCTTTGATGCGCGGCCACACCGCTAGCGCTGGCACCCCTCGGAGCGAAGCCACTCGGCGTGGTGTTCGTACTAAGAGTGGACGACCTTGTACATACTCTCGATTGGACAATATACGAGAAGTATCAAATGTGTGTTGTCCTCTGCTTTACTTTGCCATACAGCCGCCCATCCGTTTTTCCTTGGCTTGAATGAATACCGATTCTGATCAACCGATCGCGTTTCATTTGGGCAGTTACAACTGTGTAAGCGGTGATAACATGGTGTAGCCAAAAAGCCCGATACCCTGATAGGCTCTAGCACTTAGTGCTGACATTGTTCACGTACTTTTAAATAGGAAGAGGCGATAGATATTTGGGGTTTAACGTCCCAGAAAATAGGAAGAGGAGACAAAATGAATTGCATGTGCGAAGGGTAGCGATGGAGAGGAGAAAACCACAATCTCGTTTTGGAACGTGGTGTGGTGAGTGACTTTAACAAAGGCTCCCTACATTATTTTTTAAACGCAATAAACCTATAAATTCTTTGCTAGCCGCTCTCATTGAGTATGTGGCACAGTTATTAGTAAAACAAGAACAACGCTCTAAAAGGCAGCTCTTCCAGCTTTCGCTGTGACTACGCTGGGCGTTTCGCGCAGGCCTGGCCTTTTTTAGGAGCGAAGCTCCTTATGGCGTGGCTTGGGCGTCCCTCGTATGTAACCACCAGTGGCACATACCCGAAATAGGTATAACACTTGACCTCCAAGGTGGTGCCAGCGAGAGATTTCTTCTGTGCGTTGTTTAACAATAAAAAATAGTGCTCAATGTACATGCCAATGGCTGCTAATGGAGAATGAGAGACATGAGCATTCGGCTTTTAGTCAATGCGCACGCTGCGATCCCCATTAGCAGCCATTGGCATGTACATTGAGCACTATCGGACAAGAAAGGGATGCTACATTATACTCGCTGGGTGTAACCTCCTTAGCTTTAGAAAGGTTTAGCGAGCGTTGAGTCGCAGTGCCATGAATACAATGAACTTGTATATACCATGAATGAACTCAAGGTGGGTAAAAATGAGAAGTAGATACGAAGCGCAAGCCGTAAGAAAGTAAAAGCCGAATTCTCCTGTCTCTCATTTCTCATTAGCAGCCATTGGCATGTAAATTGAGCCCTATCTGACAGGGAAAGGTTGCTACGTTATACTCGCTGGGCGTAACCTCCTTGGTTTTCGAAAGGTTTAGCGAGCGTTTGGTCGCAGTGCCATGAATACAGTGAACTAGAATATACCATGAACTCGAGGTGGTTAAAGGTGGGAAGTGGACCCAAAGCGCAGGCCGTTAGAAAGTGTGCGTGTGCCACCTCTCGTTTAGTCCTTGGAATGTCCGCTGGATGGCGGTGCTTCTATATGGGGAATATATGATAAAAAGATGCGAGATGGTGGGACTTGGAGTGTTGAATAGATGAACGAACGGACACACAAACAGATGCATGAATGGACGCATGAACGGACGCAGGGGCGGATGCACGAAAGAACGCAGGGACGGGCGCACAAACAGACGCATGGACGGTCACACAGACGGACGCATGGACGGACGAATGCTTCGCCCCACTCTCCATCATTCACTCCGTGGATATGCTGCCATTTTTTTTTCACAATGAAAATGGTGAATAGAAGTAACAAGAAAGCGTTTTACACAATGCAGATAACTGCGCAGTCATTACGTGAGGTTTTAAACAAAAGCTTTGTGGTTTTCGTGATCATGTGCCTGCGGTTCGTGACGGAGCCCGTAACGTTGTTGTTAGAAAAACAAATTGACAGTTGCGCCAAAAGGGTGAATCAACAATTGTGATAGCAACATCTTCGAATGTTTTACGAAGCAAGGCTAGCTTTTTTAGGTGGGTTATTAACGGTAGTAAACATGCGCTTGCGAAGTAACATAGTTCCCTGCGGCGCTGCGTCAGTAGATGAACACAACAAATCTCGTGCGTAGTGACGCCCTGGATATACGAAGTCAGGCTGGCAGACAACTCATTTAAATCCGTTGCCACGTAACTCTATAAAACGCTGGTGTAAGAGGACAAGGCTACTCCAGATATACACCGTTTCTTGCTGTTGAGAAGCAGCCCGTAGAAGCTCCCGCCCGCTATGGGGGCACAAGGTGCATGCTGATCGTTGCCGCTATGGCAGGGCAACCATAAGCACCTCCCCTCCCCCCCACCTTGCTTTGTTCACTGGCGAGGTAAGTGCGCGCGCTGACGAGCCCGGCTGGAAAGGTGATGTTCGCTCTAAAGAAAGAGGAGGCTAGCGCATCCTTTCCCCGTATATACTTACATATGGGAATGACGGCGGCGGCGGTGACGGCAAAAATCAGCCGAGACTGTCCATGTATTTATTATTGCAAGAAAAAAAATCGATTCTAAATCTGCGTGTTACACCGCAAATGTAGTAGAAAGACGACAGTCTTGCGTCTGGAGAGAGTGAACAAAACGTTCATTTGATGTTCTGCGCTAGAAAATCGGTGAATGACAATATGGAGGCAGACAGACAGACAGACAGACAGACAGACAGACCAAAATTTTTCCGTCGAAGGTCCCCAAGAAAGACTAAAGTCTTTAATAAACACCCACTGAAGCTCCCCGACGCATCGCAGTGTAGTGTAGCATATTTTAAAGCCGTCAGGCAGTGCTGTCGGCCGCTACTACACGCACACAGGGTGGAGCTCAAGCTGCTCTTTGCCGGCATCAGAAAAGCTTCGGTGGTTATAGTACAAGTGTTCTCGCACATGAAACACACAGGATAATTTCGGCTGCAAAATTGATATATCAGGAACTATCGCATTAGCGTAAGATCAATGCATCGTAAGCGCGAACTGTGATGGTGGGAAACCTACAAAATTCATGAAAGCACAAACTATTACACATTTTTGTTTTATTTCGCTAACGCTCATAAGCTCTAAGTAATATGTGAAGTCGAGGAAAACAAGTAAATTGTATTTAATAGTGCAGTGAAATTCGCTATGTGGATAACATTTTTTTATTGTTTAAGTTTCTTTGGAAAATGCTTATTGCTCTCGTCTACAAAAGCCAATATTCTCCGCGCCCCTAGCATGTGCCGATGTCTAATCAATGAACATGCACTAAAGACACCATTAAACAACTAAGCTCGTTGCAAACAGCCAGCCTACTGACAATTAATACAAAGGCAATATATCACCTTCTCTGTTGTGTCAACTTGGGCACGATGAGATGAAAGCCGGATACATTTACAAAGCCCGCATTAACACCCTAATCTTCTAAACGCGCATCACTGCAAAACCGGGTGCTACCATGTACATTCTCTCTTTTGTTTTCTGTCCCGACGAAGTGAAAACGCACTTTGAAAACAGCAACAGAGCAACAGCAGCTTTTGGGGTTATTCTGTGCTCCACGCGTAACCAAGCAGCCATGTGGATCAGATGCCATGGATTTTGATCTCGCCGTCCTAGAAACAGAGCGGCTTCAATGCCACAGCTCCGTAATCACAGCTTCTATTATTCTTAGTTTCTTTCATAAATGTGCTACTGCTTTTCTGGCGCGCTATATATAACAACTCTTCAAATTCGACTAAGGCGAACGAAAACAGCGAGACATAAACTTAACCAAAAATATTCTCACAGAGCTCGTTATTCTATAGCTTTTTTTCTTGCTGGCAAAATTTATCAACCTCACACGAGTCGAACAACCGAAACAAAGTATGAATAAAATGATGCACTGTTCGCATAACCAGGGAAGCTGCCTTGTCGGTGCGTTTGAGTGAAAATGATTTCGGCGCAATGTCGGTCGTCGACAGCGCTTGCCGGATTTCCTATGTTCAGCCTGATAAGGTTTGATGAAAATATGAAATTTTCGTTATTCTCTTCACTGTGCCGATGTCATTGGTAATCCTTTCTTCTCTCCTGCCTATCATGTTTGTCGCAACATCGCCCTGATTCATTAGTGAACTGCTTTTGTACGTTATATTTCCAAGAACGATGTCATAATCACACGGGAAACGCGAAATGTTTTCGACGAATTTTTATATTGTTTTTTTCGTGAGTCTTAAACAGCAGATAAACTGGCAGTGTTGGGTTTACACCTTCCGGACATAAAAAATGAGACAAGTTTGAGTCGCATAGTTAACTCATTCTGAAAGTTATTTTGCTTTGTTACATTCTTTTCTGTATATGCATAAATCAGTCCAGTTTTATTTTCGTTTCTCAAGGACGAACCACACATTCAGTGGAAAAAAAATTGATGCTGGCAATGAAACGCGCAGCCGAGTCATTGCGAAACCAAGAAAACTGATGTTTTTTTAGATCGTTATAAACTCTCTTGGAACAACTAACTTAAATAACCTTACGTGGTACGCACTGGCCATTAATACATAAAATTTGTGAAGTTGGAAAGCAGGCCAGTATGCTATTATTGGTCATTCTGCTGAGAAGTGGCGTATAGGTTTATACATCTGTAGGAACTATATGTACTGCTGTTGCTAATGGGGATCAGTAGTTATGGCGGAATAATTTATAATGGGTGCAAAGATTTACACTCTGAATTCCTTGCACAATTTGCATCGTGTGACGCTTGGGTTTGTTTCACTATTCTAACGTGCCATATTACACACGTGGCAATTGATTCCTTATATTACAAGACTCCCCTGTCGTTTTGAGAAACAGCTTCAATTGTCAGCACGACTTTGTGGTGAAATGCTCGACTACTATGAAGAGGACCCGGCTTTAAGTACAATATGATTCCTGTGAGCTCTTATTTTAATTAGGAAAACGTTTTATGCGAGCGTCCACCACGGCTTCGCCGACGTACACTGTCGTCGATTATGAAAGGGAACACGCGAACGCGTGGCCTATGCTTTGCGGCAGCTGCATACAGCACCACCAACTGACAGCAAAATAAAACACGTTCGGTTTCAGCCTCATTTGTTATAAAAAAACAATGTACATGTACAAAAAACAAAAAACAACAAAACAAAAAACAAAAACATGTACCGACTTGAATGCGATTCAGAGAACGTCCGGGTACGTCAAATTGTTTGACGGAGCCTTTGAACTGGGCTAATCACTCTAAATCTGGTAAGAGTAAGTGTGCTGGGTATAGCCACAAAACCGGACATATTACTTTTGGTTTCTTGATTATAATAAGCATTTAGCCAGAACCTGAGTTGGTGTGTAGATAACGCCAGCTATTTTCCTTCAGAACCGTGCAATTCTCACGAGAGGGACGATGGTCGCGAAGCGGCTAATGACATTTTCTTATCAGGTCTGCGTCTCAGAATATCTGCTTCTGGTCAGTGCAATGTTACCTCTGTGCAGCACCGTCCCCTGTGATGCCTTCATGCCGTATTCTCTCCGGATAAGAACGCCACCCCAAGAGCTAAAACCAAACTTTGGTATTCCTTGTGGTTTCCAAATCTCCGGGGAAAATTAGCACTTCTATTTTGCGCGTGATTCTTCTTGCTCGAAGTTACCGCGAGAATAAAATAAAGATCAACAAAGGCCTAAGACAAAAAACAAGGAACACGTAATAAAGATACATTGGGGAGGAGGTCGAAGTCTGTTCGACATTTACTGCGTGCTGCAATCCGTTTGCCCTTTGTCACGTTTTTTGGCGTACTGAAGAAACAGTGATTGATGACTTCAAGTACGTTTTGGTTCAAATGTGAGTGTATGGATCAAATGAAGATTAATCGGAGTGACTGTTGGTCTGTCGGAAGCAGATGTCGTGTCTTTAAAGCGGACGGCTATTCCCTAAAGGAATGCAGCTCCTTTCAGAGGCTGCGTTTCTTTTAGCATTGATATTTGAAGCAGGGCAGATCTGTAAGCGTAACAGTGTGCAAATTGGCGTGAGTTATTTTAGTGGCTTAATGTACCGACCTTCAGTCTGCACTGGACATTGTGTGGTTTCAGGAAACATTGTCTTCCTTAGCGCATGCCCTATTTCTTAGCGCATGCGGTAGATTCTCTATGCATGCATGCATAGAGAATCTGATAAATGCACACATGGCTAGTTGGAACCGCACATCGCGTATCATTCTTAACATCTGTTTTCACCAGCGCATAACGGTGCTGTTTTTACAGGCCTATCCCATACAGTAACAGGTCAACTTGACTTTGAACGGTGGCTACAACTGCATCTTGCTAAAGCATGTCTGTGCAGCAGTTCTTGTACGAATTTTCTGAGTCGTCTTTATGCGCACTGTCAGTACGTCTTGACTATAAATCGAGTAAAATTTAGGGCGAACAAAATGATTTTTCTGGGAAGACCTCCACTTCAAAACGGCGTACGAGGAGTTATTCTCTTTTTCATTTTTCTTGATCTGTAATCAATCACTGTATTCAATAACATTGTGAAACCAGTAATCTATACTCGTAATCGGAAGAATCCGTAAAGAAAGGTTTTGTCGAGCCTTCCGGGAGGCTGAACACAGCCCCTGTTTACTATAACCTTCCAATCATTATAAGATTCCATCTTCATCTTCTCCTTCCTCCCGTGTTTCGAACACTTGTAATCGGTTACTTATTTTCTGGAACTTCCACAAGTATGTTTTGCAGAGGGCATATGAACAAGCAGTAATCAGTGCACCGAGGAATTATCTTTTGGAAAGCACTAAAAGCGTATTCTATGCTAAAACTTTTCGCTCCAGAAAAATATTTCTGTGAAATTCGTGTAGCATAGAACTGATTCAGCATGCGATAACTCAGAGGTGTTGGCGCACTCTTTCTGAACTGAAAGCACTTTTAAAATTGTTTCGTTCTTACCCTTAATTTGAAGCATCCTTTAAGGTAGCATCTATTTTTCCCCATGGTAGACTAAATGACAACATCCGGTCATGAAGGTATGGCCCATTGTTTTATGGCCTGGATAACCACTGTCTTTTAGGGACGTTTTGTAAAGGACCCATAACAAGGACATCTCCATTACACCATGCAGGGAACTATTTTTCTTCATAAATGCTCTGAATGGTCTTCACTAAAATATATACATCTGTCTCATGTAGAATAGTTTAGTTATCTCGCATATAAAAATATTGTCGAAGAAAGAGATGAGCAATAAGAAGCAGTAGCCCTACTCAGCCTCCTATCAAATAGATAAAATCCGTGAACATGCGTGTGATTGACCAAAACACTGCAACTTCTAAATTTAATATATTCATGCTGTAAAACCACCGGAGATATTATAACGTGTACGCGAGTGAGGAGCTGCAGCGGCAGTTCACTCTGTTTTTATGGCGAAGCTAAAAACTAATGCTCACTTATATACAGCTTTGAATGCTTACTGTTTCCCCTTCAATACATCAAAAATGTGTTCAGTACCACTGCACACATGATTACTAGATTCTTTATTGAAATAACTGCTTGTTTAGAAAATATTTTTTTCTGCACGTATCTATACATAAAAATATTTTTAACCCTTCAATAGTGTGTGGCAAGGTGATGACAATTGTGCACTGGCAGTTATCACACGGTAAAACTGGTAGCATATCGAATGCAGGCATTGTAGCGGAAAATGTTGTGTTATCATTATCCGGGGTACACGCTGCCTACAACTGACAATAAAAACATCTCAGCTTATCCACGGAGTAAATAATAATGATGAGTTCGGAGAAGCGTCTGGTAGTACATTCCTGCTTCCCGTCCATTCGTTCGTTCTTGCTTCCGTCCGGCTGTTCATTCTTGCTTGCGTTCATGCGTGCATGCGCGCATCCATCCTTTTATCCGTGCATCCGTCCGTGCATCCATCTGTCCGTGCGTCTGTCCGTCAGTCCATGCGTCAATTCATCCGTCCGTCCATCTAGTGAACACTTCAAGTACCGCCATCTCGAATATT
The DNA here is from genome assembly GCA_013436015.1 of Rhipicephalus annulatus. Classification (NCBI taxonomy): domain Eukaryota; kingdom Metazoa; phylum Arthropoda; class Arachnida; order Ixodida; family Ixodidae; genus Rhipicephalus; species Rhipicephalus annulatus. The sequence goes on along the minus strand of WOVY01016105.1, from coordinate 76,893 downwards.
TTCACCATCATTCTTCATATACAAGTACCGCGATCCAGCGGACATACCAAGGACTTAGCGAAAAGAGGCTACCTACTACAACGCCTACTACTTACTACATACATGCATCAGGGACGGACGACCCACTGCTTAAGGAGCTTCACCCATAAAATATTACTCATTCACCATTATCAGACGTGTTCCACATGCTGCATCACTGGGGCCTCTCAGGACATTGTGGCACCTAAGAGACCTGACCTTTAACAGTAGAGACAGCAAAAAGGAAACTTATAGATGAGAAGAAAAACCAAGAATGCACAAGGTGATGCTCTTCGTGATAAAGTAAAAACATAGTAAACAGACTTATGCAAAATTTAGAAGGTCCTCGGATGGAGTACGGTTTATGTAGCATAGCATTCGATTAAGGTCAACAAGGCCATTATAGAAGGAGAAGCAAAGGTTTCTGCGGCTGAAGCCAAAAACGGCGCCAGGAAAAAAAAGAGTGCTACAGCCACGAATATAATCTAAGCCAATTCTTTTTAGCGCAGTTAAAAAAGAAGCTTTTTGTTGATGCTGAAAAAGAGGGGAAGAGGAAAAAGAAATCAATAGCTTTCGTATCGCCACAGAATGGACGTCTTGGTAGGCGAACAAGTGCAAACTTGTTTAGACGCTAAGCTTTTGTCAGTGAAAAAACAGCCTAGTGATGGGATATACCAGTGTTTGTGCCAGTCAAACACTTTTAGGGCAGACGTCAAGATAATAAACAAGATCTGTAGTACTAGAGAGTGAACTCAGGCGTCACTGTATACTGACGTTTCCACCAGAAGTTAGCGCCAATGTATGACGGAAGTATACAAAACAAAAGAAAGAACAGTAGCTAAAAAAGAACTGTTCTAAGAAATCAATTTTATTATTTAGAAATTACACTTTGTCTCTAGGTTTGGCCAAATTAAACGAAGCCCCTCATGTATACCGATCCTAAAGATATAACACGTGTGCATTTATTATAGTCGCTACCATCATTGAGTGAATATAGCAAGCACACTCCGGCTGCTTATGCACGTCATGCGCTTCATTTGCCTATAGAAAGCAAAACTACTTTGAATTCTCTGAAAAAAGTGAGAATTTCATCCCACACTTTTAAAAAATGTGACTCGCATACAATTGAACAATACATGGCTACTGATGACTATACCTCACATTCCGACGTATCACATTCCGACGTCATAGAGTTTGTTGCGTAATGCATAAAAGGATGACAAGCAAAAAAAATACTTGCAATAGAAAACTGACCATCTGAGGAAGTATCATGGGCTACCAATCTTTACTTATTTATGTAAAGCGCAACCTTAATGCGATATGCATTTTACCATAGAAATTTGAATAAATATTTATGAGGTAGAGTATAGTAACTGCATATCACAGATTGAACCAATGTCAAGTGATAATTTGCTGCGCTTTACACATCAGTAAGTTACTGATCTGGGGAGACTCCACAAATGGGCCTATGCATGGTTGGCAGTGAGGTGTTTAGCTTGCTACAGCTGAGCGGGCACATAGTGCCTGTCATGCTTCTCATAAATTGTATATTATAATTTTACACAACCATGAGGAGCGTTTTGCGAAGTTGGCTCGTCCTAAAATCAAGAGAAGCTCGAATAGTGTGTATTGGCACTTACGTACTATCAAAATAATATATTGTCTGGTTTAGCTTTCTGTCCGCCTAAACATGGATGCGTGCATGCTGTGCTCTGATCTGTAGAATACCAGCTTGCTGTCAGCATTGACGCTTTCACGCCGCCTCCCAAACTCTCACCTCCGTTCTAGCTTGTTTTCTTCGCCGGCGTTACCTTTGCCCGCAGTTATTTGATTTGATTCCTCTAAAATGTGGCACATAATCATTCTTGGACATTGTCCAAGAAATTTTCCTGCATGAATTACAGTGTACAGTGTTTATCAATAAGTATAACATAAAATACATATAACATAGAAATATATATATATATATATATATATATATTATATAGAGAGAGAGAGAGAGAGAGAGAAAAAGCACATGAGGAAAAAGAAGAGAAATTCTGAGATTTTGAGATGACCAGAACGCTACGTTTGTTTTACGCAACCATTCAGACTGTATGTGTTAAAAAACTTTTTTAATGTTACACAACAGTACTGTCCCAAAACAGGTGCCAAGTACAGCATAGTTTCCACCGTCAACTAATCATTTGTCGTCAGGAAAGAAATATCTATAAGCGTTTTTCTAAGTAGAGTATCGGTGACGAGATAAAACCCGTGCTTGATCCCTCTTTTTATGAATATATACAACAGAAAAGTGAAACGTGTCGTCACAGATGTAGTTGAACACTCATTTTGCATTGTTTATTTACAATGGCGAAGGAATACATCCTGCAGTAAGAAATCGCGATGTCACGGGAGGAACAGCAAGCAACTTTAAACTTGTTGCACATACCTAAAGCTGAAATCACTAACGATAGGAGCACGCACACGACGAGCGTGGACAAACAACTGTCACATCTGTAGCTCGACTCCTTAAGCACGCTGCTCAAACTGAAAAAAATAAGTGCGTAACTGACGGAATGTTATACACTTTGACGATCGCGAACAATAGTCACAAATACTTTTTTTCGTTTTCGAGCAGTGCACTCCTTTCTTAAACTTGGCCGTGGCAGTGAGTGAAGTGACGTTCGTGCTGTCTTTGACTACCATAACTTCAAAGCGAGCTTGCGGTGGAAGTACTAGAAACACAAGGCACCCGAATCCCGAAATACGTGCACGTGCGATTGAGCCGTCACGCTATAGAACATGTATACGCACTTTGACCAGGCCATGCGGAGGCACGCTAGCACATCGACGCATGTATTGCGCGGCGTAACTGCCACTAGAGCGCACGCACACAAGGCGCGCTCGTCATGCCCTCTCGCTACTGATGATGAAAACGTGCTGAAGTGCCCAACTCTCAGGGCGTCAGCGGTACATGGTATATATAAATGGTTCGCCGTTAACATTTTGGAGGAGGATCGCTCTGTGACTAAGTAGTTAGCGTCACACGCCGAGAAGCGCGAGATCGCTGGTGCGATGTCTTGTTGCGGCACTTTTTCTTCCAGTTTTTTTTTGCTTTGCAATTCGTTAGAACACTTTCTACAGTGCCATACTCGTGATGGATATACGTGAAGGGGCCGTATTAGACGCTGACATATAACACTTTTGTGTTAAGCTAATGTTCGATTGCTCCTATTTCTTCGCAGAATGCACAGAAAGATGATATCCACCTGAACAGCTCTCTGTAAATTTAGATTAGGTGGGGGGACATGACATCGAAATCTGCTAATTACAACTTCAAGCTTTCTAGACTGACTTCACTGAGGTCGCCTATGGAAACTTATGGTAGGTATATCTTGTCTAAGCAGTTATTTTGTTGATCATATCTGTTCAAATTGCTGATTTTTATACATGATCGTGGTTATATACAGCACTTCTGACAGTACGGATATTATTGGGCCATAAAGCACTTGTCGCACTAAGGAATCAGCCAACTGTGTAATTCACGTTCCGCAGTGGCCAAGAACCCAAAGTAATTTTATGTGTTGCGGTGGTACTAATGTTTGGAATGTCCTTAGAGGTCGAGAGTTTTCAGAAGCTGTAAGAGCTGTTTTCATTTGACGGAACTTTTCAAAGTGCTAAAATAACCACCATGAGCTCAGCTTCAAAAACTGGAGTGAAATCAGGCCACCTCCCTGAGAAGGACCAGCCAATGAAATCAGAAGCAATAACTATGCCTGCATTTTCATTTCCCACAGAAGCATCTGTGGCTATAGTTTATTTGTTTTTGCAGGAACCAAGTAATCTGTTATTGTGTTATTTATAAATCTGACAGACTTCAACTTAGTTGATATTGATATATGGGGTTTACGTCGCATAACCACCATTAGAGAGTGGAACTTAGCTTTCGGGGAAAAAGTTTCCTCACCTACCAAACATTACGATTCAAGCCATCGGTTTTAATTACATTTGTAATGTTTCGAATTTGTTGTTTCAAGGTTCTTTTCAACAAACATTATCTGGGTTACACGAAACCACGGCCACTGAGCGAAAAAAAGGCACCTGGGCCTGAGATAAAGGCATATTGAGAGGCTCTTGCTGGTAAGCTCTAAAATTTAAAGAAATGTTTGCACTGTCAAAATGTGGGTTCGACTAAGTAGTGTTGGCAGGCACGCTTTCCTATATAGCACATGTATAGCCATAAACGTGAGTAGTCCCAGAGACATTAGCAGTGCTTAGCGCTCCAAGACAACCACAGGTTTCGTTTTATGAAAAGGGCCACCCGAGAATAGTGATACATAACAGCCGCTAAACGCGGCTGCATGAAAGAGGAGGAAAAGTGAGTTTTTGATTTATACTGGACTGGCGCCATATTGCTCGTAGTGTTCTGTGCGTTGTAAATACATTATTAAAGAAGTTACTTGTAACATTATTGGTGGAGGTGGACGACTTCCATACCTTGATGGAGATGCTCAGTGGTCGCAACACCGGCGACCCTTCGACTGCTTCGACTGCTGGCACTTCCTCTACGCCGCCCTCATCAGTCCAAGTCTCCAGCTACGTCACACTCTCACACCTCCGGGATTCCAACACTTTCTCCGGTGATGGTACGATCGATCTCGACACTTGACTGAACCGGTACGAGCGCGTCAGTGCTACTCACCACTGGGATCCCACGCTCATGCTCGCCAACGTGCTTTTCTACCTGGACGGCCCTCCTCGAACATGATTCGAATGCCACGAAGCCGTAATTACGAGCTGGTATCTCTTGAAAGAAAGATGCGCAACCTGTTTGGCGATTTATCTGGTCGTCAGCTCACTGCGAAGAAGGCTCTTGCCACACGGGCCCAGCATTTTACCGGACCTTATGTCTCCTACCTTCTTGACATCTTCGCCCTTTGTTCCAAGGCCGACCAGTGCATGTCGGAAAACGAAAAGATTAACCACGTCTTGAAAGGCATTGCCGACGATGCTTTCAACCTGCTGTTGTTTAACAACGTCTCCAGAATCGACACCATCCTTAAAGAATGCCGATGTCTGGAACAAGCTAAAGCACGCCGCATAGCCCAAAGCATCGTGCGCCTTCCTAAACACAGCGGCTACTTCTTTGTGTGACGACGCGTTCAACCAGGCTCCTCGATGTGACAACCTCACACGCATCATTCGTCGAGAGATCAAGCAGCACAACTGGTAGCCACGCCATTCACGACGCGTGTGCCTTCCCCGACCACGATCTCTTTGAATCAAGCCGTCGTTCGTCAAGAGCTATCGAATGTCGGCCTACATCGTGTTCCTGCCATATACCCTGCTGAGCCTTCTTATCGCCCCCCTTCTGCTCCTCGCATCCAACGCAATCCGTCCAAATGGCATACCCTTGATGACACGCCCTTATGTTTTAACTGTCGACGCGTTGGTCATATCACTCGTCACTGCCGCAACCGCTGTGCTCCAGCGTCACATTATGTACTTCCCTCTCACGCCACTTCTGTCGGCCAGTCGTCTCCATAACTTTCTCCATCAATGCCGACCACATGTTCCACTCTTGTAGCACCTCCGAGCAGACCTCGCTACGACCGGTCACCGGCCCCTGCCCATCGTCAGTCCCGGCCACCTCAACAACGCCGTGCTGCCTCCCTGACATACTCGCCGCACCTCCGACTGGAAAACTAGGCCGTGCAGCTTCTTGAGGTGGAGCTGCGGCGACGACCCTCGTAAGAAATCCTCGCTTAACGTTCACTACGAACCAGAACCTTTTGAACGTTGCTGTCGACAATGTTCGTGTCAGCGCATTGATAGATAGTGGCGCGCATGTGTCCATTATGAGTGATAACCTTCGCCACCGACTTAAAATGTCATGACCACCCTCAACCGAGCTGTACGAGTCGCTGATGGAGGAACTGCCGCAATTACTGGCATGCGCTCTGCGCGAGTTTCTATTGTAGAGAGAAGCACTGTCGTTCTTTCCGCCGTTTTCGAACATTGCCCTCATCAAATCATTCTTGGTATAGATTTTCTATCCACGCACTCTACCCTCATAGACTTTTCAGCTGGCTTTTTCCATCTCAATTTACCTCTCTTTTCCGACCGGACCAGCCCACCGCAAACCAGCCTCTGCTGCTTGGATTTCACGCACCTCCTGCCTAACTCTGCCACACACGTCGACTTATTCTCTACGCCGTCAGTACCTGATGGGGATTACATGGTGGCCCCGATTCCTGCCGTGATGCTTTCGCATGGGGTTGCTGTGCCGCATACGATTCTGACGATTACGAGAAACGGCACCTTCCTTCCAGTGGTCAACTTCTCACTGATTACCCAAGCTTTACCACAGGGTATCTCCCTGACCAAAATAACCGCTCCTCAAGACGATCATGTGGAGCCGTTCAGAGTAGACGATTCGTGAAGCTCAGTCAGTGGTTCCACTCCATCACGTTCTTGGGGCGCCGACATCGAGTGAATCGTGTCATCGGACCTCGCGTCTGAGCAAGCAGCAGTGCTTTCGCACGTTCTTGAGGGCTATCGTAGCATTTTCGACTTTGGCAGCAGGCTCTAAGCCAAACGACAATCGTTCCCCATCGCATCAATACTGGCCATGCGACTCCCATTCACCGACGCCCCGACCATGTTTCTGCGTTGCAGCATGCAATAATATAACAGGAAGTTGGGAAAATGCTCGCGAAAAACATTATCGAGCCTTCATGCAGCCCCTGGGCTTTTTCAGTCGTCCTTCTTAAAGATAAGAATTGAACACGGCGCTTTTGTGTCGATTACCATCACCTCAACAAAATTACAAAAAAGACGTTTATCCATTGCCTCGCATCGACGACGCTCTCGACTGCCTGTACGGTGCTACTTATTTTGCAAATATTGACCTTCGGTCAGGCTACTCGCAGATAACCGTCTACAAGATAGACCGTGAGAAGACCGCATTTATAACTCCTGATGGGCTTCATTAGTTTAAGGTTATGCCCTTTGGTCTCTGCAATGCGCCAGCCACATTTGAAAGAATGATGCACTCATTGCTCCCAGTGTTGAAATGGCCGACCCGCTTGTGTTACCTTGACAATGTTATTGTCTTTTTGCCCACATTCGACACATATTGATCGTTTATCAGCTATTCTGGACGTTTTCCGTCAAGCAGGACTCCAGCTAAACGCCTCCAAGTGCCTTTTCGCTCGTTGTCAAATTTCCGTGCTCGGTCTCATTGTAGACGCTCAAGATGTGCGTCCAGACCCAGAAAAAATTCGCGCAGGCACAAACTTTCCCGTTCCAAGGACCACAAAGAAAGTCCGCAGTTTTTCGGTGTTGTGCGCCTCTTTCAGATGCTTTGTTAAGGACTTCGGGACCATTGCACGCCCTCTCACAGACCTCTTGAAGAAAGATGCCTCGTTTATCTGGGACCAGGACAAAGCGTCATGGTTTACCTAGCTTACGACCCTGGTTACAACGCCACCAATATTGACTCACTTTGATCCATCAGCACCAACCGTGGTTCACACGGACGCCAGTGGACACGGCATAGGAGCCGTGCTATTGCAGCACCAACAGGGACATGATCGTCTTATAGCCTACGCAAGTCGACTGCTATGTCCAGCCGAGCGCAACTATTCCTTTGCAGAGCACGAGTGCCTCGCCCTTGTATGGGCCGTCGCCAAGTTCCGTTCATACCTGTACGGGCGCTCACTCCGTGTTGTCACGAATCATCACGCGCTCTGCTGGCTAGCTTCCCTGAAGGACCCCACAGGACGTCCTGCTTGTTGCACCCTACGCCTTCAAGAGTACACGTTCTCTGTTGTGCATAAAACAGGGCGATTACATCAGGATGCGGTTTGTTTATCCCGCTACCCTGGGGACGAGGCAACCGATACTGATGCTATCGAGGACGTTTTTTCCGTGTCGCAGCTGCTGACCATTGGTGAAGAGCAACGCCAGGATGCTCCTTCACGAGCCATCATTGACAAACTGTAATTAACGCCTCGCGACCCGTCCCTACGAAGGTTTTCGGTGAAAGACGGGATCCTATACCACCGTAACCTTGATTCCTTCAGATCAGACTTACTTCCTGTCATCCAAGCGCACCTGCGTTCCACTGTCCTGCACCAACTTCATGACGCTCCCATGACGGGCCATTTGGGCGTTTCTCGCTCATACAATTGGGTACGACATCGGTTTTTTTTCCTGGACTTGCCCACTCTCATCAAAGTTATTTCGCCGCTTGTGAGCACTGCCAGCGTCGCAAAACGCTGTCTGCTCTCCCAGCCGGCTACCTTCAGCCGATCGACGTTCCCACTGAACCTTTCTTTCTTGTTGGCCTCGACTTGTAGCGCCCTTTTTCACTCTCCACAAGCGGAAATAAATGGATTGCTGTTGCCACAGACTACGCGACGCGGTACGCAATCACACGAGCTTTCCCGACCGGTTGCGCTACCGACATTGCGGACTTTGTGCTGTACGACATAATTTTAGTGCATGGTGCTCCATGCCAACTTCTCACCGACCATGGCCACACGTTCCTATCAGCTGTCGCTCACGAAATTCTGAGGTCTTGCCATACCGAGCAAAAGTTTACTACTTCGTACCATCCCCAGTCAAATGGTCTCACGGAGCGCCTCAACAGGACCTTATCCAATACGCTTGCCAAATACGTTGCACCAGACCAGCAGGATTGGTACATTCATTTGCCGTATGTGATGTTCGCCTACATTTCATCCCTTCACAACACTGCCGGCTATTCAACCTTCTATCTCCTATATGGCCGGGACCCAACTCTACCCTTAGACACTTTGCTACCTGCGGCCACTGAATATGCCGAGGAAGCTATCACCCGTGCCTACCTCACGCGCCAAGTCGACCGTAACCGTCTACAGGCCTTACATGCGCACCAACGCCATCTCTACGATTCTCACCATAGCGATGTGCACTTTCCTCGGGTTTTTTCATACTCCTCTGGTCACCTACTCGGCGTGTGGAACTGTCTGAGGAACTGTTGTCGCCCTACACTGGACCATTCCGTATTGTTCGTCGACAGACGTCACGTACGAGATTGTGCCAACCGATCCAACAAAGTCATCGTCAGCTCTGAGTGACACCATTCACGTGGCTTGGCTAAAACACTATTATCCCCCTTCGACATCATCAGCGTGGATTTAGCACCGGGACGGTGCTTCTGCCGCTGGGGGTTATGATACGTAACAGCCGCTAAACGCGGCTGCATGGAAAAGGAGGGCGAAGTGAGTTTTTGATTGATGCTGGACTGGCGCCATCTTTATCGTCGAGTTCTGTGCGTTGTACATATATTTATAAAGAAGTTACTTGTAACAATAGTATGCATCTGAATTCCATAACTAGGCACACGTGAATGTTTTACAACATTACCGAGGTGTGCGTTCGTAACCCGTACGCAGCTTGCTCAGTAAGCCTGAGGTCTGTTGTGCCTGAACCGCTATATACTATTTGTGGCGTCCACTACCTTCCTGACTTTGCAATGAATATAATGCCCAGCAATTTGATCTATTCAACTTGTTGAATTGGTTCCGGTTTATATAGTACTGAAATCGAAATCGTGTCGGCATGCGGAAGCACTAACAGTGCATTTTTGCAGACATTTAGTGATAATGCAATGGACTGCAGCCAAACTTCTCCCACATCGTGGTATACTTACAGTTTGCAATGGGTGGTAAAGCAATAAAACAGTGTTGTAAGTACAAAGATACAACATAATGCAATGATAGCTATAATAGGCACATTTTAGCATGAGTACACAGTGCAAATATGCTTATAACAAAACATATATGGGCGTTTTTAAATACACAATAACATATATTACAATGCAATATGCAATACGTATTCCAGATGTGTAGTATTTATACCAACGTTGCCTTGAAGCTGCAAGATACAACAAGGCTTACAAAAGCTGTTTAACAAAGTCACAAAAGCATAGTGATCTGAAATGTTTATATGTCATGCGGGAAGGCAGCTCTACTCATTTCATATGCCTGGTATTTTTGGCTGTTAAAGTTATTCAGTATTACAGAACGCAATGGCAACCTTTTGAGCGTCATCCAGACGGCGCTAGGCATAATTTACAGGAAATATCAGCAAACCACGTAGGTGGGAATGATGATACTCTTTGTGAAAAATTCATACGTTTGTAATAAAACGCAAGGTTTTACGACGTGAAGCAAGAGTAACTTATTTAAGGTTAGTCGTCATTAGTGTGTAGGCCACACTTCAATTGTAATTGGAGAGATTAAAGCGAATGGAGTTGTTACTTACCATTTATATTCAACACACGAAATAAATCTAATTTGTATCTTAAACAGTTGCAGAATAATCGGGTTTAGTGACAAAGACTGTTTTGAACAGAATTAGTTTGACGGATGAAGAAAATTTCGTAAATTTACAGTAAACATTGCTAAGCACGTGATTAACGTTAGAATCAATGTAGCTATTATGCGCATTGGTTGCTACTGCTATGAACGCTGAGGTATCTTTAAGATGTTATTGTGTGTTATTGAGGTTTTAACCCAGTCAACTAGTAATTTGCTAAACACGCAAGAATTGACTTTTTCAAATCTTCACTTTCGTAAGCGTAGTAATACGCCTGTTCAATGCAGCATTAAGGTAAGATTGAAGGGCGTCGTCGCTGGGTATAGTCATTTCACGAAAAAACTTGGAATCAAAAGCAAACAACCAAACTTATGAAGAGACAAAAGATGACAAATATTTCATATAGATTAGAAAAAGAAGACGACCTAGGACAGAGACATTTTGCAGTTCATAAATTACTGCACTTCCAGCGGAGTTAGTTTTAATAAACAGACAAATTGAAAGCGGTCAGTAAGGAAACTTTCTACATATCGGTTAGAAGGTAGGGATCAAGTTTAAATACAGGTAACTTATAACATAGCACTCTGTAGCACACCTAGTAAATGTTTTACAATAAACCTAGGAAACCTCTGTCGACCTAAAGTTTGTTATTAGGATATAGTTTAGTTTATGAACGAATACTGTTAATAGTGTTTCACAGGAGTACAATTTTCGAAATCTATTCTGCGATTGCATGAAAATTGTGTCTCGGAAAAGTTAGGTAGATGAGAATTCAGAGCGTGTTCTATAACTTTAATGGGTATACTAGTAAGCTGAATAGGTATGTAGTTCGAAGGAAAATGCTTGTTTATGATTTATAATTTGGAACTACATTTTCGGCTTACTCGTATGGGAGAATGCCATCTTTAGATGAATGTTCAAAAAGTTTTACCAAGGAGTTTCGATTTGAAAGAAGCTTGCAATTTATGTGACCGCAGCCTGGTTCCGAAAGTGGTTTTAGTGACCTAATGTTACTTCCGGTACTTTCGTGCCTGATAAAGACAGGAAACCTTTAATCATGCTCGTATGGTTAAATTATTCGAGAAGTGGCAAAGGGGAGCAAAAAAATAATTTTGAGAAAACGTCAAAGAGAATGTTGGAGCATTGGGGAGCTGGTACAGCATCAACTATAAGATCTTTAAGTAAGAAACCATCGTTGTCCTGATAATTATTGTCGTACCTAAACGTTCAGGGTTAGTCGGTACCATGGGAGGTAAGGTATTGCCTAGAAATCAATCCCTGGCAACATTTATTTTATGTGCGTATTCCTCAGTGATCGGTTTCCATGTTATCCAAGTTGCATTATTATTGCTACCTTTCGGCGATTTGAACGGATATTTGTTTTCATTGAACACGCGTTTTAGCAGATAATCATACTGTTTTTTGTCTGTTTGTCTCTTTTTGAAGGGGGAGTGGTTGGGGTGGGAGTAGGTTTTGTAGAAAGTATGTTTCTCGGTTAGTTCAACAAGCACAGCGAGAAAGGTACTCTAGTACAACTCTACGTCGCCATCTGCAAAATCACGTGAATATTTGTCAAGAAAGACAGCGATTTTGCCGATAATGGGGAGAAAGTCAACCTTTTCATATTGCCTAATATATATTCGTTCTTTCAGTCGTTTTAGATGCTCAATACGAGCTTTGCATTAAAATATAAAGTGATGGAGACGTATTCCTTGCAGGCATGTTATTTCAGAAACAAGGTGCGTTCGGGTTGCCGAGGTATTCAAACGAACTGGGTTATCCTGGTTTGTTTCTTAGACATCTGTGCGACAGATATTGTGCTGCACAGCTCTTTGAAGCCTTGTGCCATGAATGAGTCGGGGATGGTTTCTTCTATTACAATATTAGGCATAATATTATTACAAAGTAGCAAAATTAGAAGTGTGGCACGTCACGAGAAAAAACCCTAATTATTGCGTTGTGCAAGTCACACAAACGTTGCAATGAAACTTGCGGGGTTATACCAAATATCGAAAATTATTTTTTGATAGGCTAGGTACACAACTGCCACACGATCTCCAAACTGGCAGCAGTTCGAACGCAATCGAAAGACAGCCTCTTGCTCATCACCAAAAGAGGCATTTTTACGCGTGTTGTATTTTGATCCATTTCCCAAAGACTAATCCCTGCTTGGCGCAGGCTGTGTAGCAGTTTTTTGAGAAGCATCGCGATTACTTTAGATTGTTCTGAGAAGATTAGTTGTGTATCCTGACACCAAAGGCATCACATAAAAAGTCTCCTGTGCCTTTTTATTGAAAAAACAGCTAGTTAATCTTTAGCTGAAGCCGTATACAATTAGGTGCAGTGACTCGTTGTAATTGTGTGGAGCCCTGTTCTCCCGTAATTTCTCTATGACGACCAGCCAACTTGTGCTATTCGAGATGAGATTTACTGTGAAAAATGATTCGTTAACGTGACACCAGTTCGGCTGTAACAGAAAAACAAAGCGGTATTTGCAGTGCTATAAAAACCCATCTTCTGGAAACAAAAATAAGAAGCGAGAGATTTCATGAGATACTCCCCTGCTTGGGTTAAGCTTAGAGCAGGAAAAAAAACGAACTAATCTATTGCCAGCGTTGTTTCACAAGGTAATTAAGCTTGCGTCAGTGAATCTTGCCGCCACCGTCTCCTCATGCAGCTTCTTGTCACTGAAACCAGCCTCACTCTAAGTAATTATTACATTAGGGTGCATAGAGTGGCTATTCAAACAGCGAATAATGATATAGACGCAACAAATACAAGTGGCATATGCAGCCCACGATTTCATAAGGAACGGTGGTTTCAAAGCCGCTTTGAAAGAAGCGTTTAAAGTAATTCCAAAATACTTATCCAAAATGTTCGCCTCTAATGGTGCTATTTTGAGCAGCAGACTGGAAGAAAGTTGAGCGCAAATAATGGGTCCATATTTTGCCGCCGAAAGACGTCAGTCCGTGGCGTGCACGAGTCGCTGTTATTGCTCTGCTGGCAATGCTCCAGAAACGATTGTTTGCGATGCTGTGACGCAGTGCCCTTGGCCTCAGTATTTGTTCGCTTTTGCAGAAAGTGTTCGCAGATGCTTCATGCGTTGGGTATGCGTGACAATATGCTTTACTCGATCGCGTTTGTAACTATCAGTTACCTTAAACGAATATTGAAATACAGTCAGGAATTTTTCGACTTTCCAACCCATTAAAGAGTAGTATGGCAGTATGATACAAAACGAAGCGGTTGCTTCTTCTGACGTTTCTCAAGCTTCTGTAAATATTATGCTATAAAGACTCCTTGGCTCGGTATATTGCGGTTTAATTAGGCACGTGCCCATTACCAACTTACCCGACTTATGCCAGGGATCACAGGGGTGCTGAAGCATGAGTATAGACACATGTTCCGAATTCTCGAGTTGGTCTCTGAGCGTAGTGGATGACTGTTTTCTTGGAAGTTCTCAGCTCGACCTCGCTCCCCTGTTGATAGAAGTTAGACGATGCCACACTGAGCATATATTTTGTTGTCAATGAGTCAGTCAGACTCATTGGTTCACAATAAATTGAGAGCTTACTCAGACTCACTCAATAAATGTATTTTGCTCCAAAGGCTCGTTCAGAATTACCAAAACTTACTGAATTGTTCTCCCTCGGACACAGACTCACTAAGTTTTTTCTCAACCACACAATAAATTGAAGCTCATCGACATTGCTCAACCGCACTCACTCAGACTGAAACGCACGACTTGACCTGAGTGAGTAAGCCAAAGTAAGGCGAGGCACGACTCCGTGGACGTAAAATCGGCTTTTTAGATCGTAATGTCAATACTCTTTAACGCTAATATCTCATATAACCAGTGCTCTCCCTGACGCGTTTTGATCTACTTTCGAACACAGTAATACCTCGTTAACCAGAACTGGCATATTTTGAAAAATCAGCTTAGTCAAGCATTTTTTTTTGTGCCGGACATTTTTCAACACGTCCCATGTATATTTTGCCTTTATCTCGGAGTGTTTTTGGGACAGATTGGGGGTAACTCGAAATCTCGACTAGGAGTGGAATGAAAATTTCACCGCTCGACCATTTCACAAGGTTTGCGCAATGCTGCCATGCCTGAAATCTGTCGATTTTTTCATTTTGCTGCGCCTGTCACTACTTCAATGTTTTCCGTGAACGCAAAGTGCACAAAGTCACAACTGAGCTACATGTCAACTTTGTCAAGCAACCATGTGGAACGTTAAGTGACACCTGTGCTGGGCAGGTAGGCCGCCCACGCTTGGCGTAATTTGTCTCGTTCACTTTGTGCAGTGCACATGATGTTCCCTGAGGTGTGATTTCCGTTCGTCTACGTAAACCATACAATACTGTTTTTTTTTCGCTGACTTCGAGGAGCAGCAACTTGGCACGAGATCGGCAAGCATGACCTCAAAACAGTGGAAGTAGCTAACGCTAGAAAACGAGGTTGTCCTAATTAGGAAAGTAGGGAAAGAAGGCCGAACCAAATCAAGCATCGCGCCGGAATTTGGCATGACTTAGTCTACGCTTTCGATGGTGCCGAAACAATAAGCAGAAGGTGTTGGATGTATTCCAGCAGAGTTTTTTCTGCCAGCGGAAGCGGGTTCGAGGGTTAAGTTCCCAGATGTTGAAGGGACATTGATGGTGTGGCTGCGAAGTTTCAGAGCAGCCAACCTTATCGTAACCACACCAATAATAATCAAGAAGCAGACGCCCTTACGAATGGCTTCGCAAATGGGGCACACGGAGTTCAGTAGCAGGAGGAACTCGTCTCACTGCTTCAAAAAAAAAGATATCAGTGTTGTATCCAAGTCAATGCACGTTGAGAGCGGTTATATCGACGCAGCCATTGCATAAAATTGGCGCAGCAGCCGGCTCGCCGAGTAGCGGTAAAGTTTTACCGACAGCGACATTTTTTAACCTTGATGAGGCAGCACTTTTGTTTTCTTTAATGTTACTGAGCCACAACGTTCTCACCGAAGGGGGGAGCGTGCTCGGGAGTGAAACAACGCGAATACAGGGTCACTGTCTTTTTTTGGGTCAATGCCACGGGTGGAAAGAAGCTGCCAGTTTGCCAGAAGCAGAGATGGCCGAGACAGATGATTGCACAGGCTGTGAGGAACTTCGTCAAAAGTTATCAAGCTAACTTGTCATGGTGCCGCCGAAAATGACGTGACTTTTCTGGAGTACACTGTGTGAAATGAATGTGATGGTGACCGGAGAAATTTCAGGTGCCAAAATTGTACAAACAGCCACTAACGTAGGGGACGACGAAGACGGCGACGATAACGAACCACATCGAGTGATTCTGACATTAGACGATAAATTTGCGGCGCTTGCTTCCAAATAAGGTCGAGTGCAGCGGCGGGTAAGATCGACTGATGACTTGTGTCAAGCAGCTGGAGGACGCCTTCCAAGATGCGAGTACGTCTGGAAAGCAGACGTGCTTTAGCCAGTTTTCCTCTGCTACATAAAATGACAGCGCGGCAAAACCCAGCTGGGCTGGTTAAAATCTCTTTTGTGTTATTGTTTCTCTTTTGTACCTACACGAGTTAGACAATGCCGCTGAAGAGGAGGTAAGCAGCGGTTTTTCTAAAAAGCGCAAATATTTTCCGGCGATGAGCGTAAACTTTGCTTTCCTTGAAACTTTATTTCAAATTTTTTCCGGGTTTTTGTGACATCTCGGTAACGAAGTATTACTGTATGAGTTGCAGATAGTTTCACTACACTAGCGACATTTTTATGGAATACGATAGTGAAAATAGTTTTTCTTCAAGAGTTTGTGGGGAAAGGTTATGGCACATTTTTCTCTAACTCATGGCTGTGAACAATAAATAATGTTGTGGCGTAAGAACGCTATAGTGTACTGAGCTAAGTGCGAATTGACCTGTGTTTAAGCGTAAGCCAATATAACCTCTTCAGGCCGAAAACACCGAGAAGTTTACGGTGCCGAAAACACCGAAGAACACCGAGAAGTTTACGAGTTCTTAGGAGGAAACAGTGATGCTAAAAAGGAAGATTGGGTTTCCTCTATTTATTATGCATCATCTAGTGTCACACCCAGAGTGCTACAGATAGTGCAGTTCCGAGTGAAACATTCGATGCGAAAAAAATCGCATCCAATAAATTAAGTGGATTATAGTAAAGGCCACTGCCATCCAGTAGCAGCCTAAATGCCGCAAGTGTCTTGTTCAGGAAAAAGCAGAAGCCTGGAAAAGTTTGACAAGCTCTTTAAAGCTAAGCACGCAACCAAGAGAACCACGTGACGAAACAAGAAATAAATATTGTGTCTAGTTTTAGGATGTAAAGTCATGCTGTTCAAGAAAACTATCAGGAAATCAACAGATTTATGCAGCAGAATAATATGAAGCTTGACCTTGGGACCGTCTGAAAGACAATTTTTGGAATGATCTTTATGACTATTTCACACTGAATTGACCGCTTTCTACTGCAAGCCGAAATTTTGTGTTGTCTGAACGCAGGGCCGTTTTCACTGGACGCACCCCACGCTGCATAATACATCATTGACCACGGGGCGAACGTGGCATAGATGTGCTGAAACCCGGTTGTTGTCTCGAGGATCGGAAACTACGCTACCCGGTCGTGTAGACTTCAATTATTCTCGTATGCATGAAGCAAGAAAAAGCAGTATTGCTTCCTTTTCTGGACATGCCACTGTCTTGTTCTTCATGAAGAGCTGAAAAAACCGTCGACGCCTTTGGAATTATCGGGTTTGTTTTGCTCTACAAGACCGTGACAAGATCAGGGCAGGCCAACTTCTACGTCATCCAAAAAATCAGGACGTAAACTAGAGTAAAGCATTGAGTTGGTTAAACTCGCGCTTGTTACGACATTCAATTGCATGCACTGCGACATGACAAGCGAGTCGGGCTTGTCCGCCACTTTCAGAGTGAAAGCTGTGATGAGATCACAACTCGAGTCTCGCCCAGCGCCGTAGTTGTCCACCGCCACCACCGCTGGTGTCCGTAACCACATCGTGCAAAATTAGAAGAGAAAAAAACCTAGTACCAATGACACGGTGGGACTGGAATCTGGGTCCGCTGGGTGCCACCCCAGTATTCCATCACTGAGCCACGCCGGTGCTTGGGACTTCACGGCAAACTTGCCGTAGGCAGGCTTGACGTTGGAAAGGCCATCGCGTTAATATTACTTACAAAGCGTTTTGAAACAGCGAACGAACAAGCAATCGTAGCACTATGTGAAATGCGTAACGAGCGCGTCATGCATTGCTCCAACCCACAACAGAAGCTTGTTTTCGTTCAGCTAATAAGTCTGGCGCATACTCACTTTAGACATAATTCCTCATCTTCGTCAGCCACTGCATGAACAATCAGCACAGAATTCCTCGCAATAGTTTAGCAGATATCACGTTTGTCACAAGAATGACAAAAAAGAGCATAACGAATGTGGGCCTACTTCCCTAAAATGTTTGTTATTATTGCCTTAGTGGGCATCAAGCAAGTGTGCTTGCAGTAGTTACTCAATGAGCGTTCTGAAAAGACTCTAAAAAGTCACTGTTCTAACTTTCGCTGTGACTGTGCTGTGCCTTCCGCGCAGGCGGAAGGCACAGCACAGTACTGTCGTCTTAGTAACCATGCTCCTTAAGGCGTGGGTCTGTTCATCCTCCGCTGTCGTACGTAGCCACTGATGGAACATGACCACTCTAGAGTGGGAATGTGCCACAGGGGTTGCGAGATTGGAGATGGTGGTACTTGGGTGCTCAGTAGATTAACGCATGGACGGACGCATGGACGGATGAACAGACAGACGAGTAGTCGGACGGAGAAAAGGATGGACGCACAGAGTGGGTGTATATGTGCCAAAGGAATTGCGAGATGCTAGATGGCGGCACTTGGAGTGTTCACTAGATGGGCGCATGGATAGACGGACAGACAGACGGACGGGCGCGTGGACGTACGGACGAATGGACACACGGAAAGGCGGATGGACGCATGGATTAACGCACGGGTGGACGGAAATGAGAACGAATGAACGGACATGAAAGCACGGACGGACTGAAGAACGCTTCGCCTCACTCATCATCAATAACTCCATGGAAATGCTGCGATTTTTTTCGAATTCCTTGACTAGGACCCCCATTAGTTCTTTGCGACTGATTCGGCGGCACGAGCCGCAAGAATTTGTCCGAGATCATTTGGCGTGGAGAGGGCCTTATGGGTGGATCTCGCCAATGTCAGAGTCGGATTCGCTGCCCTTTCGGCGACTGAAATGCTCAGTGGGCGCGAGCTATCATACCAGCGAAAATATTCTGTGTAAAGAAAAAACAAAGAAAAATAGAATGTAGCTCGAGTGCCACCCCATTATATGCGCTCTAGCTGGGTTTAGGAGTAATAAATGAACGCTTTACTAACGATTCTCCTTTTGAGGAATCTTTTTTCGCGTTTTTTTTTCGTAGAACTCTGCCTTTACACAACATCACGACCAAGTTTCTTCACCTATGGTCCGTTTATTTTCTCTGACGTTGGCATTTGAGCCAATCTTCTTTAAGGCGTGCTTTGCTGAAAGAGAAATCGAGCAAGCGTGCATTACCATGCAGGGCATGGTGCTCTTGCAAGCAACGATTTCCCGCTGAACAAAATAAAATAAAATATGAATAAATGTACGCTTGCGTTGGCGTGCGGAAATCTTGATCGTGGCTGTGGCGCGGAAACCAAACGGCTCGTCTCATGCTCGACGAACAGTTTAACTTACAGCAGAAGGATGCAGAAGTTTTGCAAGAAGCTTTATTAATGAAGATTGTGCAGTTTGTGTGAACTCAAGCAAGTCATGCTCCAGCTAACGAGTAATTGTTCTATACGTAATCAGAATACAATATTTGAGGCGTCAACGCAAAATATGTTAACAACGCAAATACAAATGCATAAATTTAGGCAGCCATAAAAATAAACCATCCAGTTTTAAGAGGAATGTGTGCCACTGGGACGCAACATTTACGAGTACATCCTCGAGTATATTTTCTTCTTTTTATACTGTTCGATGCCTCCACTAACATTCGGGCATTGCACGTTGCCCTCATCGCAAGTGATACTATTCTTCTATTGATTGTTTTTACAGCAAAAGTAGTTTCAAGATAAAAACTTGCGTAACATGCGGCGCCGTAGTTGTCCGCCGCTGCTGCCGCCGTCGCAGCAAGTGTCCGTAACTATGGTTGTAGAAATAGGAAGATCATCACAGCATATCCAATGAGTTAATGATGATGGTGGGGCGAAGCGTGCATTAGTTCGTCCATGCTTTCGCCCGTTCAATCGTTCTTGCTTCCACATGTTTAGGTGTCCGTCCTTACGTCTGTTCGTGTGTCCGCTCATCTGCGTGACTGTCGGCGCGTCCTTCCATTCATGCATCCGTTCGATCGTTCATCTGTTTCTCTGCCTGTCCGTCCGACCACGCGTCTGTTCGTGCGGGCGTCCCTCTGTCTGCCTATCCATCCGTCCGTCCGTACGTGTACCTCTCTATCGGTCTCTCTGTCTGTCGGTCTGTCTATCTAATAAACACTCCAAGTACCACAATCTCACACAATTTCATCATGTTCTCATCACATACAAGTACCGTCATCCAGCGGACATTCTAAGGACCTCTTTATCGGATATGTCCATCCGTCTGTCTATCTAGTGAACACTCTAAGTGCCACAATCTCACATCTTTTCATCATGTAATCATCTTATACAAGTACCGTCATCCAGCGGACATTCTAAGAACTGCTCTTCGCGTATGTCCGTCCGTCCGTCTATCTAGTGCATACAGCATGTACCGCTATCTAACACATTTTCATCATGTATTCTTCATATACATGTAGTGCCATCCAGTGAACAATTTAACGACCGCTCTCTCGGGTATGTGCCACCGGTGGTTACATGCGACAACGGGACGTACAAGCCACGTCATATAGAGCTTCGCCCCTAAAAAAGACTTGTACCAAGCAAACGGTGGGCTTGAGCCCGGGTCTTCTGCTTCCCTCTCCAGTATTCTACAACTGAGTCACGCTGGTGCTTAGGACTCATTCGCAAACTTGCCTTGGGTAGGCTGGACGTCCGGAAAGGAATCGCGTTCATATTAGTAACAAAGCGTTTTAGAACAGCAAAAGAACAACCAGTCTTCACACAATGTAAATAGCGTAACGAGTAGGTCATCCAATGCTTCAACCCAGTACAAAATCTTGCCCTTTTACACATATAAACTGTGGCGCATATCCACTTCAGTCAGGCATAATTTCTCATCGTCGTAAGCCACTGAATGAACAATTCGCACAAAATTGGTTTCAAGTGTTCAGCACATACCACGCTTCTCAAAAGTAGGACGAAAGATGGCATAGTGAATGCCGGCTTACTACCCAAAACTTATTATTAATATTACCGTTGTGGGTACCCAGCAAAACTGCTTGCAGCAGTTACCCAATGAGTGTTTAAAAAGGCTTTGAAAGGCCGCTCTTCTAGCTTTCGCTGCGACTGGGCTTCACCTTCCTCGCAGGCCTGTCGTTTTTTAATGTTACTGCCTCATTAACACTGTCACAAGGAGTCGTTCGGAAATGGCATGAGCATCAGGAAATAGTGCTGAGTGATGTAGAATGGGCACATCTATGACTGCGCACTCTGACACCATGAACATTGACTGAGTGAACACTCTGACTGCGTGAACATTGTCAGGCTTCTTCATCACTCGTACACGTTTCGCGGATTCTTCTTTCGTGCTCTTTGTAGATCCATCCAAAATGCGTCCGAGAAATTTAATTTGCTGTGTAAAAATTCTCTTTTCTAAAAGTTCACTTTCAGTTGGGTGTCCTTTAATGCCACCAAAACAGATGTCAAGTGCTCTGCGTATGACGTTTCATTCTTGGAATAGACTATGATGTCGTGTAAGTATACAATGCAGATTAATCCAAAGAATGAATTGAGAACACAATTTGTCATCTTTTGAAATTAATCCGCACTCTTTTTTTAATCCCAAAGGCAAACGATTATACTGGTTTACGTGAAATGGGGTGATGAAAGTTGTGTACATTTTGTATTTCTCTTCCAGTGTAATCTCTCAGAAATCTTTGCAGAGGTCTATACGGGAAAAAATTTGCAAGCTGTGGTTTCTTCAATTATTTCATCAATCCTGGCATCAGAAAAAGAAATCTAGCTGTTTGGCTATTTAAGATCCGGTAATCAGTGCGCATTCACAAAGATCCGTCTTCTTTCAGAACCAAAGTAATAGGCTAGGTGAAAGCAAAAAGCAACAGTCGTATTATTTCAGCATCTAACATATTTTGAATTTAAGTTTTCAACCAGTTTTTTTTGCGGAACATGCTGTAAGGCTTTTTCTGATTGGCGTAATATCTCTCAGCTTAAAGGGAACAGTAAATTTGTTGTAGGCGGTGGATAGTTGCCTAAACAGACAGGCTCAGCGAATTTCTCATGTACATCTTTTTCAGACTTAACTAGGTGGCCCACCACGTTCAAGGACACGCACATCTCCTGTGTCACAGTTACTTCGCCGTTCCAATGAAGATTTAACTCATTACATTTCTTAGCGAACTTCGGTGACTTTGAGCGTATCTATCTATCTATCTATCTATCTATCTATCTATCTATCTATCTATCTATCTATCTATCTATCTATCTATCTATCTCTCTAGCCGCCTACGACTTTTAACTCTCCTGGCGTTTCAAAAATGGTATCGATACCAAACTTGGTAGGACATAAGATGACTGTAAGCCGAACATATTACTCTAGTCATAACATGAAAATCATGATATGTATGTCATGAATGTCATGATTTACATTTCATGGTTTTGCCGCTCTTGCGGTGGTTTCGTTCACATGGCATGTTGAAAACTGGTATTGTATGGCATGCTTGCATGGCGACCACAAGCGACAGGCCCTGACATGAAAGTTATGACATGCACGTCATGTAACGACATGACTACATGCCACGCTAATGATGAGCTCACAGCCGTTTCGCTAGCGTCACATATACCAAATTTGGTATTACGGAACGTGAAAGAATGACGAAGGTATGTGAATGGTGCACACATGATAATCATGAGATGTGTGTCATGTAACAACATGACATGCCACGCTCATGAGGCGCTCGTGGCTGTTTCGCTTGCTTCACATAAACCCAACTCGGTATTACGCTACGCGAACGGACGAGATAGGTAAATGACACATCCAAACATGATAATCACGACATGCGTGCCACGTAACAACAAGAACACATGCCACACTGATGATGCGCTCGCGGCCGTTTTGCTAGCTTCACATATGCCAAATTTGGTATTACGTGACTCCAATAAAGGACGAAGGTATGTGATTGGTGCAAACATGATAATCATGAGATGCGTGTCATGTGAAAAGGTGACTACATGCCACAGTCAAGGCCCAATACACTTCGCGTGATGCGGTGTGCGTGCTCACCTGCGTTCATTTCGTCGCGTCATGCCGGCGTTGCCACGCTAAGCGCCGGTCCTGCTAAATACTCACAGGTGCGTGCCGCGCTGCGTTGCATTGACACTTGCGCGTTTCAGCACATCCGGCGTGCCTCCGTCACGAAAACAGAGAGACTCAGTGTTGTCTGGGTAACGGATTGGCGCGAAATGAAGCATGCCCCATTTCGTGGCGGTTGCCGTTGGGCCATGCCGACGGACGCTGGTCACGCCTGGCGTCATACTACAGAGTGCGCACGTTTTGCTAACGTAACGTCGCTGTGCCCATCGTGCGTGCGCGTCAACACTACATTGGAGTATATTGTGCCCGTCTTGATGCGCTCGCGGCCGCTTTGCTGGCTCCACATACACCAAATTTGGTGGCACGTGACGACAATAAATGACGAAATATAACTGGTGCAAATATGATAATACTGACACGCGTCTCATGTAAGAACGTGCCAACATACCACGCTCATAGCGTGCTGGCGGTTGTTTCGCAAGCTCCCCATGTACTAAATTTAGTATTACGTGACGTGAATACATGACGAAGGTAAACGACACATTCATACACGATAATCAATACACTGAAGTCATGTACGGGGTCATTTACCTCCACCTCGTAACGCTGTGCAGATTTTAAAGTGACACATTGACCTTTCTCAATTGTGCTTGGAATATCATCGATTCCCACTGTACATGGAATCTGCCATTTTTTGTTTTCATAACAGGTTGGGAAAAAATTGTGGGCACACCTTTTTACTACAACAGCGTCAATGTCAGCATTCTGGCCTTGAAAAGAAACGATTGTCCTCACCCATTCATCATAGATTGTTCTTGTCTTATCAAAACTTCCCACTTGTATTAACCTCTCCAATAATTTTTTTCCTCCGTACTAGTGAAAACTGAGGAAGAAGCCGTCTCGTGTGGATTCGAAAACATCGGCTCCGCGTTCTAAAATGTTTTAGACAGTTTTTCGTTCATTTTTGAGCGTCTTTTAGTGCCAGTCGACGCATAAAACTGCACGGACTACATTGATACCAAGTGTTTCACTGTGGGTGAGCATTTTGACCCTTTTCCGAGATTTTTCTGGTTGCCCATCTGCACAGCTGAGAACGCTTGAGGCTACGGCGAAGCGGCCGCCGGGCCTTCTCGGAAGGGTTTTCAACGCTTTACGCACGGAATGTTTATGCAAGTCTCTGTTGATGGGGATGATATCATTCCCGATGATCTTCAAGATTCTGGATGGTCTGTGGCTACCACTAAACGTAAACTTCGTGGGACGCATACACCCCTGACCGATACGCAAGCAAGCGTCTCCACGCATGGCGACGCCTGGTCGTCTCAGCGCTCCCGAGCCGCGGTGAGGAAGCATCTTACTGCTGCTTCTACACTACCTCACCTTTCAAGAGATCACCATCAAGTCATCCTGTGACCTAGAAATGACCTGGACATGAGAGCTGTGTGTCATATTAGGTTCGCGAAGCTACTAGCAGTGGCAGCAGCGCTCAGTGAGGAAGAAGTCGCGGAAGACGTGTTATGCCCGATCATAATGCAGAACATCGCAGTTATAAGCACTCCAGTGGAGAGGAACGCCAGAGCGTATTCCAAGATCACCACCATTACGCTCGGTACCGCCAGTTTTGATGTTAGTGCCTACCGAGCTGCCCCCGATAACACCTGCAAAGGTATCATTAGGGGTATTGACGTCTACATCGGTCAAAAACAACTTTATTCACTTATCGCACACTCAAGGAACCCGACTACACTTCTAGTAAAAAGAATCAAGAATTCCACCACTGTGATCATCCTTTTTGACAGAATAAAAGTCCCAAATTACGTCATTTGTGGAAATAGTTTAGTTTGCTGCACCCTGTATCGTCGAGAGATGGATGTCTGTTATGCCAGTGAAAAGCTAAGTCATCGAGCCGATGTTTGTTCCCATCCAGAAGAGGCAGTCTGTAGAGGTTGTGGTATGTCATCTCCTTCGAAGGATCACGTCTGCATCTCAGATTGCAAGTTGTGTGGGGGTCTACATCCCACGGCAGACAAGACGTGTAAGCATCGTTTTCAAATGCCCTACATAGTTCGTCGACGAAAACGAAAGCAACAACTGCAATATACGATAGAATTTGCGGAACAAGACGCCGACGACATAAATTTCACAAATGGTGGAGGAGACTCCCCATCACTTCCAGCTGCTGCAGGCGGCCACGCTACGACTGAGTGCCCGAGCAGCAATCGGCGCCTGCTTGACGTCGGCCAACAACTACAACCACCGCGAGGGCGATCCCGTTCCCGAGGCAGAGCAAGGGGCCATATAATCTTAGGTACAAGCCATATAAACTTGGGTACAATAATTGCATGTTGGCGGTAAATCCTTTGGCTACAATGATATAGATGACACCATTGTTGATATCAATATCTCGAAAGTTGCATCGAAATCGCATGGTACATCCTCTCGAACACTCCGCTCTGGCCGCCTTCTTCAGCATAAAGATCGCTAGGGACACGGGAGGGGAAACGGTGCTACCCACTCGAGATTAGAATTTTCAATTTTATATACTAACAATCGTAGTATCTACCGCAAAAGGATGAGTTATGTACAGTTTTAACGATAGGAAAGCCGATCTCATCGCACTAAGGAAACATGGCTTAGCAGCAAGACATCTAACACTGGATTGTTTCATTGTGAAAAAAGGCATGTAGTCTACCGCAGTGACCGCTCTGACAGAGTGGGGGGTGGAGTTATGCTGGCCGTGGACGAGCGTTTTGATTGCTACTGCATACCAATTATTTCGAACATTGAATCTGTGTGGTGCTGCTTGAATGTAAATTTCAAGAAAGTTATTGTTGGGGTCTGCTATCGCTCCCCATCAAGCGATGCGTCATTTTGTGATTGCTTGCACGACTGCCTAAATCAAGTCACGGTTCGTTATCCCAATGCACAAGTCATACTAATGGGGGACTTCAACTACCCGAATATGGATTGGTAGCACGCATGCCCACTTACCAACCCACCGACAACTGAGGCCAACCAGTTTATCACCACCTGCATGGATTTTGGTTTAACACAACTCGTCACCACACCCACACGTGTCACTCAAACTTCTTCTTCCCTTATAGACCTAGTACTAACGTCATCAGAGACTGTCACGTCACCCGTGTTGCAAATTCCTGGCCTGAGCGACCATAATATTTTGCATTTCACATTCAATTTGTCACATTCACCATCAGTAAAACAGTCCAAGAACATCAGAGACTACAACAAGGGTAACTATCTAGCCAATAATAATGAACTGTGCTCCTTTTAGACATTTTCTTACCTGGTTATCTTGGGCGCTCAGTAGAAACTAATTAGTGTTTGTTCCGTAATAAAGTGTCTGAACAAATTCATCTCTATATCCCTCTTCGCCGGGTGTACTCCAATAACCAAGCTCCATGGTATAACAGACACTTAAACCGACGTTCCAACAGGAAAAAAAAGACTTTTTAGAATCGTTAAGTATTCACTTAAACCGGCCAACTGGACAAAGTACAAGACAGCCTCTTTAGCATATTCGCGAGCGCTAAAGGACACTAAATTTTCGTTCTTCAACGTAACCTTGCCGAATATCCTGAAGACTAAACCTAAACGTTTTTGGAGTATAATGAAACCACTTAGCACCTGTAAAGTATCATTGGTTATACCCATTGGTCATCCTGTTCGCGACCATCTTTGTTCCACTGTGCTAAACAATACATTCATTAAGTCGTTTTCTTCATCAAATTATACCCAACGTCCTGAGATTCAGTCGCACAATCATTTTGCGATGGATCCCATCACCTTTGACTCGCATGGCATCGTCACGATTATCGACAACCTGAAACTAACGTCTTCTCGCGGTATTGATGAAATTAATAGTAGTTTTTTAAAGAATACCAAAGAATACAGTCCCATCATCCTTAAATGCATATTTTCACAATTGTATCATGATGGTGTACTACCTGAAGACTGGAGAACCGCTGCGATTATTCCAGTACATAAAGGCGGTGATAAACATAGTCCATCTAACTATCGTCCTATATCTCTCACATGTGTACCATGCAAAATAATGGAACATATAATATTTTCTCCTCTTGTTAATTTTTTAGAGGATAAGAGCTTCTTCTCTTCAACTCAGCAAGGCTTTCGAAAGATTTTTTTCTTGTGATACTCAACTAATTTCTTTTACTAATGATTTGCACTTGTCTTTAGACTCTGCCTTTTTAACTGACTGTATATTTTTTGACTTTGCTAAAGCGTTCGATAGTTAACCATTCCCTGCTCTTATATAAACTAAGTGTTCTACAAATTGGCCATGCAGTGTTTAACTGAATTCATGCATTCCTTTCTTCTCGTGTTCAATTTTGTCAGCACAAACGATGTTAATTCTTCCACTGCACCAGTTGATTCTGGGGTTCCTCAAGGATCAGTACTTGGCCCCCTGCTATTCCTAATCTATATAAATGACTTACCTTCTACTATTACTTCCAAAATTTGTTTGGTCGCTGACCATTGTGTGATTTACCGTAAGATATATAATGACAATGATATTTATTCTCTGCAGGCTGATCTCAATAACATACTACATTGGTGTCATATCGGGAAAATAGAACTAAACATTCAAAAATGCAAGTCTATGAGGATTTCTTGGTCAAGTACAACTTGTCCAACTTACTTTCTTCACAGTCATTCCCTTGAAACTGTAACATCTTACCGGTACCTCGGCGTCCCCATAACTAACACTTTGTCCTGGAAATTACGTACAGAACATATAGCGTCTAAAGCTAATAAAACACTGGGTTACCTTTGAAGAAACTTCTTTCTTGCTCCATCGTCACTAAAGTTATTACTATATACCACATACGTCGGTCCTCAAATGGAATAGGCTTCATCTGTTTGTGAATCCGGTCAGGTAACATCATCAGACATGTTGGAATCCGTTCAAAATCGTGCAGCTCGTTTAATTTTGGCTAACTATCATCGTTCAGCTAGTTTCACTCAAATGAAGGCATCTCTAAACCTCATCCCACTAGTTACCCGCCGAAAGCGCACTCGCATTTGCCTGTTTCATAAAATATTCTATCATAATCCGAAACTGCGTTCCCGTTTAATCCAAGCTGCTCCCTTCATTTCTCTTCGCCGTAATCACCAACAAAAAGTCACAGTCCCCCATTGCAACACAGTAACATATGCCTTATTCATATCTCCCAAGAACAGTGTAATGAATGGAATTCCCTGCCTGCATCAATAACAAGCATCAATGAACCCATTCGATTTAGGAGTGTCCTTAAAACAATGATTACCGAATTATTCACTCTATGTTTGTTGAACAGTTTATTTGTATGGCATTGTACCTTCACCATGTAATAAAAATAAAATTAGTGTGATCATTTGCTTTATTATGATGTGAGTTGTTAGGAGTAATAATCTTTGTATCCCAATTAGTGACAACGTTTTTATGCCATTTGCTTTGTATTCCTTGTTTTTTTTTCATTTTTGTGCATGCACTTCCCCTCTGAAATGTACTATGTACCCTGAAGGTAAAATAAATAAATAAATAAATAAATAAATAAATAAATAAATCGAGATCTAGAGGACATTCTAAATCCAAGGGCCGTTCTAACTCACGGGTGCCTACCGTCCGCAATGGTGTGCAGCAAGGAAGTCAGCACCAGACCTGGGCATACAAGATCAAGAGCTCCCAACCACAGGTAAAGGGGGTTCCAATCCAGAGGAACACTCACATATATACGCGCAGATGCAAAGAGAGAATGCTAATCTCAGGGCCAATGTCGAGCAACACAGGGCTGAAATTGCTGACTTGAGAAAATCACAGCAGGTTTCACCTCCATCTCCTCCAAACACAAATCCCTGTACACAGGCCGCGTCAAATGCGAGTCACGATGAGGTACCCATGGATGTCCAGCCAGGGCAAAACCAACAAAAAGGAGAGCGCTAGAGCAACCAGCCAGTAACGATGACACAGATTTCGAAACACAGGTCAAGGATACCTTGAATGAAATAAAAGATGCCCTCAGGGCGATGGCCGAGTTGATTGCGGTAATAGACAGCAGAGTCAAAAAGATCGAGGCTGACCAAGTTGAAGCTTCGCAAGCTGCCGAAGCTATTCCGGCCCAAATGATACCTAAGGTCAGAATCGAGCAGAAGGTGGCAGCCCGTAGCGTCTCTCAGGAGAGAGATTTTGAGGGGCCAAACAATGGCGCGACACCTTAACTATTTCGTAATTTGGCAGTGGGATTGCTGGGGCTTCCAATCAAAGAAGGCAGCTCTACAGCAGTATAATAAATCCCAGCTAATTCGACCACATGTTATTATGCTACAGAAGACGCTTACAGAAACAGTGAGCCTGTCAGGCTTTACCCATCATATCACGAAACCTCCAGATGGCCGCGGTGTCTTCATGTTTGTGTCCAAGAAGTACGCTTACGTGGAGCACAATTCGCACACGGCAAATAGCAAGATTGAACACTCTCGTTTAGAAACTATACCAGGCGGCAACCTTAAAAATAGCATTTTCATACTCTACATATATAGCTCTCGAAAAGGCAGGCACCATCGCTTCACCTCAATGTTATCAAAAGCCATAACGATCGCTAGAAAAGTGGACGCACCCATAGTTATAGCGGAAGATTTCAACGCACCCCATCATGCTTGGGGCTACACTCGAGCTCACACCCACTCGTCTGTTTCATGCTTTGTTGATGCAGCTCAGTACGGCATTTCCGTTCACTTTGCAGTATTATCCATAGGTACTAAGGGACAGATTTTATCCTCGGAGTCGGTTCGAACCACTTCTTACAAAGCAGAACAGACGGCCATTGCACTAGCCCTTTTTGATCCACAAAGGACTGATATTTGTACGGACCCTAAATCCGCTACTAGGGCCTTCGCTTTTGGTTCCGTGTGCAATAAAGTTTTTAGAACTCTCGCTAACAAGGAACTCACCCACCCCACTATTTTTTTTATTTCCTGCTCACCTTGGCTTCAAGGTCGTTGGCCTTCCCAATGTTAACGAGCTAGCCCACTCCAAGGCGCAAAGCTTCACTTACCGCGCCGGGTCTTCTGCTTCTCAAAAAGAAGAATCAGCCCCTAACCTACATTTTAGGGATGCTTTGACAACCTTCAACGAGATCACGAAGCACTATCAATTAGGCAGTCCATGATTTGCACTGCCACACGAAATGTTGTCTAGGCCCCAAGGCAATTTCTTTTCGCATGCTTCCGACGAGAACATACCCCACCCTCATAACCTATAGCCATTACTCCGACATTTCAGACTGCCAAAATTGATTGATTTTGCCCGCATGCTCCGGAAGGGCCCCTGTTTACAAATAAATGAAGAATTTTCCGAAGACTCTTTTCATTAAAGGCTGACAAGTCCGGTTCTCATAACACAGCTTAAGGTTGTCCAGAAGGCCCACAATGCGGTGGTGAGGCTGGGCCTCTCCGTCCCAACGTGGGAGGGGCCCGCGATCTTACAATGAATAATTCGCAGCGTGCGCGTTAACTAAAAGCCTAATTCTCCGGTCCCTCATTCCTCATTAGCAGCCATTCGCATGTACCTTGAGCACTATCTGACAAGAAAGGATTGCTACGTTATACTCGCTGGGCATAACCTTCTTGGTTTTAGTAAAGTTTAGCGAGCATCGAGCCGCAGTGCTATGAATACAGTGAACTGGTATATACCATTAACTCGAGGTGATTATAGGTGAAAAGTAGACACGAAGCGCAAGCCGTAAGAAAGTGTGCGTTGATTGATTGATTGATTGATTGATTGAAAACTTTATCTGACTATTTACAATGTGCTCTCACTTATTAGCTTCAGCACCATGAAAAAGAAAAAAACATCAGCACCATGAAAAAAAACTCGGGTGACCTCAAACTGGTCAGCTGTTTGAGGTCACCCGAGCCTGGCAGGACATTACAGGTTCTGCCTGGCTCTGGTGAGTGGGTCTTCAAGTATCCAGTTGGTAGTTCCTTTCTTGTCTTGCTGTAGCTGAGGCAGGGTACGTTGGTTTTTTTTTTCATGAAAGCAGCTCGGCTTGATTCGTGAACGGGGCATTCCCAAAGGATATGCTCCGTCGTTGCTGGCTCGTGGCAGTAGTCACAGTTGGGTTCGGAGTACTTAGTCGGGTGTATCTTGTGAAGGACCGAGATTGTCGTGAAACTTCGTGTTTGCAATCTTCTGAGTGTGACCTCGTAGATGAGGGTAGATCCTGGCGGTGGGACATCGTGTTTCGTAGCTTTTTCCATGAAGGTAGTTGCCTTCATGGGCCTCATCTTGCGTCATTGTTGCAGCCTGCTTCGAGCTCGCATCCCCGAGTCGTTCCTTGCTATGATGCTGCATGGCTCGTTGATGAACTAGCTTGCGTCCAGGTATATTTGTGTGTCCAGGAATCCAATAAACTCGTACTCGGACTGATCGTTCTTGAAGTTGGGTGGCATAGTGCAGGATGTGCCTGGCGTACGCTGGTAGCTTTCTTCCAGTTTTAAGTGTTTGAAGCATTTGCTGCGAATCCGTTAAGATGTGAATAACTTTTGGTGATGATCCTGTTTGATTGTAATGGTCTAGAGCTTCTGAAATAGCGTACCCTACAGCTGCCTCGGGCAGTAAGCAGGGTTGAGTAATAAAGAATGAGGATTCTTCCCCTCAGGTTGAGAAATGCCCTTGTGTTGGAGCCTTCTAGAGTGCATGAGACGTCTGTGTAGATTATATATTCTTCGTTAGATATACTTTCAAGGTGTTCAATATGCCGCAGAGTGTAGTATGCCCTTCGCTGATTGTCCGAGGCTTGGCTCATATGTTTCGGAAGCGGCCGATTGTCTGCCTCGGTAATATCTTCCCATGGCGGAATGGTGGGTATAATTTGTGGCAGGTCTTGGTTGCTTAGACCTAGCTCGTTCCTGATGGCTCTTCCAGGACGGGTTCACTTGAGGCCCCCATTTTGAGCTTGCCGTGCAGGCTCTACATATTCACGTAATGGAAGAAGTAGACCTGTTCCGTACAGCTCTTCAACTTTGGTGTATTTCGGTAGCCCTGTGGCGATGCGAATGCATGTTTTGTTGATGCATTCAAGTTTTTCAAGCTGGGTCGGCTTCATTGGCAGGAAGGGTAGTCCATACAGGAGCCTTGAGTGGACGAGCGTTTGTGTGAGCCTTGTAATATGACCTTCAGATAGGCCCCAGGCGCAATTTGTCAACTTTCGCAGCACTCGTATTGTCGTTTTCGTAGTGCACAGCACTTTTTCTACCTATTGATTGGACTTGGCGTTTTGTCGATATATAATGCTCAGTACCTTAATGTGCTCTTTGCGCTGTTTGCTTGTGTTGCGTAAAATAAGCTGGATTTTATCTCGAATAAATTGCTGCTTGCTGTGGTTTGTAGGTTTCAGAACAACTATAAACTCTGTCTTTTCTGGTAAAATATGAAGCGCTTGCCTGCCAAGGAAAGTGGTGAAGTGGTCTGGAGTTGCTGCTGTTGCGTAGAAATGTCTCGCGCGTTAACCAAATTGTAGCGTCGTCGGCATAGATCCCCGCCGAGATGGACTGTACTTCACTTAGAAGAAAGGCAAGTGGATGCATGGTTATGTTAAACAGTGCTGGAGAGATAACAGGTCCCTGTGGAACTCCTACTTTGTTGGAGTATGGTTGACTGGTGAGAGAGCCTATCTTTAGAGAAAAGGCCTGTCCTGGAGAAAACTCCGGACGTAATTATGCAGCCTTTCACAAACAGGAAGTTCTGACAGCTCTCGTAGTATAGTATCACAGGGCACCGAATCGAAAGCTTTCTTCACGTCAATACCTACAATAGTGCTCGACCAATAAGGTGAGGGGTTCTTAATTATGTCCTCGTATAGGCGCCGGAGTGTGTCATCAGTAGACAGGTGGGGTCTAAATCCAGTTTGCGTTCAGTTGTAGTGCTCTTCATTTTCTAGCATCCATGTGAGGTGCTTGTTTACCATTCGCTCCATCACCTTTCCGATTTATGAAGTTAAGGAAATCGGCCGAAGGTTACTTGCAGTCGTCGGAGGTTTGTTTGGTTTTGGCAGTGGTATAACATTTGAATGTTTCGACTCTTTAGGGAGGTTGCCATCTTCCCATGCTTGATTGATGAATGAAAGAAGAGGTGTCAGTTGGTTCTCAGTCAGTTGCTGTAATTGTTTGTAGGTAATAATATCAGGGCCCTAAGCTGTTTTACAATTTGACTCCTTTATTGCTGTTAAAGGCTCTTGAATTGTGAAGGGAGCATCCATTATGCTGTTGCTTTGTTTTTTCTCTGGCCACTTTGGATACTCCGGATGCCTTGCCGTCTGTGGAAAAAATGTGTTGGCGCACGTATCAGCGGTGGCTGGTGCTGATGAATGGGAAGCCAAACAGAGTTTTTCAGCAGCTGTTCGAGTTTAGCCCCGACCTTCCAATGGTTTGACAATGTTCCATGGCCTTTGAATATTTATCCTACCATGTAGCTGGTTGCAGCAATCCTGCCACTGTTGCCTACGTAGCTTGCATGCGTATTTTGATGCTTGTCTCGTAAGAAGCTTAAGCTTCAGGCGATTGCGAGCTTACTTTTGAGTACTGTATGCATGTAAAGCAGCTATGCGTGCCTCCCACAAGTTTAAGAGGTGCCTGTCGGGCGCAGGCTTTTGAGGAATCTTTTCGTAGGTTTTGCTTGCCTTCGTTGTCGCTTCTTGTACATGTTTTGTAAATTCGACAAGGCGACTGTTTTAGGGCATCCACTCATATAAGACCAATACTTGTCCCAGTCAATGAAAGAACACTCCTTTGACATAGTAAAAATTTCGCCCCAGGCAATCACAATTGGTAAGTGTTCGCTTCCAATATAGTCGGGCCATAAGTCCCAGTGCGTGCCTTTTGGTAGGTGCCTAACCCACATGAGGTCTGGCAATGTATTATTCTGATTCGCACCACCAATCCTTGTGTATTTGCCTGGCGTGTTGAGGAGGGTAAAGCCGGCGTCTTCCAAAGCTTTTTCGAGTTTCTTCCCTTCGGGAAAATCTTGTGAGTATTCCCAGAAGACACACGGTGCATTAAAGTCTCCCAGAAATAAGGTTTGACCTTTAGGGTCTATTTTACTGAGGGGTAGCTCCACACTACTTGATTTGGGAGGGCTGTAGAAGTTTATTATTTCGTATGTCTTGCCCTCTATTGTGGTTCGAGTCTGAATGCACGAAAATGAAACTGAAGTAAGAAGGTCGTGGACCGCCGGAAGGTTTTTCTTTGTATACGTAACACATCGACCAGATGAAAGACCAGCATAGCCTGGAATGGGGCAATATTTACCCGGTTATATATCGGGAGTTATAAATGATATCGGGAGTTTTTTTGAGAGTGTTTTTGATGTAAAGGAAGTCATCAACTTTACTTGGAAGGCTTCTCGCGTTCCACTGAACTATCAGAGGCATGATTGCACTTGCAATAGGCCTGACGCGTTTGTTACCTTTAGCCGAGGTTTTTGGTTTGAGTGTCTCAATAATGCGTTGCATGTGCGGTAGCTGTGCAGCGAATCGCTCTAAGCGACGCTCGTATTGCTGATGCTCGGAGGGGAGCTGCCCTTGAATCAAGGTTATAGCATCTCTGGCAGCGTTTTGTTCTTTCAATTGCATAATCACAGTTTTAAGTTCATCAATAGTTTTCTCTTGGTCAATGATAATTTGCAGATACTTCTTCTGGGTGTTTCGTAGTTCCGTTAGTTCTTGAAGAACGCTTGGATGCGTCTGTGGTGCAGGCGAGGCATTAGGTGGAGTCTACGTTTGATGCACCTCAGCTGCTTATGTGGTGAGGGACGCTAGCTGCGTCGGAGGTTGTGTTACCGACTGCGGGCGCGTCTGCGGTGTGTGTTGGCTGATCGGTAGCAAGATACGGAAAGTTTTGTTCCTGTTACTGTTGCGTCTTCTGGGTGTTTTCGCCTGACGCGCAGCGGTTTGCTGAGAAATAGGGTGCCCCTGGCTTGGGTGGTTTGTTCACTCGCTTACGAAGAGCACCTAGAGATGTTGGCCAGGGGGCTCCCGGACGTCTAGGGGCCAAACCACATTTACTTTGATTTTTTTCAAATAACGCTGTATCCTCTTCCTCCTCCTTACGAAGAGCAGCAGTAGCTGCTGCTACCTTTGGACAGTCAGGCGAGCGCGAGTCATGGGGTCCATTGCAGTGTATGCATTTCGGAATACAGATAAAATCCTCTGCATGTTTCTTATGGCACAGTGTGCATACTCCTGGGTCCCTTTTAGGAGCTGTGCAAACTTGAGCTTTGTGTCCTATGCCTAAGCAGTTCAAGCATGACGTTAACTTGGGTCTGTATCTGTGCATGGGGAAACGTACTGATTCGAAAGTCACGTATTCTGGCAGGTTTGAACCGTTGAACGTGATTAGTGCTGTGTTAGACGACCCGAGAGGCCGTGCTGACACGATTTTATAAGTTGAACTTGTCAGGCCTTGCATTAACTGCTCTTCAGTTAATCGCTTGATTCTGTGAATGACAGCTCTTAAGCGCCCTTCACGGAGCACAACTTATGTAATAAACTGCACGATTTGATTGTCAATGATCAGGTAGTCCAAGTCCAGCAATAGATGTGCAGCTTGCTCTGTGTAGCAATCAACTACTGCTAGGTTTGACTTGGTGAGGAGTCTTCAGTGAATGTCCGACGCCTTTATGTGAGGAAGACTTAGACGGATTCTATACGCAAACTGGTACGGCGGAATCTGAGTGATGTTAAATCCTTTAGGCCTGAACATTATGATCTCCAATAGGGTCTGTGGCTGTGGGGAGGTTGGTGGCTTGGGTCGCGGGAGTTTTCGGTTCTGTACTACGGTCCAGCTCTCCTGGTCGTTCATAGCTGTATGCTCGGATGCCACACGATGTTCAGCAAAAAGATGTGGGCTTACTTGGTTTCCTGTGGTGGTGGGACCGTTTGGTGGTGTGTCACTCGGGAGCCCTGACCGGGGTGATCCTTGGGTGGTGGGGCCCGCTGGCTGGCTGTCAAAAGCACTTTCCAGATGGCTGAGGGGCTGGAATCTTGACGGTGCGCTCATATCCTCTCTTAGGTGGGCTCCCCTACAAAGGGAGTCGCCTCGGTTATAAGCGGAACAAGAGAACTGCTGACAGACGCTAGAAGCGTTCGTTGCAGCAGCGCGCATCGACAACCTTCCAGCTCACCGCTCGAAAAGCATCCAATACGGCCACTCCCATCCAAATCACCCAGTGGAATTGTCGGGGCTTTAAGGCTCACACTAAGCGCGCCAACCTCCGGCTTTTCCTCGCAGCATTTCAAAACCTTCCTGCTGTGGTAGCCCTCCAGGAGCCAGGGAGTGCTGCCACACTCACAAACTATACTACGTTTCAGCAGGACCCTTTATCTTGCATCTGCGTGCACAAAAATTATACGGCCAACCTAGTTGATCTCGACCTTAAGCCAGCTTTTTCGTACGTGATGGTGACACTCCTTCCGCTGCGTAAACAGGACCCGCCACTGCACGTGCTAAACATTTATTGCTCACCGAAGCTAAGCAACATTACATTCTCAGACCTTTTTAGCCGCGCTTTAAAGGCTGCGGGCAGGGACCCTCTGGTGATTGTGGGTGATTTCAATGCCCCCAGCACACTCTGGGGGTATGCACGTGAAGAGAAACGTGGACGTAAATTGGCGGAACTTATGTCCACGCTGGGCCTAACTCTTCACACCGACCCTGCCTACCCAACTCGCGTGGGTAACTCCGTGACCCGGGACACATGTCCGGACCTTACCCTCACAAAAAACATTCAGTATGCGGATTGGGTCAACACTGAAGAGACCCTCGGCAGCGACCACTGCATACTCAACACCACCATTCGCACCTACCCTTTGGCAAGACCCTACGGAGAGGCAAAATTACCCGATTACACGAAGTTTCGGCAAATATACGCCAATTCGACACCCATTGAGGAGCAAGGATACCATGCTTGGTCCCAGCAACTGGTTTCCTCATTACGCTCCACAGAAACACAAATTAAACTCTCCGAGGCGACTCCGGCGGTGGATAACCATCTCCTTCACCTCTGGGAGGCCCGGCGCAACCTCGTCCGCCGATGGCGCCGGCAAAAACACAACCGAAAGCTCAAACTTCGCATCGCTGAGCTCACCCAGCGAGCAGCAGAGTACGCGGCCCAGCTCGCTGACTCTAACTGGGTGGACCGTTGCAACACGGCCGCTCGACAAATGTCCAGCCGGAGTACCTGGCGCCTCTTCCGCGCCTTGATTGATCCGACCCAAACTCGAACAGAGACACAAAAGCATCTGCAACGAGCATTTCACAGCTTCGACGGAGACACAGCCAAATTGGCATGTAAACTCCGAGACCAATATCTATGCACTCAGCAGGACTCCCAAGGGCCGGCGTACTCGTATGCAGGTACCGAGAACGCGGAGCTGGATCAACTGTTCCAGTTACACGACCTGAAGGCAGCCCTAGCAAAAATGAGGCGAGGAACGGCGCCGGGAAGGGATAAAATTACCGTGAAATTACTTGCCAATCTTCCTGACTCAGCCTACACCATGCTCCTTGCCTACATCAATTCCATTTGGATCGGGAAAACAAGCCTACCAATTGAGTGGAAGACCGCCCTGGTCACCTTCATACCCAAAGCGGGCAAAGCCATTAACACGGACAACCTCCGCCCCATCTCCCTTACTTCTTGTGTGGGAAAATTAATGGAGACGATGGTGCGCGACAGGTTGTCCGCGTTCCTGGAGAGCAAAAATGCATTTGCAGACACCATGTTCGGGTTCCGCCCACACCGGTCCGCGCAAGATGTCTTGCTTCAGCTCGACCATGAGATCCTCGATCCAGTCGAGTATCCCCTGAATGACAAAGTTGTGCTCGCTTTGGATTTGAAGGGGGCCTTTGATAACGTGACCCATGAAATTATTCTAACACATCTCTCACAGGTGGATTGCGGCCAAAACACTTTCAACTATATTAAACAATTCCTCACTGACCGACAATCATACATTCGGATTCAGGACATTGAACACGGCCCTTACCGATTAGGCACGAGAGGGACTCCGCAGGGAGCGGTCCTCTCGCCCCTCCTATTCAATGTGGCAATGATGAGACTCCCCGCTCAGCTGGCGAAAGTCGAAGGCATACAGCATGCGCTGTACGCCGACGACATCACCATATGGGCGTCACACGGCTCGGCAGGAGACATGGAGGCAAGCCTGCAGCAAGCGGCGGACATCGTGGATGACTATGCCCGTCGCTGCGGCCTTCAGTGCTCCCCGTCCAAATCGGAATTCGTGCACATACGCCCCTCACCAAAGTGCACCGCAAAGATCGACCTCTCCCTTAACAGCGGACCAATACCCGAACGCGATGAGATTAGAGTACTGGGGCTTTTTATACACAAAAATCGCAGAGCAGACACAACATTGGCCAAATTGCGTAAGGTGGGGGACCAGGTGGGCCGGATGGTCCGCCGGGTTTCCAACAAGCGCGGGGGGTTACGATGCAAAGATGCCTTGCGGCTGGCGCATGCATTCGTAACCAGCCGAGTCCTGTACTCGGCTCCATACCTCCACCTACGCAAATCCGACGAGAATGCACTCGAAGTCATTCTCCGCAAAATCTACAAGCGCGCCCTCGACCTTCCTGTCAGCACCTCTAACCAGCGCCTTTTGGGCTTGGGAATGGTGAACACCTTCAAGGAGCTGAGAGAGGCGCACTTGACAAACCAATATACTAGACTCTCTAAAACACCGTCGGGTCGCCGCCTCCTTGCCCGGCTACACATCAATCACTCAATACACACGGAAGAGCGCGTACGGATTCCAGAAGTTTGGCGATACTCCTTGCACGTGCGCCCTCTTCCGGCTAACATGACCCGAGACGACTACACTGGCCGACGCCTCGCGCGGGCGGAAGCCTTGGCTCGACACTACGGCCACAAATTCGGGGTATTCTACGTGGACGCCTCCGGCCCGCACCACGGTGGTTGGTATACGGCTGCGGTCGTCCACGAAAACACCGTTGTAAACGGACTCACATTCCGTGCACATAACATTACGCACGCGGAGGAGATCGCCATCGCACTAGCCGCCGCAGATCAGGACTCGAGGGTCATAATCACCGACTCAAGGGGTGCCTGTCGCAATATTGAACAGGGATACATTCCGTACCGTGCTTATAAAATACTGCAGAACAGCAGCTACCTAGGTGCCCCTGCGCACCGAACGATAATATGGGCTCCGGCTCACACGGGCCTCGATGGTAATGAGACGGCCGATGCCGCTGCCCGCGCGCTCACTCTCCGGGCACCATCCTCGTCCCCTACCGATCCGGAACTCGAACCCAATCCTGCCTACACCTTTAAGGAGATCACACAATTTTATCAATCCGGCCATAACGTCTATCCTAAACCCTGTAAGGGCCTCACGAAGGCGGAGGAGCGAATCCTCCTTCGCCTTTATACTAAAACTCTATTGTGCCCGGCAATCATAAAACACTTTGACCCCGCTTGCACGGGGAAGTGCCCACATTGTGAGGAAAGTTCCTCTGACATTTTCCACATGGTGTGGGCATGCCAAAAAACCCCAAATCTTACCCCACTACCCAACCCTTCGCGGGAGGACTGGGAGGCAGCCCTGCTCGGCTGCTCTGACCTGACGGCCCAACGGGCCCTGGTCGAGCGTGCCCGGGCCGCGGCCAACGCCAATGGGCTCCCGTAAGAGGGAGCCCACCTAGTGTTTGTACGGGGCGGCCCCTTAAGGACCGTTCCCACCCTCCCTGTAAATAACATCTGTAAATAAATGTTTTTCAGCAGCAGCTCGAAAAGCGTCTCAAAAAGTGTGCGTGTGCCACCTCTCATTTAATGCTTGGAATGTCCGCTGGAAAGCTGTGCTTTTATATGGGGAATTTATGATGAAAAGGAGCGAGATTGATGTACTTAGAGTTGAATAGATGGACGAACGGACACACAGGCAGATGCATGGACTGATTTACGGATTGCTGCATAGACAGATGGACGCATAGACGGACGTAGAGGCGGATGCATTGACGAACGCAGGGACGGACGCTCAGATGAACGTGCGGACGCACGCAGAGCACACGCATGAACGGGTGGATGGACGCGCGGATGGTCAAACAAACGGACGCATGGACGGACGGAAGCAAGATCGAAGGGACGGACGGATGTTTGCCCCACTCTCCATCATTCACTCCATGAATATGCTGGCATTTTTTTCTTCCATTCTTGACGCTCCATTTACAGTTAAGATGCTGCCTTCAGTGACGATAAACACTGCTTGCGGAAAATCTTGCCGAGCAATTTGGTTAGGCCTGTTTGTGCAGAGAAACAAAGAAGGAATGCAAAAACAAATCCGCACATCGCACATTGATTTGACAAAGATGTACGTGTTTAGAATGCCTTCCAGTTCTAAATGTGTTAACTAATCACGCTTTTATGTTTCGCTGTACCAGACAAGGAATTGATTTGATTGATATGTGGAGTTTAATATCCCAAAACCACCATATGATTATGAGAGACGCCGTAATACCAGACAAGGAAATTAGGAAGCAAAATTCAACACAAAATTTGAAAGCAAGCTGAGGGCGTGTATGAGCATTACGTTTTTTTAGTTTTGAATATTTCTTTTCTAAGCTTTTTCACAAGCACGATCTTTGTGTTGGGCTCCACCAAGACTTGAGCGTCTATTTTCGTCATGGATGTGATGTTAATTGAACGTACGCTAGCAGATGAAAAAAAATTGCAGATCCCACGTACAGTGGGAATCATTGATATCTGAAGCACGAATAATAATTGTTGATATATCACTTTAAAATCAACTGAACGTTACTATGTGGTTGTAAATGATGCCATACATGACTTCCGTTTGAGAAATATGTTGTTTAGAAGTGTCGTTTATCTTCGTCATCTATTCACGTCACGTGATACCAAAT
Source organism: Rhipicephalus annulatus (assembly GCA_013436015.1). Lineage (NCBI taxonomy): Eukaryota > Metazoa > Arthropoda > Arachnida > Ixodida > Ixodidae > Rhipicephalus > Rhipicephalus annulatus. Next base: position 36,066 of record WOVY01016105.1, on the reverse strand, counting down.
TCAGTACATGTGAAGCTCGCGAAACGGCCGCGAGCACGCTATCAGCGTGGTGTGTTATGTTCTTACGTGACAAGAGTGTCAGGATTATCATGTTTGCACAAGTCATACATTTTGTCAACCATGGACGTCACGTAACACCAAATTCGGTATATGCGGAGCTAGAAAAATGACCGCGACCACATCATGAAGGGCCCAATGTACTCCTATGTAGCATTGACGCGCGCGCACACTGGGCACAGTGACGCTTCGTTAGCAAAACGTGAGCACTCTGTAGTCTGACGCCAGGTGCGACCAGCGTCCGTCAGCGCGGCCTGACGGCAACCAGCACGAAATGCGACATGCGACGTTTCGCGTCGATCCCGTTACCCAGACACCACTGTATCTCCCGCTTTTCGTGACGCAGGGACGCCAGATGCGCTGATCGCGCATGCGTCAAAGTAAGCTAGCGCGGCACGCGCTTTCAAGTTTATGGCAGGACTGGCACCTGGCATGGCAACGCCGGCGTGACGCGACGAAATGAACGCCAGCGAGCACGCGCACCGCGTCACGTCGAAATGTATTGGTGCCTAGACTGTGACATGGAGTCTTGTTCTTACATGACACGCATCTCATGATTATCATGTTTGCACCAGTAACGTACCTTCGTCATCCCTTGGCGTTACGTAATACCGAATTTGGCATATGTCAAGCTAGCGGAACAGCCGCGAGCGAATAATGAGCATAGCATGTCGTCAGATTGTTACTTGACACGCATCTGATTTTTATCATGTTTGCACCAGTATTATACCTTTGTCATTCATTCACGTACTGTTATACCAAATTTGGTATATGTGACGCTAGCAAAACGGCCACGAGCGCATCATGACCGTGGCATGTAGTCATGTTGATACATGACACGCATGTCAATAATTTCATGTGAGGGTCTGTCGCTTGTTTTCGCCATGCAATGATGTCATATGATACCAGTTTTGCAACGTGCAATGTGAACGAAACCAAAGCAATAGCTGCAGGACCTTGACATGTAAATCATGATATTCATGATATACATGTGATGATTTTCATGTTGTGACAAGTCAAATACGTTCTTCATGCAGTCTTGTTATGCCATACAGAGTTTGGTATCGATACCATTATCAAAACGGCCAGGAAAGCTAAAAGTCATAGATGGCAAGATAGATAGATAGATAGATAGATAGATAGATAGACAGATAGATAGATAGATAGATAGATAGATAGATAGATAGATAGATAGATAGATAGATAGGCTCAAGTCGATGTTGGCTAAAAAATGCTTCGCGTATAGAAGAGTGCGGAACAATTTCCGCCGTTAAGAGTTGAACGCGTTAAGTAAAATCCTGCCGCTAGTGCGGCCTTCAACCGCTAAGTGCATACTTATTAATGTGTTTTCTTATATGCACACGCACACACACAGTAGATAGTACTGGCACGCGCGTGCGAATGGCATATGCAGATTTTAACGCCATAGCGTGAAAGAGTTCGTGTCGCAGAAAACTCGCCGCCAGCGTCGGCCCCGTTGCTTGTAAGCGAAAAATCGTCTGTGCGTCGGTGACTCAAAAACCAAGTTACCGAGATAGCTGCGGGAAGCCGCTACTTGTCCACGCATGCGCGCGCGATCATAACTGCCAAGGCAGCGCATTCGAAGAAAAAAAAGTGCTCAAGGTCACTAGGCGCAGTAGTTTATATTTTATACTTCCGACCCTCCCTGCTTAGCTTCCAGCGCTTTCGTCGGGAAAAAGGGAAAGAGATGCAATTACAGCAACGCGACAAACATTTGTAACTCCACTCGCACTGGACGGAGTCTTAAAATCTTTGCGGCGTTGAACTTTTGAGGCGATGCGTTCTTCTAATGAATTCATTCGATGGTTACTTAGAAACGTGTTTCAGGGCCCGTATAACGCGCTTTGTTCGACAGGTGTTACGACGAAAAGTAGCCCATTTGGTGATACTAGCGCATTCTTGTCCAATCTACTGTGTGCGTGTTCCTGTGCGTGCATTTGTATGTAACAAAACATAATAATAAGTAATGCACTTAGTGGTTGAAGGGTGCTCTAGGCGCCGGGTTTCGCTATCACGTTACTCTAAAGGCGAAGATTAAGGGTCCCACAATTTTTTTATCTAAAGCAAGAGTCACATGGCGTGCAAGACACACACCGTGCACATGCCATCTCTGAGGCCATAAAGAGTCTCACAATGCATCAAAGATACCAGCATATTGTCTCGCGTGTGCTGTTTGCTTGATCAACGCCTCTGGAAAGGCATAATATCTTACTTGCTAGATGGACATAGTTGTCCACTTTTAGAGCTGTTTGAAAAATGCCTCAAGTTAAAAGCGTAGCATTTCATAGTAACTTAGGCGACTTTGAGCGTATCTTTTTATCTATCTAGCCGCCTACGACTTTTAGCTCTCCTGGCCGTTTAGATAATGCTATCAATACCAAACTTTGTATGGTATAACAAGACTGTATGAAGACCGTATTCAACTAGTCATTACATGAAAATTATGATATGTACGTTATGAATGTCTTGATATGAAATACAAGGTCCTGTAGCTATGGCGGTGGTTTTGTTCACATGGCACGTTGCAAAACTGGTATGGTATGGCTTGATTGCATGGCGAACACAAGCGAAAGACCCTAACATGAAAATCTTGACATGCTTGTCTTGTAACAACATGACTACATACCACGCTCATGAAGTGGTCGTGGCCGTTCCGCTAGCGTCACATATACAAAATTTCGTATTAGAGCACACGAAGGAATGACGAAGGTATGTGACTGGTAAAAGCATGATAATCAAGAGATTGATTGATTGACATGTGGGGCTTAACGTCTCAAAACCACTATATGAATATGAGAGACACCGCAGTGGAGGGCTCCAGAAATTTCTACCACCTGGAGGGTTCTAACGTGCACGCAATTTTGAGCACATGGGCCTACAATCTTTCCGCCTCCATCGGGAATGCAGCCGCCACAGCTGGAATTTGATCCCGCAATGTGCGTGTCAGCAGCTGAGTACCTTAGCCGCTAGACCGCCGCGGTCGGGCGATAATCAAGATATGCGTGTCATGCAACAACATGACTACATGTCACGGTCATGTTGCGTGATTGGCCGTTTCGGTAGCTTCACTTATACGAAATTTGCTATTACTGTACGTGAATAAATGACGAAGGTATGAGACTGATTCGAACATGATAATCATAAAATGCGTGTCGTGTAACAACATGACAACATGCTACGCTCATGATGCGCTCGCGGCCGTTTTGCTAGCGTCATATATACAAAGTTTAGAATTACAGTACGTGAATGGATGAACGTGAAGTTGCTATAGGCTTGCTGCCCTTCTTTTCACTTTCGAATTTGTTCTTACCGCATTCATCCGGTCGTTTGTGCAGCAAAACTGTGACCTTTTTGTGTGTTTTTATGAACGTTAGCTCCAGAGAATTTTTTGCGTCACTGGAACTGTCTGCATGGAAGAATGCTTGTGACTACTGATCCGCTAGTTTCTTACTATTTCTGCGTTCACCACTCTATATCTGCTTCGTTCTGGAAACGATGGAAGTATATACGTTCCCGAGCCCTTATCGGGAATGGCGGCGGCCGCGGCGGCAGTCTCCACGGAGCACTATGGACTTCGTAGCACCATGAACAGCTACGACACTAGTGTCAACTAACTCAGCAGTGAGAAATAATCTGAGGACAGCTTTCAACTCGTGCAGAGATACAATGTCAAGCATAGAAACACAGGGTCTTTCCTGACTTCAGGCCAGTTCACTTTGATAACTGCTCACAAGACCACAGTCAGTACGAATATTTTTGTACCAGGGCTTGCTACCGATAACGTGTGGTGACTCTACAGAAAATTTGTGTCAGTGCTTCTCGAGGCGGCGGTGCGATTGAAGTAAGCGACGTGAGACTCATGTCACCAAAAAATATTTTTGCAATCGAGGTTGCGCAGGAGACAACACTGAGCACAGTGTTCAAGATTACGAAACCTAATTGATGGCATAAAAAATTTCTCGTACATACCATTGAGCAGTGGTACCACTGCTGGCATCAATTATGAAGTGTACACCTCTGTTTAAAACCCAAACTTTACCAGCCTTGCAAAACCAGTGGTTGATGACATCGATATCATACATATGTCTCGCTGTACAAAACTGACATTGAAGGGAGAATCTCTGCCCTCGCATGATAAGGTGGTTCTTTTTCGACATCCTGTACGACCATTCATTCTAAGGACACTTCAATGTCACACATCTTTGATCTTTGGTCACGTGAGCGCCGTGCGTCCGATAACGATAATTTGTTGGCGCTGCGCCAAACCACAACGTACAAACTCCTGTGCCACCACAGTACTCAAGTGCCGCAATTGCCTCGGGTGCCACGAAGCTTCGTAAAAAGTTGCCCCAAGACACAGAACAAAAAATACATTCTTGGGCAGATGGTACGAGACCGGTCATCTCGTCGGGAAGCTGCTGTTGTCGTCAGAATGCGGCGCTCTCGGCATCGTAGTGGTTCGAGGAACTCTGTTACATAGAGTTCACAGGTGACACGACCTCCTTTGCTTCCTAGATCATACTTGTTCGCATCAATTTCTGAGGACAAGATTACACCAGAGCATATACACTCTGATTGGCCGGCATTACTAAAGCTGCAGCCTGAGCCACAACCACAGCCAGAATCCCAACCACATTCAACACCACGGCTGAATCCACAGCGAATGCAATGGTCGCAGCTGACCGAGCCAACAATGGCCGAGTCACCGACACCGCTGGTTAACTACGACCGTGCCTGAAAAAGACCAGGACATCCCTGCGATGCCATTATTTTTCATAGACACAATACTTGTGCTTTTGTAAAAGCTATGAAATCCGTCAGCCCATGCGGCCCTGACACTGCTGGAAGTTCTAAATCCAGTGTTTTCAGCGCTTCACTGGTCCACGCAGATCGCCCACGACCCTCTCCAAGACCGCAATATTTCTGTCGCATGTATGAATGCTGAAGTCATGTCGGTTAGAAAAGCTTCCGGCCTCAAAGACTGACTGACTGACTGACTGTACGTCTTTGTGTGTGAAGTGCTCTCCTTGCTTTTCTCTCTTATTTATCCCCACCCCTCTTACCCCAATGCAGGGTAGCAAGCCGGAAGTGGTCCTGGTTGACCTCTCTGCCTTTCCTTTTCTCTATTCTTCACTTTACTTCTTTGTGTGTGCTAAAAATGCTCGGTTGTATTAATACACACAGAGCGTCGTCTCCTCGGCTTGACGACGTAGCTATTACAATCTAGCGTTAATTTTTATTTCTTACTGAAGCAACGATACACGCGGTGAGTTACCCATGTAGCTTAAGGATGGCTTTGTGAAGTAAAGTTTATTGTCGAATTGATACAAGACATGCTTAAACAGCAAGGATAGTGGGATAAAAGCTGCATGTAGGCAGCTTGACTAGTACCACCTGCTTGACTAGTTCTTGTGGATTGAATGTTATAGTTGGAAGTTAGCGCTCATATCGGGTTATTCTTTCTCTTATCTCTCATTTTAACTTCACGATTCTTTAGGTATGCAGTACACCCGTGTTTCTACTTTGAAACCTGCTTCACTTTTGCTAGCATCTGCAAGCGGCGCCGTTTATTCAAAGGGCCACTGTCTGATACTGAAACTTCAACAAGACCGTGAAAACTCCAAGGATTACATTGGACTTATTAGTGCGTAAATATCAGTCAAGTTTAAATGTATCACAAAGCCCGAGAGACAAAGAGCATTGTCATTCTGCAAAATTTCACTGAGCTAAGCAGTCATTTCGCAGTTTGTACAAGCCTTCCAATCGAATTGACTACACGTCACGCCTAATCACTTGACATTCGGAAATCTCAGAAAGAAAGCGTAAGGCAGCAAGTGCGTCATATGCGTAATGCATGTTCTTTGTCACACTATGGACATGATCTACCATAGTGCCTGCGCCACTGCATCGGCCAGCAAAAAGTCACAGACGGCATGGGCGTAATAGCAGAACAAATACTCAATTACGCAACTTTTGCTGAGCTGCTACACGAAAAGCATACGTGCAAACAGGACTTGTTGTGCACTGCAAGATTTATTTTCTAGGTGCCCATGTACGTCTCCTAAAAAAAGAGCAATTGAGTGCCTCTTAGCCGTGAGCGGACTTCCAAATCTGCGTCTGTTTGTACCGAAAAAGCTTTCGGAGACGCAATGCATTTGTGCAGCCGTGAAAAAGCCACTTTCCGAAGCACAAAGCTTCCTACAATCAAGCTTCTACTCACTAGCTCTTGCCAGATTTTATGAAATCACAAGAGAAGTGCTCTCGAGCTTTTGCACCTGTACTGAAAATGCTTGTCAAGTTTTCGACGCTTTTCTTGTTGCGAACACGTTTCACCGCTATGCGAATTGACAAAGAGTATGTCGAAATAATACACTTTGCAACACTCCAAAGTGGAGGCGAAACGTGGCTCTCGCTTTTCGTGCTCCCATTTTTGCAATGCCACTAAGCTTTCAGGTTAAAGCGCCTAGGAATGCTAACACTAATTGAAAATAAACTTAAACGCCCCAAATATACAAAAATCAAGGCCATTATACTTGTTAAAGCTCTGCACAGAATTTTTAGCTTGATAAAAAAAAAACAAGCTGGTGACTTTAAAACCATATGCAAATGCCTCCCGCAGCTTCTTTCATGTGCTTGAGGACAAGCATAAACATTGTGTCCATGGTAATCGGTGATATCAGTGTTCAAGGGCTGTTTTTCACAGAAACACTAATACACAAAATCAGTCATAAACAGTTGGCACTACCCACTGCAAACATCCTGAAGGTATCGCTTCAACTAATTAGCGTAGCGCAGGGATTGTGGATAGTTTTGCAGTGATAACTCTACCCCGCCTGGTATACGAGCACCGAAAACAGATCCTTCTGTGACTGTAGCCTTCAAGTTCAGCAAATGTTATGCTAGCGTCTCTTAGGCGCCCCTGAAAATGGTTTTCAACAATGCCCGCTTGAACAGAAAAAAACATGCTGAGCCCATTTTTGTCACTTTTGCTAATGTGCTGTGCTAACTGTTTTAACTCTAGTTTAAAGACACGACGTTCATGTGGAGAAGGTCGCGTGACGGTTCTCTCCAGGCAATATGTGCGTTGGGTTTACCCAGCGGAAGAGCTGCTCAGGGTGAATCTTTTGTGCAAATGCTTCACCAGCACCAGCCATGCAGAAAATAGCAGAGCAGTGGGTCTCCCACAATAAGAGGCGGACGTGCCAGGTTTCGAAACAGCATCAACAACAACAGCAGCTGCAACAATGAGAACAACAACAACAATAAGCGGGAAAAACACTCACACGCTATAGCTAAAGAAAATGGTTTAACTGCATTCAACCACGCCTTTTTTCAAGTAACCGATAATTTTTTTGTCGTCCAAGTACTTCTGAAAGTGTTGTCACGCAATACGCGAGGAAGTGAGAGCAAATATCTGACGAATCTTTATAACGACTCATAGGCACACGACTAGACCATGGGGTCATCGTCTAGTAGTCTGCAGTACCAAGGATATTGCATATGCTTGGCCATGTCCGTCTCTTCACGGGTGCTTTTTGCACTAGCGCCTTATAAATCATCTATGAAAATCGAACGAGTGGTCGCTTAATCTGCAGGGATGTTACATGTTTTTTGTAGACTATCTTAAAGTGAACGCCTACAAGGGACACCCACCATACTCCGCAAAGGAAGTGAGGTAAGGTCCACTTTAACGATACATGTGGCGGTGAACGCAAACCTAGATAACCATTAGGGCCGATGGCAGGAGCAGAACTGAGCTTTATTTCATTCTAACCGCGGTGCGCCACATATGCAGCATAGTGCATGGGCCCGCACATGCACCTGAGTGCGCCATAATTTACAAGCGACCAATGAAAATGATGATGGCTACTAGCGGGCTCCCCTCTTTCATAAGAAAAAAAAAGTGGTGCGCTGGCGCCCAAGAAGCAGCCTTTGAGCTTAAACGATTGGGTGAAACCTGTGTTTCAGCGGTGTCAAACAAGTTCAAAGCACATAACTGGCACTGTCGCTAGGCAGATGGGTTTGACTCTGTCGATCACCACAACTTTTTGACGTCCATTAACTCGATGGTGAAAGCTTTGCTGTCCCGCTGACCACCTGAATTGGCCGTGAAAATGCGGCTCACGGTGGTCGAGTGTTTGCTGAAAAAAAGCGCCAGTGCAAGAACATAGCTGTCAGAAGAGGAAATGGAGCGGTTGAACGTAGCAGTCTGGATAGGACGTGGGGAGTCTACCAGGTGCAATAAATTTTTCAGTCAAAAGCATTGTCCTACGATAGACTGACTCCACAGCTGTGCAGCCGAGGTCTTCCTTAAAAAACAGGTGAACGCCAGGCGAACGAGAGGAAGATATTAGGCCAGCATGAACGAGCCTACCGAGCCGCCAAGGCCACTTCAAGTTGATAATGAAGGCGTTCAACAATTCCATTTGCCTATGTTAATTGCGCGGTAGTATGGCTAAGGCTGACTCCAAGAGGGCATGGCAGGTCGTAGAAAAGATCGCATTCAGCTTTTCGGCGTGACTGGTGCGATGATACATGAGCTTCTCTTTAGCGCTTTGCGTAATCAGAAACATATGTACAAAAGAAATAAGTAAATCAACGGCAATCTGTAGGGAGCCCCATGGGAAGTACGAGTTATTAACAATAAAGACCACAGAGTAGTCTTCATTTTTCTGGTAGTTGGGCCTAGAAAAAAATTGGCAGATTCCACGTACAGTGGGAATCGATGATATGCGAATCATGAATGAGAAATGTTGATATGTCACTTTAAAATTAGCACAACGTTACGAGGTGCAGGATAATGATGCCGTACATGACTTCCGTGTTACGATTACCATGTTTGGATGTGTCGTTTACCTTCGTCATATATTCACGTCACGTGATACGGAATTTGGTATATGTGGAGCTAGCGGAACGGCTGGGAGAACGTTATGAACGTGGTACGTTGTCATGTTTTTAGATGACACGCGTGTCAGAATTATCATGTTTGCACCAGTCATATATTATGTCATCCATCCACGTCACGTAACATCAAATTTGGTACAAGTGGAGCTAGAAAAATGGCCACGAGCGCATCATAAATGACCCAATTCACTCTTATGCAGCATTGAAGCGCACGCACGCTGGGCACAACGACGCTTTGTTAGCAAAACATGAGCACTCTATAGTCCAACGCTAGGCGCGACCAGCGTCCGTCGGCGCAGCGCGACGGCAACCAGTGTGAAGTGCGACATGTTGCATTTCGCAATTTTCATAGAGTAACATTACTCTATGCTGATGCATTACGGAGACAACACCGCGTCTTCCTTTTTTCGCGACGGAAAGATGCTGGACAAGCTGAAACGCACATGCGTCAAAGAAATGCAGCGCAGTGCGCGATTGCGAGTATACGGCAGGACCGGCGCCTGGCATGGCAACGCCGGCGTCACGCGACGAAATGAACGCCGGGGAGGATGCGCACCACGTCACGTCGAAATGTATTGGCGCCTTGACTGGCGTGTAGTCTTGTTCTTACATGACATGCATTCCATGATTATCATGTTTACACCAGTCACATACCTTCGCCTTCCATTGGCGTCAATATCATATGGTGGTTTTGGGACGTTAAACCCCACATATCAATCAATCAAATCAACATAATAGCAAACTTGGCGTTAGTGAAGCTAGCGAAACGGCCGTGAACGCATCATGAGTGTGGCATGTAGTCATGTTGTAACATGACACGCATGCCGGGATTATCATGTTGGAATGCGTCGTTTCCTTATGTCATCCGTTCGCGTCACGTATCCACAAGTTTGGTACATGTGAGGCTGCGGAAACGGCCATGAGCGCATCATAAGCGTATCATGCAGTCATGTTGTTACATGACGCACATATCATGTTTATCATGTTTGCACCGGTATTGTACCCTAGTCATTTGTACACGTCCCGTTATTTTAAATTTGGATTAAGTGAAGCTAGCGAAATGGCCGCTAGCGCATCATGAGTGTGGCATGTAGTCTTGTTGTTAAATGATACGCATCTCATGATTATTATGTTTCCACCATTCACATACCTTCGTCATCCCTTCACGTACCATAATACCAAATATTGTATATATGACGCCAGCAAAACGTCCGCGAGCGCATCATGAGCGTGTCATGAAGTCATTTGTTACATAAAACGCATGTCATGATTTTTATGTTGGAGTCAGTCGCTTGTGTTCTCCATGCAATCATGTCATTTCATACCAATTATGTGACATGCCATGTGAACGCAACCGCCGCAAGGGCTGCAGAATCATGAAATGTAAATCTTGACATTCATGATATACAATTCATCATTTTCATAACATGGTTAGCCACATATGTTCCTCATACAGTCATTTTATGCCATAGCAAGTTTGGTATTGATACCATTATTCAAATGGCGAGGAGAGCTAAAAGTCGTTGGCGTATAGATAGATAGATAGATAGATAGATAGATAGATAGATAGATAGATAGATAGATAGATACGCTGAAAGTCACCGAAGTTTGCTAAGAATTGCTTCACATTAAAAACACAGTCACCAAAGCAGAATGCGCCGGGCGATTTCGTGTCACAAACAAGTGGGTAACACCAAGATATGGTGGGTGTGTTCGAGAGCGCACCGGGTGGCGCGAGCGTATGCGGTTGGCAAATGTGACTGTTGATGAAGTCGAGGATTGGTTCGCACTGACTGTCACGAGTGCTGTGAGCGAAACACTCATATGTGGCCCAATGAAGCCACTCGGCCACTTCCATCTTCGTGTACTTCGCTGCTGCCACCCAGCTACCAACGGAGGCAGCGAAGTCGACTCATTTTCGCGCCTGCTCTGTTTGGGTTGTCCTAGTTCTGAAAATCGCGTCAGCTTCGTGCACGCACGTGAAAGCCCAATCGCTCTGGCCATTAGATGCGAAGCAACTATGACTAGACTGTGTAGCCCTCTCCCTCCGCACAGCGGTGAAGAGGGAAGGTGCCAGGGAGCCCACGCTTTCCCTCGTAGTGCACGCGCGTGACTTCAATTTCTTCCTAGCCTGTCACTGCTCGCCGCGTGTCATCTCTCTCCCTTCACACTCTCCACCGCTCGCAACGCTCAAGCCCACTCATGTCAGCGTCGTCTCCTCTACCGTACCGTATGTCTTCATCTGTTGGTTAGAAGAAGCCGCGGGTAGGAGAGCTGTGCGTAATCGCGCACAATTTTCTAGCCCGGCCGTGATCCCGTGGCGCCGGCAATGTGGACAGCACGCCACTGCTTGCCGCGCTATCACGCCGATGGGTGGGACGCTGCCGGGGCATGCTTTTCGGTAGTGCGCGCACACCTTTTCAGGCCGTCTCTGGCAATGCGGGTTAGTGAAGTCGATCGCATTTGTGAACGGTGACGTCGGCTCTGGAACACCGACGAGGCGGGAGCCAGGGAAGCCGAACGCAGGCGTGTGTAGTGAAAGACCTACGACAGCGACGAGGTGCGAGTCAAGAACGGCGATCGCATTCGAGAATAGAGACGGCGCGTGGGTAATACCAACGGGACATGAGCGGAGGAAGGTGGTGTTGGTTGAAAACATATTATTACACAAAAAGTGGCAGTTCCCACGTAGAGTGGGAATTGATATGCCAAGCACGAATGAGGAAGGGTCATGGGTTACTTTAAACTTAGCACACCGTTAAGAAGGGGAGATAAATCATGCGTATAACACTTCTTTATGATAATTATCATGTTTGGACGTTTCATTTACCTTCGTCATCTATTAACGTCACCTTATACCAGTTTTAGTGTATATGGAGCTAACGAAGCGGCCGTGAGCGCGCTATTAGCGTAGCATGCAGTCATGTTTTACATTGCTCTATATTAGGATTTTAATATGTGGACGTGTCATTTACATTCATCATCCATACACGTCACGTAATACCAAACTTGGTATACGTGGAACCAGTGAAACGGCCGTAAGAACGCTATGAGCATAGCAAGTAGTCACGTTTTACATGAAACGTATGTAATGATCATCAGGTTTGACGTGTCATTTACCACCGTCGTCTATTCACTTCCCGTGATTTCGAATTTGGCACATGTGGAACTAGCACAACGGCGGCGAGCGCGTCATGAAGGGCCCAATATACTCCGACGCAACGTTGATGCACGCATGGGCTGGACGCAGCGACGCCACGGCAGCAAAGCGCGAGCACTCTATATCGTGACACCAGGCGCGACCGGCACGACCAGCGTCCGTCGGCCGCGTCTGCCTCTCTTCGTGACAAAGGGACGCCATGTGCGCTGAAACGCGCATGCGTCAAAGCATCGCAGCGTGGCACGCGCCTGCGATTATATGGTATGCAGAACCATAATGAAGGTCAGTGGACAGTTCCATTGATCTCTAGTGTGACGATATCGGCGTCTGGAGTGGCGTCACCAGCATGAAGCTATAAAACGAACGCCGGCACTTCTGCGTGCCGGCTGACTTCCAAGTGTGTTGGCGCCTTGAGTGTGGCATGTATTAATATTCTTACATGACACGAATCTCATGATTATCATGTGTGCACCAGTCACATACTTTTGTCATTGATTCACGCGACGTATTACTAAATTTCGGCGTATGTGAAGGTAGCAAAACGGCCACAAGCGTATCAGGAGTGTGGGACGTAGTCATGTTTTTACATGACACACATGTCATAAACATATAGTTTGGACATGTCATTTACCTATGTTGTCCATTCGCGTGACGTAGTACCAAATTTGGTACATGCGAAGCTACCAAAACGGCCGCGAGCCCATCTTCAGCAAAGCATGTAGGCATGTTTTTACATGACACGCATCTCAGATTAGCATGTTTGAACCACTCACATACCTTCATCATCCAGTCACGTCCTGTAATACCAAATTCGGTTCATGAGAATCTAGCGAACGGCCGCGAGCGTATCGTGAGCATGGCTTGTAGTCATGTTGTTACATGAGACGCATCTCATGATTATCATGTTTGCACCGCTCACATACCTTCGTAATTCATTGACGGGCCGCATTAGCAAACTCGCTATATGCAACGCTATTGAAATGACCGCGAGCACATCATGAGTGTGGCATGTAGTATTGTTGTTACATAACCCGCATGTCATGATTTTCATGTTCGGGTCTGTGCTTATGTTAGCTATTCAGCCATGTCATACCATACAATTTTCCAACATATCAGATGAATAAAACAACTACAAGAGCAGCAAGACAATGACTTGTAAATCATAACATTTATGACACACATGTACTGATTTTCATGTTATGACTTGTCAGTTATGTTCGTCATGCAGTCGTGTTATATCTTATCCAGTTTATAATGATATCATTATCCAAATGGCCACGAGAAGTGAAAGTCATAGGCGGCTAGGTAGATAGATAGTTAGACAGAAAGATAGATAGATAGATATATAGATAGATAGACAGATAGATAGATAGATAGATAGATAGATAGATAGATAGATACGCTCACATTCACCGAAGTTCACAAAGAAATGCTTCGCGTACAAATTGTACCCGAGAGCGGCTGCTTATGCATGGCTGAGTGGCAAGGCCCTATTCTGCGATGCCAATGAAGTTGGCCGTTGCTGGAGCGCGCCTCACCTAGGAGCGTCGAGCATCCAATGTCGAGCAGCCGAGCAGATATTCCTCCTAAGCCTCGTTAAGATGGAAAAGGGGGGTGAAACAAATATGCTTCGTATCTGCATGTTTCACTGCAAATGTCGTCGAAAGGCGATAGTCTTGCATGTGTATAGGAAGAACGAAAAGTTTATTTGATGTTTTGCTCGAGGAAATCGATGAATTGTATTCTGGAAGCGCAGCGTTAGAGAGTATCGATCCGTGCACCAAAGGTGAACGAGCGCATCAAGGCACGTTAGATACGAGCGCCATCCGGCAGTTATCTTCCAAAACGAAGGCAGGCGTGCACGCCCGTGGAGAAAGATGAGTGCCTGTCGCGGAGGCGATAAGGTGTAGAATGCAAAGTGACGGGCAGGTGCCACCACCGTGTCATCTCAGCAATGCGCTGGAAACACTTGCCTTTTTGAGCATCGCGTTGAACTGCCAGCAAAGCGTAATAAATGCTACGGTCCTTAGAATTACTTTTTGTGCTTTTTCTAACATAAAGGCATACATACAAACATCGAAGTGTTGTCATCGTGCCTCAAATATGCGCAATTATTGCTTCTTAATTGACAATTACACAAGTATGAACGCCGAAACTTGAGCAATGTATGTCGGCGCTGCGAATGGGCTTGGCCGTTTAAAGTTTCTTTTGGTGCTGTTTGGGGTATAGTTACCACGAATAAACAGACAAATTTACACAGAAAGACCGCAGACAGACTGAAATTCGGCGTCAAAAGCCCCCAAAAAGAGTATTGTCTTTACAATAAAGGGGACTGATAGCGCACGAATCGACGACGTAGTAGGTGTCGGCCGGGACCCAATAAATCGAGCAGGTGCCACTGATTTCCTACAGAAAGTGCCTAGCGACCACCGGATTGAGCTAGGTGCTCGTCTGGAGGCGCCGTAGTATTCGCTTGTCCGCTTTCTCCAGAATACGAGTGAGGTCCGGGTAGACGCAGTGCAAAGCCCGGTAATAGGCAAGAATTTCATGAAACTGCGCCTGGTTCATATTGCCAGATTCTGACTCATGACATGGAAAAGCAACAACCTGGAGGTAAAAAGCATGGGCACCGCCGTTCACCGTCTCGTTGCCGAGAAGGCCCGAGTGACCTGAGGTCCATACTACACGAATGAAGTTAGGGATAAAGCGCCAAGATGCTCTCCGAAGAAGGTGAGCTGCCAGTGGGGCGATAGAATTTTGAAGGTATTGGGAACAGACCGAGCGCGAGTCCGTCAGGATGGTGCGTGAGGTGGAACGCGAGGTGGCTAAAGCAATTGCAACCTCCTCGGCTTGCCTCACAGTGTCGTTCTATACGAGAGGCCATCGACGTGTTTTTCCTCTGTGATAACGGCAGCTGTAAAGTGACCCGATAGGGAGGGGTCCGAGACGTCTACGTAGAAAACGCCAGGGCGATCGGAGTGTCGCGTCTGATTGGCCGCGTATCGGAGTGTCGCGCCTGATTGGACGCATAGGCTAACTGCATAGGCTTGGTTCTACGGAGGCTACTGCGCTTGGTCGATACCCCCCTTATCATAAGGCTCACCTGTTCGCTGGTGCATCGGAGGCTTGCTATTGTGTCCTTATGATCCAAAGATGATGTGATGTGAAGCCGAAGAATTTGAATTTTATCGCCTTATAGAGTGGAACCAGATGGAAGCAAAACATGGGGTGGAGGTTCGAGGAAACCAAGCGCAAGCGTCTTCAACGCGTCCTTCCTCCCGTGTCTTTGCGCTTCAAACAAACGTTTAGTCCAGCAAACGCTACACCAAGTTTAGCTTCAAACTGTTCTTCCAGCACCCCCGTTGACGCCTCTCTCAACCGGGCATAGGCGTATCAGCCAGGAGGCGCAAGGGGAGCACATGCCCCCCACTAAGAAAAGTTGGGGGGCGGTTGAGCCCCCCTTAGTCGGCTGCATGCTAAGGAATACAAAAACAAGACACAATTTTCGTTCGCTACTGTAATCATAGCATAATATTGTTACATGAAAAAGAAAATATTACGAGGCAAATGTACAATATAGTGATAACTTTTCAACATTTCAGCTGTTACAATTTTTCTTGAAAGCTGTTTGCGACGGTTTTCACCCTGTGCAGTAGCACTGCAGAGCAGGCTAGAGCTGAACAGGGGCCCTATATATTAGATCACTTGATTATACTTTTATTCTATACTGCAACTGGCCAATGCAGTTATAGATAGGAACAAAGAAACGTTTTATGGGCTGCTGAAAGCATTTGCTGCTTCAAGAAGATGTTTTTCTTTCATCAAAAGGGACTACCGTCACCGCAAGAAGATGCTGTGAGCATATGATTACGTCTAGTGTTTCTAATTTTTTATAGTTTTGCCATACTGGAAGCACCACAGAAGGTTTCCGGTTTAAACTCTCATAAATCTGGTCAGCCTTGCTTATGGCAACTTGGGGCGATGGAGGCAGCTTGCAAAGCGGCAACGAATAAAGCAGTGGACTAGAGCTCTGTGGGTTCTAAAATAAGTACACAGAAGTGTTCAAAATACCCTTGGTTCCTCAAGGAGTTCTTCACATTTTCAAACTGAATTCTTTGTGAGCTGTTTTCAGTCAATAAAATTTCATTTTCTAATGAAATATCTAGTGTTGAGGAGGCCGCCATCAACATACTTGTATTCATGCAGAAAGTTGTAACGCATGAAAGTCGTTGCGTATGATAATACATGCATCGTACATGAAAAAACTATACGTGTTCTCACGGTGCATGCTTCTTAAAACTGACTGTCCTTTATTGAATCTATTGAACAAGACCTGTGTGTATGAGCACGTCGAAAAAGTTGTTTATATATATATATATATATATATATATATATATATATACATTGAAGTACAATGGTGCAGCTGACGCTTTATTCAAGCAACAGCAAGATGGCGTCGATGATGAAGAGGAACGGGCCGAAGACTGATGGTTATTGATAGATGAGGAAGATGACGTACAATGAATTCTCACACTAATTTTCCCCGTCGACGGAAGCGGCCAGCCTGGCCGCAAATAACGCTGTGGAACGCATACAATAGGGCTTAAGACGTGAAACGTGCACAATCTCTGTCCCGCGGCAGCGTTGGTCAGTGGGGACATGAACGGGTGTGACACGGTAGTTCACCGGTGAGGTCTGCTCGATAACTTTGTAGGGGCCAAGATAGCGTGACTCGAACTTTTCGCATAAGCCTGGCGTTCGCGCAGGAGTCCACAAAAGTACATTGTCGCCAGGGCGGTAGAGAACGACGTGGTGAGGGGAATCGTAACGATGTTTGCGATCTTCTTGGCTAGCTTCAGTGTTTACACGGGCAAGACGACGGCATCGAGCAACGCGGGACAGAAACTGGTCGCAAACTAATAGTGAAGAGTTGACGGGGCCAGAAAAGAATGAAACGCCAAGTGGTGATGTCGGTTGGCGTCCGTATACTAGGAAAAATGGAGAATAGCCTGTGGTTCGTTGAACTGACGTATTGTATGCATACGTGACAAAGGGAAGTATGGTATCCCAATTGCGATGGTCCGGTCGGATATACATGGACAGCATGTCACACAGCGTGCGATGAAATCTTTCCGTTAAGCCATTTGTTTGCGGGTGATAGCTAGATGTTGTTTTATGAACCGTTTTTAGTGCTTGAAGAACTTGACTGAGCATGCTTGAAAGAAATGTTTTCCCTCAGTCGCTCAAAAGAACGCGAGGGGCTCCATGACGTAGGCAAATAGCATTCACGAAGAAAGTTGCTACTTCCGAAGCACTTCCTGAAGTGATTGAGGCCGTCTCAGCGTACCGGATCAAGTGATCAACCGCGGTGACGATCCACCTCTTGCCGTCTAATGTAGTTGGGAGGGGCCCGAAGAGGTCAATTCTAACGACAGAGAATGGCTCTGATGGACAAGGAAGTGGTTGTAGGGTCCCGACTAGAGCAGTATGGGCCGCTTGCGGTGTTGGCAAAGTGCACACGAGGCAATATATTTAGCTACTGTCGTGGAAAGACCTGGCCAGAAGAATCGACTGCGGATGCGCTCGTAAGTTTTGTAGTAGCCCAAGTGTTCTGACGTCGGGTCGTCGTGGGAAGCGCGCAGAACTTCAGTGCGTAGTGCGCGTGGTACGACGGGAACCCATCGGTGGCCTTCCGGGTGGAATATGTATCGATGTAGCACATCGTCCTCCAACTTGAATAGTCGGAGTTGTTTCCGGAGCCTGGCGTTAGGGGAAGACGAAGCACCGGTAAGCCGACCGATGATGTCAGTGCAATAAGAATCGGCTCGCTGGTGAGTAGTAAGTACTGACGGACGGGTGGATGAAGGTAGGGAAGAAATGGATGATATCGACGAGACGTCCTCCGTATAGCCAATTTGACAAGGGGATGTGATGTGCGCCGAAAACTGCGGCAAAGGGCATCGTGACAAAGCGTCGGCATCTTGATGTTGTCTTCCAGTCTTTTAGATGACGTCAAAGTCATAAGATTGTAATTGGAGAATCCAGCGGCCAAGTCGTCCCGACAAGTTTTTGATTGTGGACAACCAGCAAAGAGCATGGTGGTCTGTCACAACAGTAAAGTGTCGACCATGTAGGTACGGACGAAATTTTTGGATGGACCAGACACAACAGCCAAGCACTCTTGTTCGGTTATCGAGTACCTCTTCTCTGCAGAGGTCAGAGTGCGGCTTGCATACGCGACAACTTTCTCGCAAAATGCATGGTCGCGCTGGAGGAGTACGGCGCCGATTCCTTGTCCACTCCCGTCAGTGTGTAAAATCGTAGGTGCCTTGTCATGGAAATAACAAAGCACCGGTGGGGATGTCAGTGCCTGCTTGAGTTCTTGAAATGAGGCTTCGCATCGATCATTCCAATCGAAGGAACCGGTACTAGCAAGGAGCTTGTGGAGAGGAGAGGCAATAGTGGCAAAGTTGCGAATGAAGCAGCGAAAGTACGATGCGAGTCCAAGGAAACTGCAGGTTCTTTGGAACGAAAGGGACGCGGAGAGTTGAGGACTGCGGAAATTTTGTCCGGATCGGGCTGGATGCCATCTTCACTAACGAGATGTCCTAGAGTTTTTATAGCTGTGTTGCCAAAATGGCACTTCCTTGTATTTAGTTGAAGTCCAGCATTGGAGAGACATGTTAGCACTTGATCTAGGCGTTCCAGATGATCATCAAAAGTGGAAGAAAACACGACAATATCATCGAGGTAGCATAGACAAGTTTTCCACTTGAGGCCACGAAGAACAGTGTTGATCATCCTTTCAAATGTGGCGGGAGCATTACATAGACCGAATGGCATTACGTTAAACTCGTAAAGACTGTCCGGCGTAGAAAAGACGGTCTTTTCTTTGTCTGCTTCGTCCATTAGTATTTGCCAATACCCGGACCAAAGGTCAAAGGTGGAGAAGTATTGGGCGCCTTGCAATGAGTCAAGTGCATCATCTATATGGGGCATCGGATATACATCCTTTCGGGTAATCTTGTTGAGCGCGCAGGCATCAACAAAAAATTGTACCGATCCATCCTTTTTTGTACCAACACAACGGGTGATGACGAAGAACTGGTAGAGGGTCGTATGATTTTTCTTTTAGCATATCGGTCACGTTCTCCTCGATGATTTTGCGCTCGGCCAAGGAGACTCGGTAGGGACGATGGCGTACAACAGTCTGACCTTCAGTGTCGATGCGATGATGCGCAACTGTGCTCTGTCCTAGGGCCGAAGCATTGGCGTTGAAGGAGGCCTGGTGTTTCGTTAGCAAATTCAGCAACGCCTCACGCTGAGAAGCAGAAAGGTCAGGATTTATCCCGGGAGCAAAGGAGGAGGAAGTAACAGACTGGGCCTGTTGTGGCTGAGCTGTCAAGGCGTGAAGAGAGACCAAAGATACCGGTTGGGTATCCACATAACATGACACTGCAGAACCCTGGGGTAGGAGGACGGGCTCTGGGGTAGGGATCAGGCCAAGGATTATCGTAGCACTGTCTTTGAACCGCACCAGACTGGAGGGGACTACAACGCCGCGAGCTAGACAGCTGCTGGAAGGCGTGATAAGTACTTCACCATTGGCAATATTCGGAGAAGTGATGGTGATGAGTTGCTCTTGACCCGGGAGCAGTATGGATTCGGAAGCTGCGAAGAAACGCAATGGTTTTTTGTCGACGCGTTCGCTGCAGTTATCAGTCTCGGTCATTTCGACTACACGTTGACGGCAAGAAATTAATGCAGATGCTGATGAGAGAAAGTCCCAACCTAAGGTTAGTTCATGAGCACATGAAATTAAGACAGCGAAGGTGATGTGATAAAGAATACCATCAATGAAGGCACGCGCTGTACATTGGTGTCGTCGATACGGCGGCAAAGTGCAAGTACATCCTCAATATAGGAAGTGTAGGACTCAACGCAATGTTGAACGCGTTCTGCCAGTTTCTTGCGAGCAACTTCTGAACGGACGGTCCGTGTGCCGAAAATGCGTCGAAGCTGGTCTTTGAAGGAAGACCAATCGCGGAAGTCACTCTCGTGATTCAGGAACCACTTCTTGGCAACCTGAGAGACGTAAAACTGGACGCGTGCTAATTTCAATGCCTCGTTCCAGTTAGTGTAGACACCTACGTGGTCATAGTTGTCGAGCCAGTCTTCGACGTCTTCGCCAGGCAGACCGGAGAACATTGAAGGCTCCCTAGGAGGGTTGTTGACCGGGCTAGGGTTGGCGGCTGGTGGTTGCGCCGGCGGGTGGTTCGATTGGGCTTGCTCTTGCGCCATGGTGCTCTGCTGGCGTAAGCGACGTCCCGAACAGAGCTCCAGGAGCTGGCTTTGAATGGAGAGAGCTCGAAGAGATCGGGAAGCACCTTCCACCACATGAAATACAACAGTGCAGCTGACGCTTTATTCAAGCCATAGCAAGATGGCGCCGATGATGAAGAGGAACGGGCCGAAGACTGATGATGGTTATTGATAGATGAGGAAGATGACGTACAATGAATTCTCACAATATATATATATATATATATATATATATATATATATATATGGTAAAAAATGCTGCCCTGGTAAGTGTGCGTCATGCTTTGACGTAGAAAATGGGTGTGCGGGGCCGATTTAGTATTTCAGGGTGCGCGGGAATCATAATGATGATGATAGCGGTAAAACTATGAGCTCGCCTATGCGCGTGCTCGTGCGCGTACCACATGAAAAGCTCCCGAGCCACGGGGACAGCTCGGCTAACCCCAGAGAGCAGAGCGCAAGGACAAGTTCGGGCCACGCCCCGGCTGCTCGTTCTGACCCTCCGTGTCCGGGCCTCGTCTCGGCGTTGAAGTCCTCGGGTGCGTCCTGGATTGGGCATCGCCCCACCTCACCCCCACGTTGGTCTGAAGCAACATTCGTCACGGCCAGCTGCTGTTCTGGTCTCGGAGCGAGACGCTGTCCCAGGTCTGTTCGCGGCAGTTTGCGGTACGCTGTTCTCGGTGGTGTACAGGCAAGCCCAGGCGTTGACCACCGTACTGGGATGCCCTGGTGGTTATCTTCTAGACCGGGCCCCGCCTCGGTTTGAACTCCGCAAGCACAAGCCACACCGCCTCCTGACTGCCAGAGAGCTCAAGGTCAAGCGCAACGTTCACGCCCCAAGAGTAGAATGTGAGTGGACGAACAAGAACATTAACTCCCTTTTGCGTAGGACCGGGAACGCGTGTATATATGTGTGAGTTTATGTTGTGTGTATCCATTTGTCCGTCTTCGTGTATATAATAGTCTCTCGTTGTCCTCGAACGTCCTCTGTCCTCATCTGGCTAACCTGTGCCCACAGTTGCCCACAAAGTCTGGCGAGCCTGCCAGGATAGATCGGCCTTACCTTCTTGTCGAGAGCCAGACGGGCGGGACAAACCGATAGATTTAGAGAAATTGCACGCGATCGGAACGGTCATGGGTCTAACAGGATTGGCACTGCAGGAATGGGTTGACGCGGAGCGCGTTATATAAAGGGACCTTCGTGCGCAAGTTCGCGACGAGCAGCGAGAAAAGATAGCGCTGGAGGAAAGACGGCTGCAAGCCGAGGAGCGCGTTTTGCTGTTGAAGCTAAAGTTGCAAGAGCAGAAGACTGGTTCGAACGCGGGAGAGATAGGGCATCCGGTAAGCGATGACGCAGCGTCCCCAGCTCTAATGGATAGCTGTGGCCCGCACAAGCTATTGCCACCGTTCAACGAGATGCGAGACGACCTCGACGCATATCTGCAGCGTTTTGAGCGCGTCGCGGTGTCTCAGGAGTGGCTTCGTAACAAATGGGCCTTTTCGCTCAGCTTGTGTCTGACGGGAGAGGTGTTATCCGTGATTAGTCGACCTGACTCTGCTTCCGCCACCAACTATGATCAGGTGAATGCAACATTGCCGTTACGATTCCGGTATACGGCTGAAGGATACCGCGAGAAATTTCGCAAGACGAGACCAGAGGACAAGGAGACGGGGCTCCAATATGCTTCTCGCATAGCAGGTCATTTTGACCGTTGGATGGAGCTGGCAAATGTCGAGAAAACATATGACGCTCTTCGCGACGTAATGATTTCAGAACAGTTCATGAAGAGATGCTCACCCACGCTGAGGGTATTTCTGAAGGAGAGGAACTGTAAGAAATTGCAATCTTTAGCATAGAACGCAGACTGCTTTCTGGAAGCCCAAGATTTGTTCAATTTGGGCAGGGATAAGCTGTATAGGGAGAGCTCAGCAGATGCTCGTAAAGCAGAAACTGCTAAGCGCCAGCTTAAGGGCCAAAGTCTCTGTTTCTTGTGCAATAAGACAGGGCACCGTGCGTCTGAATGTTGGTCTCGGACATGAAATAACCAGTCAGCAACAGGCTGGTCGAGTGGCAGAAATGGTTCGTCTGTGGAGACAACTCTAACCCAGGAAAAGCAGTTGGCGTCGTGCACGCTGTCACCCAAAGAAGGAGACAACGCTGACACACCGGAGAAACCGGATGAAGGGTACGTCGTACTCCAGACTGGGGAGACTATCCCGGTCGTGAATATGACGTCGACGCATACCCCAACTGTGGCTGATGTCGGAACTCTGCCTGTAGTGAGAGGATTGTTTGAGGGCAAAACTGTATCTGTACTTTGAAATACGGGTTGCAACACGGCAGTGGTACGAGAAAGGCTCGTCCCGAAAGAAAAGTTTAAGGGCACTACAAGTCCGGTTTTTCTGCTCGACAGAACAGTGCACAACTTGCCGGAGGCAATCGTTTCTATTGACACACCGTTCTTCACCGGTGTCGTGCGAGTTAAATTCATTAAGAACCCTCTATACGATGTTGTGCTAGGCAACATCGAAGGTGCCCGATCTACAGAGCTAGAATATTCGCACAAGCCCCAACAGCATCGTGAGAGGCATCGTGATTACAGCGGAGGGAAGGTAGTCAGAAAACTCGCTAACTCGCCCGTGCCCATCATCGCGGACGACACGCAAAGTGATGTCGGTAACGGTTCAGGCCACTTACCAATGACAGTAGGGACAATTTGCACACCTCATAGACCCGCAGATCAAGTAACACTAGGTGATAATGCTGCAGCAGTGAGAGAAGCACGCGCCACAACCAGGCTACCTATTCTGAAAGCCACTGCCACAATCATAGATAAAGTGATGCTTGAGAAATACCAAAGAAATGACCCATCGTTACGTCATTGTTATGAGAGTCTTGGTGAAAAGTTAATAGTAAAGAATCGCGAAACCTGCTTCTTTCTTGTAGATGGTATCTTGTATCGGAAGCACAAGCTACTCTCGGAGAAGGAACTCGAACAACTGGTCGTACCAAGACAACTGCGAGATACTGTGCTCAAACTAGCCCATAAAGGTATCCTTGCCGGACACAAAGGGATATCCCGAACAACTGACCGTATTCTTGCCGAATTCTTCTGGGTAGGTGTTCAATCAGAAACCAAGAGGTTTGTGAAGTCCTGCGATATCTGTCAGCGGACTGTCCCACGCCATTTGGTTGGTCGGGCTCCGCTAGTTACCATGCCAATCATTGAGACCCCGTTTTCAGGTGTGGGCATCGACATCATCGGTTCTTTGTCACCGACATCTTCCAAGGGAAATAGGTACATTCTAACCATGGTGGATTTTGCAACGAGGTATCCAGACGCCCTCGCACTTCCTTCGAGTGAAAGCAAGGTCGTGGCAGAGGGACTAATGGAAATGCTGTCGCGAGTTGGTCTACCACGCGAAATTGTAAGCGACCGCGGGACAAGCTTCATGTCGTCGGTTATGAAGGAGTTCAGCCGGCTACTATCTATCAGGCAATTACCGACAACCCCTTACCATCCGATGGCAAACGGGTTAGTGGAACGATTCAACGGCACGTTGAAGCAAATGCTCCGCCGAATGAGTCGGGAAAGCCCGAAAAATCGGGACCGCTACCTCGGCCCCCTCCTTTTCGCGTGTCGGGAGGTGCCACAAAAGAGTACCGGATACTCGCCGTTCGAGTTGCTCTATGGCCGATACGTTCGCGGCCCAATGACGATTTTGAAAGACTTGTGGACTAACCCGAAATTGGATGACGCGACCAAGTCAACCTACGAATACATCGTAGAACTGCGGGAACGTCTGCAACGAACCTGTGAAATAGCATCTTAGGATCTTGCGAATGCACATGTTCGTCACAAGACTTACTATGATCGCAAGTTGAAGAAGCGGGACTTGAGCGTGGGTGACAAAGTTCTCGTGCTGCTACCCGCCGATCACAACAAACTGATACTAACGTGGAAGGGCCCCTTTACTGTGACAGACAAGAAAAGCCCATTGGATTACGCTGTGGACCTTGGCCACATAACAACTGTCTTTCACATCAACATGCTCAAAAAGTACGAGCTGCGGAATGCCTCGGACACGTCGACGACGACAGCTGCTGCTGTAACGTCAATCCATCAAGTGGAAGTCGAAGGCACAGAGAATTTATTAGATGCCCCACTTGCACAGACGCAGAATTGGAAGGATGTGGCTGTAGCACCTAGCCTTAGAAGTGAACAAATAAACCAAGTCAACAAGCTCTTTTCCGCCTACCACGACATATTTTCTGATTTACCGGGAAAGACGTGTTGTAGAGTGCCAGCTGAGATTGACCACCACTCAGCCCATACATGTCCGATAATACCCCATACCTTTCGCTGTTAAGGAAGCTATTGAGAAAGAGATCCAGGAAAATGTTACGGCTGGGCATTTAGAGAAGTCTACATCTGCTTATCAAGCGCCGATTGTGGTTGTCAAGAAGAAGGATGGCACGATGCGCCTCTGCATTGATTTTCGTCAACTTAACAATGTGGTCGTTCCGGATGCGGAACCAATTCCCCGCGTTACCATAATGTTTGCACGACTTACTGGGCGTCAATACTTTTCGAAGTTCGACTTCACAAAAGGATATTGGCAGGTACCCTTGGCCAGTACGTCAAAAGAAGCTACAGCATTTTCCTGTGACTCGGGCCTATACCAATTAGGGTTATGCCTTTTGGCATAAAGACTGCACCTGCCATATTCAACCGATCGATGGAGAAGTCGTCGGCGACATTCCCAATGTCTATTACTACTTTGATGATGTTCTTGTTGCGACCGCAACATGGGACGAACACATGGTCACATTACGCCATGTATTTCAACGTGTGCGCGAGGCGCATTTAACTGTCAAGCCGAAGAAAAGCGAGGTAGGTTCCCCGACGACTAGCTTCCTTGGTCACATTGTGGGACAAGGGCTGCTACCCCAGACGGACACATCACACAAAATTATGTCAAAGAAACGGGCGGAAAGTAAGAGCTTCAAGCCTTTCTCGGACTTACCGGCTACAACGAGAGTTTGTGCCCAACTATGCCGAGCTTTCACATCCACTTACCGAGCTCACGAAGAATGGAAGTCCTAATAAGCTGTACTGGCATGAAAAGCATCAGGATGCATTTCAAAAGCTCAAGGCAATGATGTCAAGGCGACCCGTACTAAAAGCACCTAACATCGAAAGGCCTTTCGTATTGCGCCCTGACACGTCATCACGGAGTTTTGGAGCTGTCCTCCTAGAAGAACACGAAGGTCTCTTGCATCCAGTGTCCTACGCCAGTAGAAACCTGCTACCGCGTGAAGTTGCATATTCTACAATTGAGCGAGAATGCCTCGCCATCGTGTGGGGTGTCCAGAAATTTCATGTGTATCTCTACGGCAGGCCAGTCGTTTTGCAATCAGACCACCAGCCACTGAAATACATCAACTCTGCCCGACAAATCAACACACGAGTGCTACGCTGGAGTCTACTCTTGATGGACTACGACTTCCACGTAGAATACATTCAGGGCTCAGATAATGTCGGTGCCGACTATCTAAGCCGCACATCTCTTACTACTGACAGGGCTGTCCGATTACTCATATAGACACACAAAGAACTCATGACACGGGTAATACGTTGGGTACTCTATGAACATGCCTAGCCTTCTTATCCCACCATTTCGCTGTTCTTGACCTGCGGGGAAGATGTGGTGAAAAACGCTGCCCTGGAGAGTGTGCGTCATGCTTAGACGTAGAAAATCGGTGTGCGGGGCTGATTTGGTATTTCAGGGTGCGCGGGAATCATCATGATGGTGATAGCGGTAAAACTATGAGCTCGCCTATGCGCGTGCTCATGCGCGTACCACGTGAAAAGCTCCCGAGCCACGGGGACAGCTCGGCTGACCCCAGAGAGCAGAGCGCAAGGACAAGTTCGGGCCACGCCCCAGCTGCTCGTTCTGACCCTCCGTGTCCGGGCCTCGTCTCGGCGTTGAAGTCCTCGGGTGCGTCCTGGACTGAGCATCGCCCCACCTCACCCCCACGTTGGTCTGAAGCAACGTTCGTCGCGGCCAGCTGCTGTTCTGGTCTCGGAGCGAGACGCTGTCCCAGGTCTGTTCGTGGCAGTCGGCGGTACACTGTTCACGGTGGTGTACAGGCAAGCCCAGGCGTTGACCACCGCACTGGGATGCCCTGGCGGTTATCTTCTAGACTGGGCCCCGCCTCGGTACGAACTCCGCAAGCACAAGGCACACCGCCTCCTGACTACCAGAGACCTCAAGGTCAAGCGCAACGTTCACGCCCCAAGAGTAGAATGTGGGTGGACGAAGAAGAACATTAACTCCCTTTCGCGTAGGACCGTGAACGCGTGTATATATGTGTGAGTTTATGTTGTTTGTATCCAATTGTCCGTCTTCGTGTATATAAGTCTCTTGTTGTCCTCGAACGTCCTCTTTCCTCATCTCTCTAACCTGTGCCCACAGTTGCCCACAATATATATATATACTTATAAGCATGGTGGTTGAGTGGCCGTAGCATTGCATATAGTCAAGTAGATGTTCCGGGAACGGTCACAACGTGGTTTACTTCGACGTTTCGGCCTAGAGTATGGCCTTCATCAGGATCGAAGGTACAGTTTGTTGGTGCTCAGCTTTATGCAACCTCAAATCAGAGGGGGAGAAAGAAAGGGGGAAAAGACAGAAAAAAAGAGAAAAAAGAAAAAAAAGAAAAAAAGAGAACTATAATATAAGGTGGACTCCTCCCGGGTATGCCCCTCCACTCTTTCTTACAACTCCCCCTCTATCTCTCTCCCTTTTCTCTTTTTCACCTTTCTGGTGTCTGCGGTCTGTATATGCTTAATTTTAGTAACGCATTCTTTCCGACCAGACGGCGCCTCCTGGCTCTGGCGGTTCGGTGTGGGGCAAAAAGAGCTTTTTTAAAAATTTCAAGCCTATAACTACTCAGCGCCCGGTCGACATTTTGTCGTAGAAAGAGGGGTGCCGCGTAATTCTGCAGAGGCCGGTAAACGGATGCAATGCGAATTCCTTGCCCGCTATTGGATTACACGAGCAGTAGGGGCCTCCCGACTCTGCACAGGGTTGCTGTTGGGCATGTCATGCTGGGCACAATTGATTGGGTAGTAAAGTATAAACAGAAAACAGATGACAACTATACTTAGGAAGAGTAATTACACTTGGAATTGTTTTGAGTTGTCCAGTGCCCTTCGCAGCTGCAGTGCCGTGAACTCAGTTACCATTTTCATTATTGCCGTTATTGTTTTGTAATGCTTTATTGCTGCAAGTGTACCAGGGTTCTCATTTATTGCTCTGTCGAGGGTGTTCAATCGGTGGATAAGGTACGAGTCTCGTTGTTCACGTTCTCGGATTGATTTAAACCCTGTCTCTAAGAGCGTTACTGATAATTTGTCGAGTACATGGTCGGGAAGATTGAGATGTTTTGATAGAGGTAGACTTGGGGCTGATTTTGCATGGGCTCTGTGATTATTGAAGCGAATCCTAAATGGTGTTTCTGTTTGTCCGATGTACTGCATACTACACACGTTGCATTCAAGTAGGTATACCACATTAGAGTAGGCCGCCATCAACATAATTGTATTCATGCAGAAAGTTGTGAGGTAATGCATGAAAGGCGTCGCGTATGATAATACATGCATCATACATGAAAACCATATAAGTGTTCTCACGGGGCATGCTTCTTTAAACTTACTGTTCTTTATTGAAGCTACCGAACAAGTGCTGTCTAAACAAGACCAGCCACATGCACCAACCACATGCATCCTAATCATGCACCAACATCAAGCACCCTAATCATGCACCAACATCAGCCATCATCGAAAACTCGCAAACAAGGTATTTGCACCGGCATTTCAACCCGCATGTGAAGGCGACACCTGCGATCATTTCCACCCGTGGAGCCTCTACATTCGACATCGAGAAAGAGCTGGCTGGCATACCACGATCTGTGGCCATACTCGTTTTTCACGTCGGTACGAGCCAGCTGGCGTCGCACGGACTAGAAGAATCATTAGGCCGCCTTCGTCACCTAGTGAACAACAGGCTTCGGACACGCCAGGAATTCAAAAGGCTCGTTGCTTCATGCGTGCTGCCCCGTTATCTCAACTTACGCCTAGAACAATTGAACGAACAATTTGTACACCGCTTCAACCAGGACGCTCGTCAATTCAACGAGACGGTCAAGGCATATTGCCGAAGACCAAGCAAGGTGTCAAACATCGACTACCAATTTTAGCAGTTGCCACCAAGACGCTTTCTTGCTGCGGATGGGCTTCATCCGAGTTTTAGGGGTGTAGCGTTGATTGCCTAAACCCTCAAGAGTGCACTCAGTCGCGGAGACCTCGAAGCTATCACGGGGTGGTCAACTTAACCAGCAGCTCCCGTCAATATCCGTTCAACACAACAAGACACCCACGACAAGAACTCTGCATATCAACATACTCCAGGAGCCCCACACCCATCCCAACATCACAGACGAGTTCCTGACGATCGGTGAAGCTGTGGCTCCCGCAAGCCACAAGCAGCCCCTCCCCATCATCAACAGCGCACCACTACTAGGGAGGAAGTCTGCTGAACAGCCAACACGCGTCCCTCCTTTGCGGATGTCGAGACCAAGAGCACTACATGACAGCACCTTTACACCACTCCCCAATTTGAAGCCTGTCGAACTAAGAAACCACGTCCCTCTAATGCGGATCCTGGAACTGCCTACAAACACGTTCGCCGGGAGCCGAACGCCGAAATCCTCCCTACAACGAAGAAGGCCTGCCAGACATAACTACAATCTATGCACTTCATCAGTGCCATCCCTGCACCCAAAAGAAAATTGACATCTGGAATGTAAGTCCAGCTCATCGCTTCCCAGTAGCAGTGCCACCTTCCTTAAAGTACGAAAACTTGCTGACAAACGATTAGACATGAGTGGGCACGAGGGAGCGGCAGGCATGTGTTCGTCACTGACCAAGCCGCTGCTTTTTGTTGTGCAGTCTTTCCTGGTTGGCGCATGGCTTCTACCACAGCATGACGCATCGACTGTTCCAGTCCTGCAAGTTCAGCTGGTGCCTCTGGCGCCGATTATCGACGAGCCATGCTTTCGTCACCAACCGGATCTTGAAACCACCTTCAAGCCCTTTCTTGACAAGCAAGCGTCATCGACATGGTCAACACTAGACACCGACTACTTAAAAAAACGGGCATCGTACGCCAGCTTTTAGTGGGCACGAGGAAGCGGCAGGCATGTGGTTCGTCACTGACCAAGCCGCTGCTTTTGTTGTGCAGTCTTTCCTGGTTGGCGCATGGCTTCTACCACAGCATGACGCATCGACTGTTCCAGTCCTGCAAGTTCAGCTGGTGCCTTCGGCGCCGATTATCGACGAGCCATGCTTTCGTCACCAACCGGATCTTGAAACCACCTTCAAGTCCTTTCTTGACAAGCAAGCGTCATCGACATGGTCAACACTAGACACCGACTACTTAAAGGACGGGCATCGTACGCCAGCCTTTAGTGGGCACGAGGGGAGCGGCAGGCATGTGTTCGTCACTGATTAAGCCGCTGCTTTTTGTTGTGCAGGTTAGTGAAATTCCGTCACTGTACTGTGAACGTTCTAGTAACGTTTGCCTGCTGCTCTTTCCGTGCCAAAGTGTCCTTTGCGAGATGTTTTGTGAATGCGTTCTTGTATCAAAACAGTTGCTGCTTTGCGGCGATGTGGAGACGAATCCAGGCCTAATTCGGAAGTCCTAGCAGCTATCGCCAATCTTTTTGCCAAACTGGAGTCGCGTCACACTGATGTTTTGCAGCAATTCGCTGACCTTAAAAAGAATCAAAAAATTTGACACGAACGGTCTCCGAGTTAGCAACTAGGATGGACGCTCTTGAGTCAGTTGTCGATACCCTTGACCGCGGACCATGTGCCGCTGACATAACAAACATTGTTTCTGCCGCTATCCAAAGCGAAAATGCGGAATTGAAGTCAAGGATGGACGAGCTTGAAGACCGGTCCAGAAGGGACAACCTTATCTTTTATGGAATAGCTGACAATGAAACGGAGACATGGGAGCAATCCGAAGCCCACGTGTGTAACCTAGCCTCTCAGCTTAAAATGCAAAGTTCTGAACTTTCTGGTAGTATCTCAAGACCACACAGGTTGGGCGCTTTTTCAGCCACGAAAATGCGACCCATCA
This sequence comes from Rhipicephalus annulatus, assembly GCA_013436015.1. NCBI lineage: Eukaryota > Metazoa > Arthropoda > Arachnida > Ixodida > Ixodidae > Rhipicephalus > Rhipicephalus annulatus. The sequence goes on along the minus strand of WOVY01016105.1, from coordinate 5,390 downwards.
TCGTCAAGTTTTCTTCTTCCAAAGTGAGGGACCGCATCCTTTCACGAAAAGCCAAACTTAAAAGCTCAGGCGTGTCAGTGGGGGAGGACTTTTGCCGAACCACTCGGCAGTCGCGCAAGAAGCTAATTGAATTTGGCAATGCAAGCGGTCAGCGTTTTTCACTGCGTAACAGCAAACTTGTAATGAACAAGAAAACGTACGTATGCTGCGCGGCGACCGATGAGGTTTGTGACGTCACTCCTAACCAAGTGTCGCATGTATCGAGCGGTAGCGTCTCTCATAATCAAATGGTGGTTTTGGGACGTTAAACCCCACAATCAATCAATCAATCAATCAATGTATCGAGCGGTAGTGCGTCAGTGCATACTCCCCGCGCCAGTCCCCATCCATAACTATCTTCATCGCAAGCCACATATCGAGCACGTGTCTGTACTTTTCACAAATACATGGAGCATGAACAAGCGGGTGCAGTTATCTTCTGCAATTGATTCATGTTCAGCAGATATTATTTTTGTACAGAGACTTGGCTGTCAGCCAAAATAAAGAACAGTGAAATATTTGAATGCGAAAAATCGTACAACATTATCGTTACGACCGTGACGTACGTTCTGGGGGAGGTGTATTGGTTGGTGTCAGCAGTGCTCTGAAATCTTTTGTGGTTAACGTATCTTCCGGCCTAGAACTTATCTGTGTACGAATCTGTCTGCCAAGCCAAGATTTCATTCTCTGCGCATGGTTACCGGTTTGCCCACCGCCTCGCCCATCGTTTCTGACGAACTACATGATGTTTTAAACAGTGTCTGTTAATAGTTACTCGAATTTACCCTTATTTCTTTTGGAGGACTTCAACCTACCAAACATAAAGTGGCATAGAGATATTGTAACCCTTACTCAAAATTCGTCTGAGTGTGTTGAATCCATAAACGTATGTTCTAACTTCAATCTAACCCAACTTGTACACAAACCCACACGCACTACAGCTACTTGTTCCAACACCTTAGACTTAATCCTAACAAACAACCAGACTTGGTTACTTCCCTAGTTACCTTTCAAGGAATAAGTGATCATTCCATGTTACACTTTAATCTAAAGGCACGTGTTTCTTCTAACAAAAGTGTTAAAACCATCCGGGATTACTCTAGAGGAGACATCAGGTCACTAACAGAAGAAATGGAGCAATTCGTCGATGAATTCATAGCGAACTTTGAAGAACGATCAATAGAAGAAAACTGGTCTATTTTTAGAAATAAACTTTTATATTTAGCTGACCGTTACGTTCCACAAAGAAATGTCCGCACTAATCCCCATTCGCCATGGTTCAATGCTACACTTCGACGCTTACGCAACAAAAAGAAGCGATTGTTTCGCTTTTCCAAGAGAGTAGACAGACTCAGCCGATGGTCCGAGTACCAAAACGCTAACGCCGAATACCTCCATGAAGTTGCTGATGCAAAAAAATACTTACTTTAACGTCACTCTTCCCTCTTATCTACAAAACAATCCACGAAAATTTTGGTCTCTTGTGAACGGTAACAAAAACAAGATAGTGCAATTAACACACTGTGGCGAACCTGTTCCAAATAATGAATGTTGCAAGCTTTTAAACGATGCATTTTGTTCAGTTTTTCTGCGCAGTTTTTCGTCTTCTGTTCCAACAGCCCCTAGCCATAATTTTTTTCCTATGGACTATATTGTAATAGATTAGGCAGGAGTTAGAAAACTGATCAACAACTTGAATATGTCTTCTTCTGCGGGTCCTGATGCCATAAATTCCAAAATATTGAAATGTACAGAGTTGTACTCATCACTAATTCTTTCGAAGATTTTTCATCTGTCTTTGCAGTGTTCATCCCTACCTGGCGACTGGAAAAAGGGCAAGGTGGTTCCGATTCACAAATCAGGTAACACTAATTCACTGGAGAACTACCGTCCCATTCACTGACAAGCATCCCATGTAAAATGTTAGAGCACATAATATATTCGCATTTAGTTAGTTTTCTCGAAGAAAATTTCTTTTTCAACAACTGTCAACACGGCTTCAGGAAGATGGTTTCATGCGACACCCAGCTTTTGTCCTTTACTAACGACCTGTTTGTTAACGCTGATCAAGGTTTCGATACTAACTGCATTTTTCTTGATTTAGCGAAAGCATTTGACACTGTATCTCACGACTTACTAATTCTGAAGCATACCAAACTCAACATTGACCCTAATGTTCTCTATTGGATTAAAGACTTCTTTCTAACCGAACCCAGTACACAACCGCTAATGACTGTTTATCCCCCTCTTGTGCTGTAACGTCTGGCGTACCTCAAGGGTCAGTACTGGGGCCGTTGCTCTTTCTTATTTACATTAACGATCTTCCCGCCTGCATCACATTTTCAACCATTAAACTCTTTGCTGATGATTGTGTATTGTATCTGAAAATTTCTATCCCAGCTGACACCTTGAAACTTCAAACCGATCTTAACAACCTATCCGAGTGGTGCAATAAATGGCTCATGCGTCTTAACGTGTCCAAATGCAAATACATGCTAATTTCGCGTCGTGATAATACTGCTAACACGTGCACGTATAGTCTTCATGCGCTTCTTTATAATACCTCGTCTTCATATCAAAAAACGTCGGTCTTCATATCACAAATAATCTGTCTTGGCAGATGCATGTTGACTATGTAACTAACAACTCTAACCGAGTGCTCGGATATTTACGTCGCAATTTTTCATCTGCACCTTCATCACTAAAAACTAACTCTTTACAAAACGCTAGTACGTCCGAAATTAGAGTACGCATGCGCCATCTGGGATCCTTCCAAACATACTCTAATCCTCGCCCTCGAATCGATTCAAAACCGCGCAGCTCGTTTGTAATTTTAACTACTTCCGCCATTCTAGCGTAACTGCAATGAAGAGGTCACTAAACTTGCATGATCTGTCGTTGCGTCGTAAATGCTCTCGTTTTCACTTTTTCACAAAATATTTCATCACAACCCCATTTTAAAAGAACAGCTTTTCACAAACCCCTCCTACATTTCATCCCGTTTGGATCATGGTTTAAAAGTTGGTGTGCCATCTAGTCGAACTAATCTTTATTATGACTCTTTCATTCCACGAACAAGCAGGGACTGGAAAACCTTCCCGCCGCCATCGCCTCCATCACAGATGTAAATAACTTCAAGGTCATCACCCACCAAGAAGTGATTTGAATGTATTGTTGCGCGTTTTAGTTGTGAAACCCCACTCCTTTCTGTAATGCCCTCGGGCCCTGAAAGTAAATAAATGAAAATGAAAAATGAAATGCATAAATAATGCCCCGCCGCGGTGGTCTAGTGGCTAAGGTACTCGGCTGCTGACCCGCAGGGCGCGGGTTCGAATCCCGGCTGCGGCGGCTGCATTTCCGATGGAGGCGGAAATGTTGTAGGCCCGTGTGCTCAGATTTGGGTGCACGCCAAAGAACCCCAGGTGGTCTAAATTTCCGGAGCCCTCCACTACGGCGTCTCTCATAATCATATGGTGGTTTTGGGACGTTAAACCCCACATATCAATCAATGAAATGCATAAATCAACATTACAAGTGTACCTTCGTGCTAGAATGGCCCCCAAGAGTATGACACTCTCCCTCACACCAGCCGCTACAAACCTAGATGAACACGACCAAATAACATGAGAAAATGTCCTCTTTGAGGCATCTCTTAAATTAACAGATATTGATCTTAATCACAGTGATAAGCAGGTAAAGAAACTGGTCGCTATGACCAACCCATTCTCCGCAACAGCCCTTTATCGTACGAAGTAATGACCCGATTACAGAATTTGAACAGAATAAATACCAAGCCATCATGACCACACAAATTCACAAGCTCAAAAGAGACCATGTGCCCAACCCCGCGTTCCCTGATATACTTATCACTACAACACCACCACCCAGAAAACCACAAACGGTACAAACGAGCACCCATCTATGAACACACCCTGTGACACTGTGGTTGTAAACCTATCGAACACGAGCTTGTCACCTGACGAAGAAAAACTGCTATCTAAAGGACTAAGCTTCTGCCTGACCTCAAAGTTTTTCGATGAATTCCACTTGCTCCGAGACCTCGACAACTTTGCTAGAAGCTTAAGGTTGCGCGAATATTTCTTTGACAGGCCTTCTAATCCCGAAACAATTCACCGTCGTAAAACAAACGACTGGACACCAAACAGTAATCGAGACAAGTTGCTGGACTTTATATCACCGCAGTACAGAATGATATAGTACAATATTACCACAGAGACAAACAAAACCGAGAAAGCTCGACAAAATAAAAAAAAAATGAGAATGAGAAATCTGGCATCTAGGACAGATATCACAATACACAAACACGCTGACAAAGGAGGAGCAACTGTAGTCCTTAATACAACCAACTACTTACAACAAGCACACCGCCAACTAGACGACTCAAGATTTTACGAACGCCTGCCAGATGATCCGACAGACGAACACAAGCGTATCGTATAAACAGAACTAAAGAAACTGTTGGATGCAGAAAAGATAACCAACACTGACCCCAAACTGATGCGAGCAGCATACTCTCGTCGAGGTCGCTTCTACATCCTCCCAAAAATTTATTAACCCAGTAATCCAGGTCGACCAAATATATGAGGTATCGGTACAATAACTGAACCCATATCAGGGTACGTGGACAAACTAATAAGCCATATTCCACGCACCCTCGCGTCGTACATAAATAACACCACACATTTTCTTCGAGACATTGCAGGTCTGTGTGTGCCGAAAAAACTCATACTTGGTTACTCTTGATGTCTCTTTATTGCATACAAACATTCGTCACGATGACGGCATAGCAGCATTACAAAACATGTACACAAACTATACACAGTCTAACACCCCGATTTCTCTGCCATCGTACCTTACACTAGGATGGTCCTCAAAATGAATTCATTCGAGTTAAACTACAGTATTTAGACATATCAGCTGGACCACTATGGGCACGGAAATGGCAACCAGTTATGCCAACATATTTATGGGAAAGCTAGAATCAGAATTTCTTGCACAAAGTTCCTTGAAACCACTGTTATACAGGAGATACATAGACGACGTCTTTTTATTTGGACCCACAGTGAGGACGACCTTCTCAGATATATCGACACTTACAATGCTGTACATCCGAACATACACTTCACGCACACATACTCGCAAGTAACCGTAAATTTCCTTGATGTTACCATAACGATAGAAGAAGACAAGCTATCTACAACCCTATATCAAAAACCAACGGATCGACAGCAATACCTCCATTACCAAAGCGATCACCCGCGTCACTGTAAAAACAGTATTCCATACGGTTAGGCTCACCGGTTTAGGCGAATGTGCTCAAGAGACGCTGA
>WOVY01016104.1:0-37292 GCA_013436015.1 Rhipicephalus annulatus | reverse complement strand
TGTGACTGACTTCAAAGCAATACAATCCTGTTTTTTTTTTTTGTTTCTGACGAACTACATAATACGCCAGAAAATGGGCAATAGATGAAGGTTTGGTTCACTTAATATATAGCTTTTTCACTAATTAGTATACAGGTGGCCATGGGCAATTCAATCAGAGCTCTACTTGAACTCTTAGCATAACAGCGTCTCAGCATAACAGTGGAATGTCCACTTGAGATTGTCTTGCTGTGTGCAGTGAATGATATGGCTTCCAAGAGCAATGTCGGTTATGTAACGCATCCCTGCACAGAGAAAATGGGCCTGGTTGAGTACAGGGGGGGGGGGTTCATTTATAGAAAGGCAGGCAGAGAGGTTAGCCTGAGTGATAGCATACTCTAGCCTGCAACACTACACCAGGGGAGGGGAAGGAGGAGTAGAAAGAACAATGGATTACAATGGTGAAATAGAGAAATGAGTATATACAATCCTTTCCAGCTGAGAACGTTATAGCTGCGCATATATTCCAGTTGCTCTTAAAACTAGTAGAAATAGACATGTTATTCGGCATGTCTTTCAGGATGCACGAACAAAGCACCAGTTCGTGCTGCAGACGTACACAAGTCCAACCTTCTGCGACCACTGTGGCTCGCTCTTGTATGGTCTCATTCATCAGGGCTACAATGCAAAGGTGAGTTTTGTCGGCTTCGGTGTGGCATCTAATAGATGTACTCTCTGTAGCTAGCATGTGTTATTCAGATTCTTTGTTTCTGTGCTCCAGCTACACTAATGAATATAGTCACGATAACCAGTGTGGTGGCTCAGTTGCTATATCGATTTAGAATGGCTCAACAAAGCAAATGAAAAGATATATGATCACACGAAACCAAGTGCTTGTGTTCATGTGACCATTTATCTTTTCGTTTGCTTTGTTGTGCTGTTTTGAATTCATGCATCGGTACCAACTCTCTCAACTGTGAGTGCTGCTCAGTTGCTATAGTATAGTATGTCCCCATACATTATGCGTAAATATTTCTTCGAGAAACCAATGTGGTTTTAGTTTCCTGGAGCCTTCTTCCCTATAGCATCGTGTTGCTTTGTGACATTGAACCTGATAAATTCGTAGAAATTAACCTTCTATTGCTATAATGCCCCCTTCAGGGAGATGTACAATCTGGGTTCATTCTAGGTGATCCACTAAATACAGACTGGGACTATACCAGCTCATCGACGGTATTTCACCCTTTTTTCAACTGCGACCGGTCACCTGGCTGCCTCTCTGCACTTTGGCACAATGTTGCAGATGTCAGCACGTATCGCACTAAACAGTGAAACCAATAGCGAGTTCGTTTCCGTGAATGTTTGAAAACATTGGCAAGAGAGACCCACAAAAGAAAAGAAAAAAATTTGCCATTTTGAAAAGCCTTTTTATTATATTGTGGCTCAGTTGAATTCGAGGTGTCAATTTCAAGAAAAATAAGCAGCATCATATTCTTACACCCTCTTTCATCAGTTATTGCAACGCAAATTAAAAGATAAATATATGACGCATTGTTTTTTTTTTGCTTTTTTCAATGTCGTTCTGCCTCTTCCGATGCTTGTCTACTATCGACAAATACAACATTTATTGTTATCCTTAATTACACCTCCCTATGTATTAACCAGAGTGCATTTAGTGGTTTTTGACAAACATTTGAATAAACCTAAACACACATCCTGCAATCTCAGCTACCAAATGTATTCGATGTTTTATGTTGTCTCATCATGTGGCTCATGTGCTTTTTTTGTACCTGCCCCACTGTGAAGAGCTAGCGCTTGTGGAAGGGCGCCTAACAACAATTCGTATTTCTCTTTTACACAGCGTGCGACATGAATGTACACAAACGGTGCCAAGAGAGTGTGCCGAACCTGTGTGGCTGTGACCACACCGAACGGCGTGGGCGCATTCACCTCAAGGTTTCGGCAACCCCTACGCGGCTTACCTGTGAAGGTACGTTGCGCGTTTGTTACACATGATCTGTTTGAAAAGAGTGGCTGTAAACTAGGCAGTATATTACATATAGCGACTCAATGTGGTGCAAGGACGTTAGCTAGCTTGGTGTCTTAAACCCGGCTTGTGTTTTTTTGCATTCTGCAGGAATGTAGAAGGCTGATGTCTCCCATTTAAAAGTCGTGACGTTTACAATACTCTGTATCAAAGAATTATGATGAGAAAAGGAAATCTGCAAACGTACATCGTCAGCTTCACAACTTAGAGACTTCTAGTTTTGCGACAACGAAAAAGTTTTAAGAAATTCAACGATGGGGTCGTACAGCACAGCACATGTTAACGCGTTTTAGAAAAATGCCGAAATCCAGAACTACTTCTGTTCCCACAAACTGCCTTCACTACTGCGACACAATCAGTTATGACCGCGCTCGATACATGACAACACACTCTACAAGACACTACTTCTCTTCATGCACTACACCCAGCGCAATGGTGCACATTTAATACACATATATACACACAAATATTATGCTTTGTGGGCAAGTCTATGTTACAATAAAAAAATTCTAAGCTTATCTGCCTACCAAAACATCAGTAATACGCAGCTTTTGCTTGTGGTTGATCTTACGCTTTTGGCACTGAGTGTACACATAATGATGGATAGACAGTTACTTCTACCAAGCATCGTTATGTTTATGACTGACTGGTTGGCACACAGTCTAGTGCATGTGGGCATCTGTTTTAAATTTTGCTTTTTCTTGCCACTGTAAGGTTTTTAATAGGGACCTTTTTGTTGTGCTCGAGTTTTATATTCTTGCATTTTGCCCTTCATACCCGCCGTAGTAGCTTGATGTTTACACTGCCTTTTTAGATGACGCAGGTTAAGGTCAGGGCCAAGGCGACAATAATCAGCGAAGGCTGCATTTGTAACAGTTGTGTACTGAGGCATACCTGCAAGTAACCAATCCTAAGTTGTCAAAATTATTCCCGAGTCCCCCACAATAGATGGTGTCATTTTCATAACGTGTTGTTGTTGGGCTATCTGACTCGTCTGCTTTTTAATGCCTGCGTTGTTTGTTCCTTCCAATTGAAATCTGCAGAATACAGCAGGCGTTCTGAAAACAAGTTTTGCTGAACATCGCAGTTAACCGACGGCTCCTATCTTTTGGACATTCATTGCTGCTAGCCATGGCAGATTTGACATTCGCTTTGGTTGCTGTGACCTTGCACAGCTTCCCTTATCCCAGGATTTCAAGTTGCATCAACTTACCTGGGGTGATTTTTCTTCAAGTTTAATTCTTTCCATATATATGCCACAATTAATATATCACAGCAATCAGCTGCGAGCGATGCCACTGATATCATTCTCAGCATCATTGTCTGTTTACTTGATTAGGTCGTATGAAAAAGCAGACAAACCGTCGGTCATTGCCCCTTTCTTGTTTCCCAAGCACGAATGTGTTTCACCATTTGGCCTCGATGACAGAGAAGGCGCCTGGGCCTCTTTGTTACTCTAATGGTGCCTTTGCAACCAGTTTGTTTGCGCGGTGACATTGGCGGCCATACTTTGTATTTCTGGTCAAGAACGGGAAATCGGTGTCCCTAAACCTTTTCTTACGACTAATCTCAGATGAGGCACCTGTCGTACCAAGTAGCTTATCCGTGCAAACATTGTGGCATCGTTTATATCGCACGTGCTCTGTTCGGGTACTCGGAGCTCTCCTATTTTGCGCAGTACGGCAGGCACGCAACCTGATTCCGATGGACCCCATGGCCTGTCCGATCCTTACGTGAAGCTCAAACTGATCCCCGACATGGGCGACTCGGCCAAGCGGAAAACCAAGACCATCAAGGCCTGCCTCAACCCCGAGTGGAACGAGACACTGACCTTGTGAGCTGTTTCATGAATGCGTAGTTGCAAGTATTCGTGTCATCATTGAGCTTATGCAGTCTAACCCGCACATATATTGCTCAGAATGAAAGAAAAACAAATGGAATAAGTTTGGCATAGTGTAGAATTCCATATAAACTTTTGTACACCAAGTCGATAGTTTGGCGCTATCTTGCCTCGCGGGAAAGACCTTACGCTTGTCTGCACAAAATGAACAAGGTTGCTGTGTGGGAGCTGAAACGTCTTTTGAAGAATATATTTTACTTTGGCCTGCGCTGAGTTGGCTTGATGGTGGCTTCAGGGCATTACCTCAAAATAACGCTGTAAAGAGGGTGTAGAGGTAATACAGGGGATTTCTTTTTGTAGTTATGTATTATTTTGTGGTATGTAGTTTAGGGCACAGGTTACGTGCGGAGCCCTGTTATGCGGAAGGTAGCGTAAAACCGCGATCAGAAAACGTCATACGTAGCACTGTGTACTCTTTGATCACCAAAAAACCTCATGTTTGCCATGGCTGGAATTTCGGCTGTGTTCTTTACTACCGTTGTCAATGCTCACATTGGGACTTTGTAGGCAGCGGCAACATCCTATTTCTCGGAGGACAGTAGATTCTTGTGTTTCAAGAAAATCGCACTGTCCACGGCAACAAAACGAGTGCAAAATGAAGCTATGACAGCCACAGTGGGCCGAGTACAGGCGGCGAGTGGTCGAGGGGAAAAGTATGCAATGGCAAGCGATAGTTTCTACTCGCTCGTACTCGTACTGCTCCCTCTCCTGAATGCACGGGAAAAGCCACCTTTTTGGGGTGTTTCACACTGCCCATCTATGATGTGTTTCAAACCTTCTGGTTCATTTTATACACGCAGGTTTTCCTTTTGATGTTAAGACATTGCAGAGACATTGCAGTGTATTAAAATAGTTATGTATAAAGAATAATTTGGTGCATAAGAATGCAATGCCGTAAATTTTCACTTTATTAAGTACAATGCGAGTACGAAGACCTCCTTTAGCATGGCCTGCATGAACTGATGCCGTTTTGTTCAGCATTCTGTATTATATTGAGTCTATCAGAGAGTTTGTAATTTTACGGAAAACTTTACGGAAAAGGCTTATGTTAGGTGATGTTCGCGCTTGTGCACTTTTCAGTCCTTGCTGTAGACAAGTACTTCTGAAACCTTATAATGTCAATTAAAGACATTGCATGAATATTGAGGCGTGGTACGCTTCTGGCAAATGTTTGCTTTCAGCGGCTTTCACAGCTTTCTTCCTCTGCGCCTGTTAGGTTCAGATTTCTTGCGAGATTTCCAGCCTTTTGTCCCTGTACAGGGTATGCAAAGGCAGTTTGCGGGGTTTTTTTCATTGAGAACTATTTTTAAATCCGCTGAGCATATTTAAGTTCAATTCGGGACAGGAGTGTCTCGGTCTCGGGAGCGAATAATCGCCGTTTGCTATGTTGAAAATATCGCATGATCGCTGTTTGCTATGCTAAATATATTGCCAGCGATAGCCTTGAAACATTTTAGATATTTTTTTTGTTCCACCTCTGCATTCTTTTGCTCTGTGTTCAAGAAATCATGCTTTTAGCTGAACCATGAAGATGCCCACTTATTTAGTTGGGATTGAAGCAGATCCTCTTAATGGCCTAGTGTATGTGGCTGCTTACAATTCCAAGCGTGCCTAACAGTCACATTCACAGCACAATTCATGGCCCCTCCTAGTGTCTAATTCGCAAATTTTCTCTTGTGTAATGCACCATTTACGTAAATGGGCTTGCTTGTTCGTAATACACTACATATAGTTCCCTGTTCGACATGAGCATTTTTCTTCAGTTGATAACAGCATCGCACAATTATCAATTTGGCTTGACTACAGCGACTTGAAACCCATCGACAAAGACCGGCGACTACTGATCGAGCTTTGGGACTGGGACCGAACGTCTCGCAACGACTTCATGGGCTCTCTATCATTTGGCATCTCGGAGATTCTCAAGTCACCGGCTGAAGGCTGGTTCAAGCTGTTGACGGCCGAGGAAGGCGAGTTCTACAACGTACCCGTGCCCCCCGAGAACCCGGCGCTTGCACCGGGAACCACACACCATACGACGAGGCCACGGCCCACACCACAGGCATCGTCGGACCTCATACCACACAACATGGGGAAGCAGGTGAGAATGTGAAGTGTTTGAATATCACTGCATTTCTGTGCCTGATGATGAACTAAACCAAAATATGGAAAACGGAGTGGGCGTACCTAGTCCACCAGCCCAGCTTGGGTTTAGTGCTTGGATAAGTGTGGTAGTGTGCTATCATGTCGGAAACATGGCCTAAATAGCTTTTGTTGCTAAACGATTACACATTAATATACATTATGTTAGAATTACTTTATATGCTCTCTTTAGGTAGCACTTACCGTAAACAGTACAGTTACTGTATACACTGATGCAAAGTAGCAGTGACTCTACATTGATGTTGTATTACTGTATTTACTCGCATAATCCTCGCACTTTTTTTGGCACAATATCGATGAAAAGTGGGGAGGTGCGAGAATTACGCGGGAAAAACTTTCTACGAAAATGTACAGAGCGAAAAAAAAAAATGAAGTGGCTGCAAATCAGGATTCTCACACCAGCAACTAACACCAAGCTTTGAGAAGTGCTAATTAAAAGCTATCTCAACAATAAAAGCACAGGTTCAACACACGGTAAGAATTATTTGAGACACAAAAAGTGCTAGCAAATAGTCGAGAACTAGAATATTATACACAAATCTTGTGGGCGTTGCGGGCGTAGCGGTAGCGTTGGTCGTTCAACAGAAGCCCTCAAAAGGTAAGCGTAGGACGTCAATATTGGGCTGATGGCCATTTAACAGAATCGTCCGCAGTTTCTTTCTGAAGAAATAAAGTTTACCATCAATCCCAGTTTTAGGCACACGGCAGGCCCAACGCGTCTTGGTGGCTTTCAGTTGCTGTCACCAGTAGCGAACACAAAACTCGTAGTCTTCAAAAGGCCTTCTAGCGGCCCTGTTGCCGTTGCTTAGGGCATGATCTATCACTTTCAACTTAAAAGCAGCTGTGTAGCTTCAGTATCACTCCATAACGTGACAAGATTACCGACGCAACGTATAAAACACCCCGCAACGTGCACTTGCCACTTTGGCTTGGCTTGGATTGAATCTCCATGCAATATTAGTACACTTGATGCTTACCAGATGGCGCCAGACAGCGTGCGCTATCATCATCAGTGGTTGTAATGAGCAGACAACATTATTGCGGCAGTTTTCGGGGGTGCGATAATTACTCGAGGAAAATGAGAAATCGTATTTCTGTTGGGCGGTGTGGAGGGTGCGAGAATTATGCGAGTGCGAGGAATATGCGAGTAAATATGGTATATGTATATGTTTGTAAATTAATCAGACTGAATGCAATGAGTCAGATTCAATGAAAGTATAGATAATTTGGTGTGTAAAGTGACCTTACAACAACAATGCTCAGTTGTGTTTGTAGGTTGTGACCTGGCATGTTTTCCTAAGGAGAAAGACCCAAGAATAATGTTTTAAACTGGGCATTTCTTCCCACGCAGGATGTGATCCGAGCATCCGATTTCAACTTCCTTCTCGTCCTGGGCAAAGGCAGCTTTGGCAAAGTACTCCTAGCCGAGCGGCGTGGCACTGACGAACTGTACGCTGTGAAGGTCCTCAAAAAAGACGTCATCATCCAGGATGACGACGTCGAGTGTGCCATGGTGGAAAAGCGGGTGCTGGCGCTGGCGTCCAAGCCCCCTTTCCTAGTGCAGCTGCACTCGTGCTTCCAGACGATGGAGCGCCTCTACTTCGTCATGGAGTACGTCAACGGTGGCGACCTCATGTTCCAGATCCAGCAGTGCGGCAAGTTCAAGGAGCCCGTGGCCGTCTTCTATGCGGCTGAAATCGCTGTTGGACTATTCTTCCTTCATGCACGCTCCATCGTGTACCGTGACTTGAAGCTGGACAATGTCCTGCTGGACCAGGACGGACACATTAAGATTGCTGACTTCGGCATGTGCAAGGAAGGCATCCAGGGGGACAAGACCACAAAGACATTTTGTGGCACACCTGACTATATAGCCCCCGAGGTGGGTTGCAACAATACATCCATCTGTAAAATTGTGCACATCTAAAACATGATTGGATGAAGTGATGAAGATGAGGGGTGTTGTCTGTCACTTTGTCCCAGTTTTCCATGTGAAGCAAAACTGTAACAGTCACCTGTAATAATAACATGCCCATACCTCCGAAGTGCCCCCAATCACTAAACTTCAAGCATAATGCTATTGAATGAATGAATTATTGAGTGCTTCTCTGCAAGATATATATTTAGATCGTATGGTGACAGTCTGCAGCACAAAAAAATTTAAGGATGCCAAAAAAGTGCCTATATTGATATGTCTGTAGATTGGGGATCAATGCACAAACCGGTGGTTGCGAGAACCGTGGCTCAATTTTTGTGCCACACAAAAGGAATTGATTGTAGTTTATCGTAGTTGCTATCAAGCACACACAATCGAAAAATTCCCATTGTAGTTTTATTGTGAAACAAGGCACTTCGCCCCCTAGAAAAAAGGCACATTTAGGGGGGGGGTCATATAACATGGAAATGTGATGAAATTACAATGAGGACTTTTAAATGGCTGGTAGTGGCTTTAGTTGACAGTAGTGTGTTTGCACTGTCCTTGTGACTTTGTATTTCTTGCTAAGTCATCAATCTTTCAGACGTCGCTTACTTAACATCAATTTTCACTCATGGATTTTGCATGCAGATCATCCTCTACCAGCCGTATGGGAAATCGGTCGACTGGTGGGCTTACGGGGTACTCCTATATGAGATGCTGGTGGGACAGCCACCCTTCGATGGCGAGGACGAGGAGGAACTGTTCGCCTCCATCACAGACCACAATGTGTCCTACCCGAAGGCTCTTTCCAAAGAAGCCAAAGAAGCCTGCAAAGGGGTTTGAACCATTTTTCACATTCGATCTCGGATTCATTTTTTTTTTTGCCTGTCGTGACTTCCAACAAAACTTTCATGCCCTTCTCTAACTTTGACTTTATAGCTTGCATTTGGAGCCTGGTGCAAGTTTTTTGTATTGAGTCATATCGATAATATTTATGCTAAGCTTGAGATTGTGTGGCCATCGTGATATTGACTGCAGAAGTTTAGGCATTGTCAATGGTACCATGAAACATAGAGGAACCAACCTGCAATCGTTTGATACATTACTTGGGTATCTTGCTGGCTGTTTTGAAGACGGCAGTTGTATCAGAAACTTGTTGCTATGCACAAGAACAAGCCGTGTTACTATGTTCTGTTCTCTATATCGTGCACAACATTCTAGACTTCCTAAATGCAGTATAGTGTCTCGCTACTGCGACTATGCCTGTATTTGCAAAATTTGTACAAGTTGTTTGTACAACATTTATGTGCATTATTTATACAGACATACATGCAGGCATCTACACAAAGAGCATAAAAAGCTATATGAATGCCGTCTAGTATAAACGCGGGGTCTTCACAGAGGTGGTAAAGTGAAATATAGGAAACCTTTATTTGTATTCGCTTGAAGAAGGTTAGTGCCAACGCTATAACCACGTGCGTGTTGCAACTTGCAATATAAGGCTCTCTAGGCATGATTATTCTTGCTTTCACAGAAAGATGGACTGTCGACTTGTGAAAATGCCATTGCCTTTAATGAATAGCTTTCCACACCTCAAGTATAACATGTGAACACTTTGTAAATTGGACCATGACTATACTTTCAAATTTTTTTCATGATGTGTTTGAACTGGGATTATATCAACAAATTTTAAGTTGCTTGGCTATAGCAGTTATATGAACATTCCCATCCCAGTTTTACTGTCGCCTGTCGGCACCGCCATGATGTTTCTGTTTCGCATAAACTTTCAAATAGTAACATTGGCCTGAGCAGCATATGCTCTATGTGCGAAGAGAAGGGTGCGAGTGCAGCCAACAAACGGGAATCAAGTGGACACAAATTTCGCAAGGAGGCTACTGTAAGGGTGTCTGCGTAGCTCTGGCGCACTACACACTTTGCTCGAAGGGGCACGGGCGCATCAGCGCTTATATCTTCATAGTAATCAGAGATGGCTCATAGCTTGTTGGATGATCTTTTCGTTCAGTTTGTGATGAAGTCGTACGCAGCACGGAGGTTGTTTCGCTCATTGAAGCAGTCGCTGTTTTATTATGCCAGTATTTTGTTGACTTACGCAAGGTTCGATTTTGAAAGAATTAGCTGCTAGCCTGACTTCGTATAACGCTCCTATTTGGTGCGATCACATACGTTGCTTCACCCTTGCAGCTAAAGCGTAAACTTGAAGCACAAATAGTAATAACTTTAAATACAAAGTGTGCTGATTGGGAGTGGGCAAACATCACAAATTTTCAGTAGTGCCTCACAGCTCTCAGAAATGAGTTTAGTGGCTTGTTTTTCAAGGCCAGCCTGACGTCATAAAAAGCTTGTACTTATTCACTAGGATGTATTGCAGAAAGAACAAGAAGGCCAGAAAAGAAATTAAAGAAGAATCAACCAATACAATCAATAGAGAACCTTTATTTTGGCTGATATGTTTTCGCTATAAAATGATGATTTATAGGTGACCTACAAGTAGGTAATAAGACAAATGGCATACTTCTCCAGTTAAAATGTCTCACAAAAGCTGCCAAGTATTTGATACAAACAGCCACGACTAAAAATCTCAATACCACGACATATACAGTCAACTGCAGATTTTTCGGACACACGAATTTTTGGACATGCCCGATAAATCGGACATCTTCGCGGCACCGCTACGAGCCCCATAGAATCAATGTATAAGGAAGTCTGAAATTTCGAACGCTCGAACACCCCCCCTCCGGTGTCCAATTTTCCGGACTTTTTGATCAGACGGAAGGTCGGAAACCACCACTGACCTCCAGTGGAAACCACCACAACTGCGTCACACGCGATTACGATTGCATAAATGACCGTGCCGGTCTACTGTGGCGGCTTCTGTTGCTTGGACTCGTTGATTGTTAGCGGAGAAACACACACAGCCTCTGAGATTCCTAACACTGGCCGTGTTTATCATGCAAGGGTGCTTCGCTAACAATCGAAACTATCCACTCGAAAATTTATTGGCGCCAATAAGGTTCCTTTCGCTTGAGCGCTTGTGCTCGTACGTGCCACTCTGGCTTCCCGCGCAGCGCTTTTGTGAAGTGTTTCACCACTTCGAACTAGAACTAACCGTTACACACTGATTTGGTCTGGCCACGCTGGCTATCTTGAATGTTTATCAGCGCCACCACAGGAGTACCCGAGGCACCGCCGCCTGCCATAGCGCGGTTTTGTTTATGCAGGCCACATGGTGTTTGGCTAGCCTAGTGCGTGGTTGTGGGATTGTGTGAAGTGTGCTCTGCAAAGCTAAGCCTAGGTGCTTAGACGCTCGTCAGCAAACTTCTTTGTTCACATCGTGAGGATTTCACTTGTCTGCAATGGCCCCCACTTCGCCTTCGTCATCCTCGCCGATGGCATCGAAGCGCGGAAAACAGTACTGTCGGTTGACGATGAAGAAAGCCGCCATTGTTAAGTTAGTAAAGAGTGACCGATCGCAGGCTGATGTGAGAAAGGAGTTCAGCATTTCCAAGCAAACAGTTTTTGATTTTCTGAGGTACAAAGACAAGATCTTGGAAGCGGCCGAAAAACCGTCTGGTGCCCAAAAGATGAATGCAAGCCAAAGTGTTCATCCAAAGATTGAGGACGCTCTCGTTGTGTGGCTTAATTCAATGATTGCCAAGCGGTTGCCAGTCTCAAGCTGCACCTAAACTCTCGCGCTTTTTTAAGTTCAGTGAAGGATGGCTGAGAAACTTTAGGCATCAGAATGACCTCAAGTTCAAGAAGATGTGTGGCGAAAGCCGCGCCGTCCACAGTGCAGTTATTGCACAGTACAGCAGTGGAAAACTCCCGTCTTTGTTGCAGCAGTTCTCTGCTGACATTTTCAACTGTGATGAAACTGGCTTGTTTTACAAGCTGCTGCCGGAAAGAACACTCGCTTTTGCTGGGGACGCATGCCATGGTGGCAAGCATAGCAAGGCTTACCGTTCTTGTTGGCAGCAACATGTCTGGCAGCGAGAAACTTCCTTTGTTAGTAATCGGGAAGTCCAAAAGCCCGAGTGTTTTAAACGGGCAACGCTGCCAGTGTTATACAAAGCCAAAAAAAAGGTATAAATAACGCAGCAGTTGTTCGAGAGTTACATCTGCAGGTTGGAGAGGAAGTTTGAACAACAGAACAGACGTGTTCTGCTCTTCGTCGACAACTGTGCTGCTCATGGTCACATTAATAACTCGAAGGCTATCCAGCTGGAATTCATGCCACCCAACTTGACTGCGATCCTCCAACTGATGAACCAAGGCGTTATCCGTAATCTGAAACTTTTGTACTGATCATGTATACTCAACCGCATGGAGCTGTGCTCGGGAAACGGGAAAGGCTGCAGCGTTGACCTTCGGTCTGCTGTTAGAATGCTTGCGGATGCATGGAAGGCAGTAACGCAAGACACGCTTTGCAGCTGCTTTCGCCACGCGGGCTTCGTACTCGACACAAAGGCAGCAGACTTGCCTGAAGAAAGTGACAGCGTGACTGACTTGTGCCCTCTCATGGACGATATTATCAACGACCTCCACTCTGCTGGTGCTTTCATGCCCACGGAAATAACTTTTGAACGATTCTTCGACGCTGACAACAAGCTCGACTTCGGCGCAGAGCTAACCGACGACGAAATAGTCAGTCAGGTTATGGCGAATTCAGACGACTCTGATGTCGAATATGAGAAACCAACGCCTGCGCCACCTACGACCGCCGAATCGATGCGAGTATTGATGGCGCTGGCATCGGTGTACAGTGATGACATGACCGTTGCTCAGATCGAGGGGAATGTGATCACATGCAAGCGGAACGCCGTTCAAACAAGGATCAACAAGTTTTTCAAGCCACTGCTGCTCTAACACCGGCTGCCCTGACGGCACCCGCTGTCGGCTGCATGCATTTTTTTTAACGGCTCGTTTTAGAGCCACCCCACTGATGCTTTGGGAGAGTTCCGGAAATCTAGTACTTCGACCTTGACCCTCTTTATCAGAGAAATATCAATGAAATGGTGCGTTTTTTTGCTTGCATTCATTTTTTCCGACTGCCCGAATTTTCGGATGGTTTTTACCTCCCTAGGGAGCCCGAAAAATCGGCAGCTGACTGTAGTTGTTTTTGCTATTGGTAGAAAGTTATAGTTCGTAAAACTTTTAATGTATGTGGTAGTGGTGTTAGAAGCCTTTTTCACCGCAGCCACCAAGGCTGATGACATCTTGTTGCATGTAATCCAACCACTATGCCCTTCCACGGCATTTGAGGTGCATAAGTCTTGTAAAAAATGAACTACAGCATGTTAATAATTATCTCAATAAGAAACCTTTGAATAGCCAGTCTGTAAAGCACGTATAATCCTGCTGCAGCCTTACCTTAGTGGATCTTTCCAGTTTTGAGATACAATAACAGATGTCACAAAAGGTATTTTTACTTTCACATACTTCTTTCATAACCTGTAATTGACCAATAGTAAGGTGTCGGAGGATAACTAAAATGCTTGAGCATAATCAATCTGTACCATTTATTGTGTAATTAAAATTGAGTTGCATAGTATCAATGCTGCATATAAAAAGTCACAAAGCAGCTTTTGTGAATGTTGAGCAGAGCGTTTGTACTTTGTCCCTTCTATTTCATGAGTCCTGTTGCTACTGTCACGTGGGTCGTGATGTTAACAAAGGCAGCAACGGGCATATCTAAGATGAACCTGTTTATTTGGTCGAACTTGTGGTCACCAAACGGAAAGTTCATTTACAGCAACACACTCGGGCATTGATAGCGTTGAACAGAGCGGCAGCCTTCAATTGAATTACAAGCTGTTTGCACAAATGAGCACTTACAAGTGTAATGGGGTGATAACCAAACATGAGAAAGAAGTGTTGCATTGCCAGATGACAATACTGACAGCTAGAAACGCTGTGACTATGAAATGGTTGTTGTCCTGCTGAACCCGTAAACCCATTCTAGGAAATGTCTATTCATTGGCAACATCATAGCCGTCAACATATATGCCACCATCAGATAATTTCATATAGTAATTCTAGGCGCATCATGCAGCTTTAGGATATATGTAACAAACTAGGTGCCACAATAAAACTATTATCGAAAATAAACATAATAGGTGCTTTTGAACATAAGGCAGGATTATATTAGTCAGGTTGTAATACGGCTTACGAACAAGAAATGCTTGGCAGGTATGAAAATGTTACTATTGCATAGATGTCTCCGTGAAGCAAAATAAACAATTGTTTATTAGTTTTTTTACCTCCAATAAGATAACTGCACGAGTAAAATACAAGACGAAGACATAAATAGGTCCACAGCAAAATTATTGACTGTGATTTCAGGATGATTTCAAATTACTTTGTTTTATTAGCAGATAACGTTGACCACGCCAGTTTCTGTCATCATTCAACAACTGTTCACGTCATAGGATACCATTCTGCCTTTTATGCAGTTTCTGACAAAGAACCCTGCGCGGCGCCTGGGCTGTGGCTTGTCCGGCGAGGAAGATGTGCGTACACACCCTTTCTTCCGGCGGATTGATTGGGACAAGATTGAGAACCGTGAGGTGCAGCCACCATTCAAGCCCCGCATTGTAAGTACTGTCTGCATGCACCCACTTTGACCACTTCCTTCTAGCACAAAAACATCTTGGCCTGTACAGGTCAAGCGAGAGCACAAGTGACCGAATGTTGCTCCGTGGTACACTTTACAGTTGCTCATGAAGACTGGGAATAAGCCACGCATTGTTGCATTGTATCGCACGTTATGGCTGCACAAAACAGCTAGTTAGCATGCAGATGTCTCAGAACAGCTGGAGTATAGTTAAGAAAAAGGCTGAAATCAAGTGCTAGATGTATATGCAGACAAGGGGCTAACAGACGAGCCTTTCTGTTCAGACAAATGGGGGACTTTCAGCACTAAGAGTACAGAGGAAAGCCTTAGTGGCTGAAAAAAACTGAGTGTGTTCCCTACAAGGCTAAATCTTAGTGCTTCTCCCATCGAGCCGCAGGTGCAGTTTGCACTCAAATAATGTTCGTCTTGCACGCGTAACTTGCACTCTGTTCGCACTATTTGTTAAAGTACAGCTCCAATCACGCCTGTTTGAATAGTGCAGTGCTCATGCCTGCTGAGAAGTTAATTTGGATGAACTAGTAGATTCTCTTTTCATGACACATGTGGTATTCATAGGAAACTGTTTTAAACCGTGGCTATTTATTGTCAACTTGAGAAACAAGCTGAAACAATGTGGTGACCAGGGTGCCCAGAGAAACTCACAAAATGCAGTCAAGTGGCTGTGATCACCTGTCACTTAAATATAATTAGAAAATGATTGATATGTGGGGTTTAACGTCCCAAAACCACCATATGATTATGAGAGACGCCGTAGTGGAGGGCTCCGGAAATTTCGACCACCTGGGGTTCTTTAACGTGCACCCAAATCTGAGCACACGGGCCTACAACATTTCCGCCTCCATTGGAAATGCAGCCGCCGCAGCCGGGATTCGAACCCGCGACCTGCGGGTCAGCAGCCGAGTACCTTAGCCACTAGACCACCGCGGCGGGGCATATAATTATAAAAAAAAAAAATGCTTGGGGCTGTATAGATGCTTGTAGGTTCTTTCCGAGTGAAACATACCATGCATGGTTCTCTTGTTGCTTTTTGTTGTTTTCACACAGCAAATTTGTATCAACCAAGAGTGCCTACTGTATATGTATCAGGCACTTGAGAGCACATTTTTGCATGGCAGCACATATCGATGACATAAAAAAAATTACGTCTTCAGTGCCGCTGGCGTTACTGCAGTACAGCTGCCACCCTGAAGACACACAATTTCCCTTTCAGCTGAACTGACCATTCTGTGGAATTATATTGTCAGTGCACACTTCAGCCAATGTAGCCATGTGGCTCAAGCTGAGTTAAGTTAGCAACCCTTAACTGCTTTGATAAGAAAACTTTTCATGGCAAAGGTCACACCACTTTATAATTCTAAGATATGACATGTAATAATTCACAATTATTTCTTTCAACAGGATAATTTGTCACGACAAAAGCTGCTCTCTGTATGGTCCAGGACCATACAGGCTACTGTGTATACTATTTGTCGCACTTAAAAAACCCTAGTAAGCAACGTTTTCAGTGAACTTTTCTTCTAAAAATCAATTTGGAGGTGAAGTAGTACTGACCCGATTCACATTACTATGGCAGCATTACATAAAAAATTGCTTGCACAGTGCAAGATTTTTGTCTTGCCGTAATGAAGCATGCCTGATAGCTTTGCAGATATGATGTTTTTTGCGGCGAGTTTGTTCAGTGATTATAGCATACGTAGGGTACATAACAGTTTATGACATATTTTTGAAGTTCAGAACCTTTTCTTTTTTTTCACTCACTAGGCTTAGTGCTTTATGTGCACTAAGGATAAGACTAGCTGGTTGTGCATTTTGACTGCTTGCTGTACTTTGCTGTTCAATAAGACGAGCAAGCATAGCCTTTGGCTCTAAGCGTGCTTTTAAATATTTAATTTGTTGAACTTTCCTTGGGG
This sequence comes from Rhipicephalus annulatus, assembly GCA_013436015.1. NCBI lineage: Eukaryota > Metazoa > Arthropoda > Arachnida > Ixodida > Ixodidae > Rhipicephalus > Rhipicephalus annulatus. The sequence continues at coordinate 20,726 of WOVY01016104.1, read as the reverse complement.
AAGGTCATGCAACATTGTCATCTCCTTGATCTTCTCTTCTCTCGCGTTATATTGTCACCTGTTGTGGCTGTGTTGGTGCTTTTGTTGGGAGAGATATTGCCTTGCTTCTCTGCCTTCAGCGGCTTGTGGCTCACGGCTTCTTGTCTGGGGCCATCACTTCTGGCCGTGTTAGTTGCTGTAGCAAAAATGCAACGTCGTGCTCTATAGCATCGCTTATGCATCGCTGTTAAAGTTAAATTAAAATGTCACGTTGACATCACCAAGATAGCTTCCACACCGCACTATCCTTACCTATGTCAATTAATCTTTACACATTTGTACATTCATTTTTCTGTTTCACATACTATGAACCGTGTTGAAGCAGTTGAAGTGTTCATACTTTATCTCCTTGTCGTGATTGAGCTGTTATAGTTTATCTGGTTTAGTGTTGAAGATGGGATGGCATTTATCTTTTGTAAACTGCAGTCAACTCCAGCAAGTGGGAAAATTGCTAACATCTTCTTATAATAACTATAGGAGGGCATACATTAGGTTAGCTGTAGAAAGATAAGAATCAAGGAGCAGGAAGTTAATTAAATGGCAGTTACACAAATGACAGCTGCTGTAAGATAATAATGAATGACTGGAGCGTGAGAGCTGTATGTAGTATCCGGATCACACATCTATCATATGCTAATACATTGTGGTGTAAGTCAGCTTACAATATGGTGTAAGTCGGGCTACAATTCACTATCCGAATTCATTCACAACAAAGCTTGTCGATGCTTGGTATAGCTGTCTTAGAAGAGCACGAAGAAAGACTCAAAAGAACACAGGTCAAGAACTTACCGGCAACTAAAAGATTTATTGAAAAGGGAAGAATGTAAGTGCACCAATAAAGATCAGTGGATGTGTGTGAAAGCGAAAGGACAGCTATGGCAACACAAGAACAGTCATTTAACAAAAGCAGAAAGATTATCCGGAAGCATGGATCCATTGTTGCCCTTCAGCCTTCACACGCGTGGATTGATCTTTATTATGTGCATTTATATTCTTTCTTTTGCAATAGATCTTCTAGTTGCAAGTAAGTGCATGTCCTATGTTCTTTTGTGTCTTTCTTCATGCGCTTAAGCCACAGCCATACCATGCATCTCAACCGACTAGCCCTAGTGTTGATTTCATTATAAATACTGGTATGCGACTGGCAATAGTGTCCGCATCAAGAGCCTAAGCCAATGGAGCTGCTGGTGCAACAACAAGCTTAATCTGCAAGAACAGGCAGTTCACGCTTGATCCGTGGCATACTCGGCTCACGTGTTACCGTAACTGAGATACTGAATTATTCGGTTTTCTTTCATGTGCAACTTGCTCATTAATACCAGCATAGACTAAGAAGACACACACACAGTACACACTCATACTTTGTCTTGTTGTGGCCTACCCACATGCGAGTAATGTGGCGAATCAATGACAGTGCTTCATATTTTATTAGAATGCAGTGAACAATCCCATTACTGAACCGAGAGCAAGTGCCTCTTCATCCAGCAATGTTCATCAGTAGAGATCTCTGTTTTGGACTTGATTCACAGGTCACATTTTCAAAACACGTTCATTGTTTTCGCGTCACATATCCCAGGCAGCCGTTAGCAGGACCACTGAAAAGAGGTTGCTGCTGTAGTAGTTACGTTAGAGAAACCACTGGCAGAAAGCCAGAAAAATCACTCGAGGCCTGTGGCCGCGAAAGCCTTGAGGAAGCATTCGTGCTATTGTCCATCTCTCACCTTTAGACATCGTCACCACTTGTAAGTCAATACACACCCATAGATCATGTCACGTATCACTGCAATAACTTTATAGTCTATACGCAGCTTTCACTCATGTTCATAGCCAGTAATTTTGGACCTCACTGATTCACAATAATTGTACATACAAAATACTCTTATTGCATTTTTTTCGTAAAATATTTGCATGCCTTGCTTAGAGCACTTGTACTGAACCAATGAAGCTTGAAGCATAACGGAACTGTTCTGCTATAGTGGAAGTTAACTTACCAGAGCCTATCATACAGTTTGTTCTTGATCCAAAGTGCGAAGCAGGAAGCATACATACAGGAAAGGCACAAAGAAATTGTGGCTCGACATCTTTTCTGTACCCTCCTGTGCACATTCCCGATGGATGCAGCACCAAGTGCTTGCTTAATCTGGCAGTTTTCAGTTTTAAATAAAAGCAAGGTAAATGTTGCCCTGATTAAGCAAAAATGAAACGAACCAGTGCAGGCCACATTGACAAACCAGTTGCTGTGAAAGTGTGCATACATGTGTATCGGGCTGCATTGTCACTAAATAATCACTAAATCAGTTCCATTGAGGGGTTATGCCTTCGATATAGCCAGAATTGCTACTTCTGGTGTGAGAACACTTGTAAACCAAAAAAATGCTTACGAAAATAAACTGTTAGAAATGTTTCATAAGAGTTTGTAAACCAAGGTATGGTTTATTCATGGGTTCATTGAATTGAATATGTAAGAATATTCGATTATATTGCATTTACAGGAGGTGGTATTAATGTGTTACCTTTCAAATATTTATATAGCCAACCTTTTTTTAATAATCCTGATGAACAGGTATGTGAATTTATAGAAAGAAAAAAAGGAATGAAATGAAGTGAAAGGTTATTTCGGTAGATTGTCTTGCAAACAACTTTGCAATCAATTATCAATGTACAGCCGTGCATTTTTTTTTACTAAACGAGCCAGTTTAAACGAGCCAGTGTTTGAGTTAACAGCATCGACCACCCAGTCAATAAGAGTCGATCTCCGGTGCCCCAGTGTTTAGTTCCCCAAACAGCCTGGCAGAAGGTAGCTGAAAAAAGACTGTATATGAGGCACTTGCGTGTATTCTCGTTCCTTTCACAGCTGTGCTTGATTAAATGGCATTTATCAGCTGGGTGCTTAACACTAGCACGTTTCGATAACAAAAATGGGCAGCTCTACATTGACAAGTGATCCTTTAAGACAGCAGTCGGCAGGTGTTCTTGTGAAACCAGTAGCTGAGTGTGAGACTGCTCTGGTTAAATTCACACTTTCTTCTGACTGTTTCATGGTGTACAAAGCATGTAGTAAAAGATGTCTGCAGTGTGCTGTTCTATTTTTTTAGCCATGTGTATCTCGTTGAGGTCTGCAGGAATCCCACTATATGGCAGGATTTCTTCACATGACATCTGACAACAGGGGCCTCGCACATGCTTTCACAAATGAATTCATCTTTGTCATCACACCCCAATGTGTGAAGAGCTGTTACAAGCGATTGTTTCTACAGATTTGTGCCATTAATCTGCCAGGAACATGCCTGCGGATACCTACTACGCTGCACGTTGTTGTTCCGTGTCCTGCATGATTTGGCTATGCATGAAACTGTGCACGTGGCGAATGAATAAGCATGAAAACTTTTGTGGTGCCCTGTGCAACCTCGCTGCCACTCACTAGCTTAGCAATGGTTAGGCTCAGGTGGAGCGGAGGAGGCAGATACACATAGGCAGCAATGATTCTTTTCAAGAAAGTTGGCTTTAGTAGGTCTTATCTTAATATTCAGCAATTCGTCCTATGGCAACCACACTACCGAGCTTGTGTAGGCGAGTTGCTTTATAACAAAAAAGGTACACTTTAGTACCTATGCCAGAAAAAAGTATTTGCGCTACGATTTGTTTTATCGTAAGTTTCAGAACTTTTCTTTTTTCGGAACTAATCAATGAAAAACAATATCACCGTTCTGCTAAACCAAAAGCAGCACACATATCAAAAGCTTATCAAAAGTATACCATTTAAAAGCACTGTTATTTTTTTGTAGTGCTTTTGTAAAACCATCATGCTATAATGTGAGCATTTCCCTATTTCGTTTGTTGTATTTAAATGCTCTAGTGAAGAGCTGCAACTTTCCAAATTGCAGATTGATAGTTTTTTACTTATGCGTTGTGTAGTATTGGGAAAATTACATATTTCTCTATCATGATTGTTTTAAATTGCAGAAATTGAACTATAAGTTGCTGGCAAATTTTAAAATTCTGCTGTTGAGAATAGCAGTTATATTTGGTGTGCAAGTGAAGGGAAACTGATTTATATTGGTACAGGGCCTAAAAAAACATGTTCAGTTTATATAACTTTTTTGAGTATGAAAATGGCAGTCTACTCCATCGAAATTTTTTCTTTGTTTATAATTGGAACTTCAAAATGCCAGTGAATAATTTGTGCAAATTTTTACATGCTAAAACGAACATTTTTGTCATAGTAACGTCACTTTCTAACCTCCAAGGAATGGTAACAACATGAATGTATCTTATTGCTCACTCCTTAATCCCTATTGTTTAAACAAAAGTACGAAATTCGTCTTTCAATTTAAACAGTTGTACTCGCAGATGTCATTAACTTGTTTCAGTAGCTATGATAAACTTTTTTTGTAGTATGTTCTAGAAGCAAACAGACTTGAATGTAGGCAACGAATAAGTTGTTGTGGGATAATGCACAGAGCAAGAGTTGAAAGATTTTTTTTTGCATACTGTAGGTGCTAGCCCTCAAAAAAACGGATAAAAAAAGCTGAATAAGACTCGAGGTACAAAGGTGGTTGTAAATGTTGGGTTAAGTGCTTTCTCAGTACCGCTAGCTTAACATTGCGCAGAGAAAGGAAACTGACAGACAGCTAGCAAAGACAATGAAAGCAAGAATAATATTTCAAGGTTCCTGCGCTCCGATTGATAACCTTTGGGGGGAACGTGCGATGATACTTTCTGCTGTCTGCTTATGTGAGTTGTCATGTGCCGGCTGAATTTTCATTGGAATTAGATGTAGATAATTGGCTTGCACTTGTGGTTTGTATCCACCTAATTCTTTTTATCCTTCCGTGCAGTAAGCCTGCATCAGTTCATTTAAAAAAGCAAATATTGCTAGTCTTTAATTTTGTTGTGGCTACTCCACCAAATTTTGTTGGGTTGGCTGCTAGTCTTGCCAAGAGGGCAGCAGACATGCTCTACAGCTCAGAGGGAGAGGTGTACCGTTGCTATATCACTGCGCTAGAAAAATGCACCTGCAGAGGAATGAACATACGAGTCTTCAAATACACAACTGGTGCTGTCCTGGCCGAAGCTGGCCTTTGCATCAGTTGTGGCCAGTCATTGAAGGCGAATTATCAGTATCATCAAAGACACCTAATGGAATAAAGCAGTCAAGGAAAACCGATGTCTTGTTATCAGTTTAGTTCAGCTGACTGCAATGGAATATAGAGTACATGTGCTGTGATACGAAATAGCTGCAGACTAACATCAATTAGTGCCCATGGGTTATGTCAAATTGTTATTCTTACCGATGTTTTCTTTTTTAATACTAGGGGAAACATTGTGTACAATAATGAACCTCCTCAATTAGGAGTCATGGCGGCACCTTAAGGCTGCTTGTTGTTTTCTGTTTTTCTTTGTACATCATTACCTAAGTTGCTTATAATATTTGTTTATTGCTATAGTGTTTTCTTGTTTGACCTAGGATGTGCGAAAGATCATTTATTTGTATGTCTCACTCAAAATGCTTTAATTTCAGTAGCCTACATTTAATTGAAATTGGTTGCAGCATAGTTTCATTTCGGTTGTGACCTTGCAACTGGTGAGGTAGTATCTAGAGCTCAATGTTCCAGCCTTTTGTTCTGTCAACAAGGCTTGTAAACAGAGATAACTAGCCTAAGGTGTGCGAGTTTGGCTTATAAAGTTAACTTGTTTTTCGAGAAACTACCCTGGCCAGCGCCAGCCTCAATGCATTACCGTATAAACCGGACAATAGGTCGACCACCCAAGTTCAGGTTACCGAAAAAGAAAAAAAAAAAGGAAAACAACCCAAACCTGCCGAACCACGTTTATTTGCGAATTGGACGCACCGCACCCTGATCGTCGGAGCTCCCGTCATTTACTGTCGCAACTGCTCCTATTCGTCTGATGAAGCATTAACTGTCTTTTGAAGATGATAGTTTGCCGCTGGCCGCTTCCCACAGTGCCTCGTCTTCAGTGCCATCCAGGGACATGCTCATGCAACATTTCTTGAAAGCATTTTCCACCATGGAATTCGGCAAGGAAGCCAGGCGGAAAGCACCCAGCCACAAACAGTCGCAAGCAGTGGCCTCTGTAGGCGGCCTGTCGGTGTCTCAGGGTTGTCGCCGGAAATCCACTTTTAGTATTCCAGCCGCACTCGGACCTTGAACGGCTTGTTTAACACTGTGGCAACGAAATGCATCCAACACCAGCATGCTGCGAAGACGCAGTAGTGCACCTGGCTGACGGTTCCACACCACTCTTACTTATTCGAACATCATGGCCTCGTCTATGTATCCCTTTTTCTTGATGCGAATGACAACACTGGGAGGGAACACTTCCTTCGGCATTGTCTTGCGTTTGAAAGTGATGAAGGGCGGAAGCTTTCTACTATCTGCCATGCATGCCAGCTTAACAGTGAAGCGCGAGTGCTCGTTGCCAGTGGACAACAGCTTCACATCCTTGGTGCCGCTTTGCGTGATCGTGGTTGTTGAAGGCATGTCAAACCACACGGGGGTCTCATCAGCGTTGCCAATCTGCCCCATCATGTAGTCGTTCTGCTCCCGAAGCCGGTTCACAAAGCGCTGAAAGTTAATGAGCTTGTCCTCGAACTCCTCCGACAACTTTTGACAGATGGATGTGCGCCCCCGGAGAGAAAATCCCTTGCGTCTCATTAATCAATGCACCCAAGAGTTTGCTGCACGAAGCTCTTCTCTCGTGAGCCCAGCTTCTCGAGCGAGTTCCACCGCTTTTTTGCGAATGGTATCTACGGTCATTGGCAGCGAACGCGCACGAACTTCCCGCACAAAGTCCGCTAGCTTATTCTCCAGCTGTGGATGAACGGAACTTCATCCACGAAACGACATTTTTCAAGGATTGCACATCTGCAGCTTCCCTTTTAGGGGCGAAGCTCCTTCTAGCTGCACCCGTTTGTCCCTTGTAGCCGTTGTAGTATGTAACAAGTATAACATTTTGACCTCCAAGGTGGTGCCGGTGCTTCTGTGCGTTGTTGAACAATAAAAAATGGTGCTCAATATACATGCCAATGGCGGCTAATGGCGAATGAGAGACAAGAGCATTAAACTTTTTGTTAATGGGCACGCTGCGATCCCCATTAGCAGTCATTGGCATGTACATTGAGCACTATCTGACAAGAAATAGTTGCTACGTTATACTTGCTGGGTGTAACCTTCTTAGTTTTAATAAGGTTTAGCGAACGTTGAGCCGCAGTGCTATCAATACAGTGAACTAGTATATACCATGAATGAACTCGAGGTGATTAAAGGTGAGAAGTAGATAAGAAGCGCAAGCAGTAAGAAAGTAAAAGCCGAATTCTCCTGTCTCTCATTTCTCATTAGCAGCCATTGGCATGTACATTGAACACTATCTGACAGGAAAAGGCTGCTACGTTATTCTCGCTGGGCGTAACCTCCTTGTTTATAGAAAGATTTAGCGAGTGTGGGGCCGCAGTGCCATTACAGTGTTTAGACACTGTAGTGCCATGAATACAGTGAACTAGTATGTACCATGAACTCGAGGTGGTTAAAGGTGGGAAGTAGACCTGAAGTGCAAACCGTAAGAAAGTGTGCATGCGCCATCTCTCGTTTAGTCCTTGGAATGTCTGCTGGATGACGGTGCTTCTATGTGGGGAATATATGATGAAAAGATGCGAGATGGTGGTACTTGGAGTGTTGAATAGATGGACGAACGGACACACAGACAAATGCATGGGTGGTCGCATCAACAGATGCAGGGGCGGATGCATGGACGAATGCAGGGACAAACTCACGAACAGACGCACGCACGCACGGGCGGATGGTCGCATAGACGGTCACACAGATGGACGCATGGACGGACGAAAGCAAGAACGAATGGACGGACGAATGCTTGGCCCACTCTCCATCATTCACTCCGTGGATATGCAGCCAATTTTTTTTGCGCTCTCCAATAGCGCACGCTTTTGTCCTATACACCAAAGCGGCGCTGAGCAGCCATATTCCCATTCGCTTCTGCGAACTCAACAAGATCTAGTTTAAACGCAGCTGAGTACTGCCTCCTCACACCGCTACTCATATTCAGTGAATGAAAAAAAAGCACTAAAAATGCAGGGCAATGTCAAGCGGAGCGAAAACACAGAACAGATCGGAAGCAAATCATGAACACAAAGAAACAGGCAGAGAGAAAAAAAAAAAAAAACTGCGGTTGGATTTCAATGCGGATATGGCCGCGTCCGGCTTCTCAAGCACATGCAAGCCACATGTTGCCAGACAGCGGCGCACTTTCTGCTAGACGCCGCTATATAAGACGAGGGGCAACTTTAGGTTAATATTTTGTTGAAAGTATGTCGACTTATATTCCAGTTTATACGGTAACTAAGGTTTGTCACAAGGGCTCAGGAAATGTTTACTTATTTATTTATATAATCTGTTATCACTCAAAAACTGATACTGCGATGATACTGCAAGGGGTTCACAGTGTTATTCTTGTTGGTGTGCAAGGACAGGAAATTACAGTACTTACGTTTGTAGTGTGGCAACCGGGCTAGCCACTCTTGTTTTATTTAGCTCAGTAGAAAGGGATCTAGAACTATTGTTGGTACAGTGGAGCTGCACCCAACCTATCACGTTTAGTGTACGGAAAGTTAGCTTTGAGAGGCAGTACAGTAATGCCCATAGTTATTTCAAATCACGTAGGTCCAGGAAGCAGATTAGCCCACACAATGCACCTGTGTTGTTTGATCTCGTCCGGGCTCAGTTAGTGCACCATTTAGTAGAACGCTGCGTGCGTACCAACACGCTCGCTTAGCGCACCATTTTCAAGAGTATACGTAGGCATTTTAAGGCAGACCTTCAGAAAATGTAATTGAAGGAGACGTGGCAACGCCTTTTTTAGGATTGTATCTGGTAGTAATAGGGTAGAAGTCAGTAGTTTATTTGCAAGAAAAAGAATGTTAATGCTGGTCGGCTCATGAGAGCAAAAGAAGCCCTGCGACCCATTGTGCTAATTATATAGACCCCTCATAAAGCCTTTCGTAGCTTTGATGTGCAAGCACAATAAGCGACAGTCAGCTGTTCCCGTATTACTACCATTAAAATATTACGGAAAGTACCTTGAGTACCTGTTGTGTTTGCCTTGCTTTATACCTTGTTTGTTCACGAGTTAACCTGATTTCGCATGAAGTGAACATCATCTTACCTTTCTTGGTGCTGCATAGCTGCCACGCTAAATTTAGTCTTCTTAAACTAATGTTTGTGTATTTTTGTAGAGTTACTTAGTTTAGACAATTGCTCAGCTTTCGCTGGATGCTCAGGAAGTGCTTTCAGGTGGTGACTGCTACATTAGTAGTTACAATTGTGAATTGATGTGCATGGCGATGTAGGTACTGTTAACGTGCCGAATGTTGTGCCACTTGGGATCGCGTATTCCTGCAAGCCTAGTTACTTGGGCTAATCTCATCATCGTGCAGTGCTCCTTGTTACATTCGGACTTAGTTGCATGTTCCCGCAGTTTATTCGGAATTTCACCCTGTTTGAGTGGCACAGAAATCTGCAGGAGGTTCGTGGATGGGAACGTAGCAGTTTGTTGTGTGGTGACGTGCAGTACAGTGAAGTCATGTAGAACCCTGTGCGCTGCCGTGTGGCCAAATTAGTTTCAGAAGAGTGCCAGAAAATGTAGCGGTTTAGTGGTACACGCTCCCGCTTGCATCTAGTGTAATGGCTTGCGCTTATGTTACTGGCTGCAGCAGCTTTCTACTATGGTTTGTTTCTTTTTTTGTTTTCACATTTTTGCCTGCTCCCACCTCTCCCGCCTTCCTACGTTTTCTCCCGTACTCCTCGACCCCCCCTTGCAGAAGAACCCCCGGTCTGGCGAGAACTTTGACCCGGCATTCACTCAGGCTAAGGTGACCTTGAGTCCTGGTGACGCACTCGTCATGCGCAGCCTCACCGGAAACGAGTTTCAAGGCTTCACTTTCGTCAACAACCAATTCTGCGGTGTCTGCAGCTTTTAACCATGTTCATCCCATTGCACGCGTGCCACCTGCGCCCTCTGGGTTTTGCCTTCTTTTTCTTCGTTATTTTAACCTGCACTGCTGGCTGACGGCAGCACTCGCCGCTCTTGCTGCAGTTTTTTTTCTTTGCTGTTTTTTGTTTTTGTTGCTGGTGACACTGTGGCCTGCACTGGCATGCACCATGCTGCCGAACTAAAACCTGGCTGGAAATTTTGCACCTCATTAACCAGCGCAGGTAACGTAACTTGCCAGTATTTTGTGCAGTGTTCTGACTTCAGTCATATTCTACGAAACACTAAACTTCACAGAAAAAGCAAATTAAGTGTGTAGGCTAGGTTAGCAGAAGTTGCTGGCTGCTCTCAAGAAAACATGTACACTTTGTGGAAGCCCCATTGTGGTCGTCCGCTGAACTTCTGGTGGAAAACGGAAAATGAGAGGACCAATCCAAGTGAGGATATAATTACTCTTCAAACATAAAAAATTGTGTGCTATTTAAAAGTGTGTTTGATATTTTAATTTCCTCCTACATACGCATAGATTTTTTTTGGCCACTTTAGAGTGATCACATGGTGCCATTTACTTTTGGTATGTAACACGTTTGCGTTCTTCGTTGAGGGCAAGGCACTCAAGTTTCAAGCGTTCACAGGTGCTCCAATCTTCAACGTTGTACCATCATAGGCATCTGACATAATGTGGATAGCAGGTGGATTGATCTGTGAACGTCTAGCACAAACTGCTATTGCGGGCCTTAGTTGCCTCCTGTCTCAAAATGATACCGAACCTTTTAAACTGAGTGCAATCGCTGTAAGAACCAGTGAAATGTACCTTAATATAACTAATGTAAACTTCATGCTCTAGCAACAGTGCCGTTGTGGCATCTCCATGATCAGCCGGACCACAAATTCGTGTTGTACAGTATACTCTTTTTATTGGCAAAAGTGAAAAAAAATGATTTGGTGTAGCCATTACGATTGAATTTAAAAACTAATGTCTATGGCTATCCATAGATGTACTGTACTCAGAATAGTGCTAGAGGCTTGCTTGAACTGCGTCGCGAAGCAGCGTTTGCTCCCTGTAGAGTGTAACTTGTCTTCTAATCGGTACTAATCATCCACGTTCTTGCATTTTCTCTGGTACTGTTCAGAACACTTTTCACGAGAACGAAAGTTATTTGTGACATGTAAGGACTGCTTCTGCTGTGTCAAAAAGTGCGGACGTGTGAGAAATGATAATCAGCTGAAAGCCAGCAGGCCTACATAAACGGTGGGCGGCTGCAAAAAACTTTCTTGTTCTCTAACTAGCTCTCCGAAACCTATCTGAACTATACAACTCGGAGCAGATACAGACTATGTTTGTCGTTTAGAGAGTTATTCATTGCATTCCATTGAGGGACCAAACTTTCAGTTTCAGCAGTCTGAGAAATTTTCTTTGGAAGATAACTGCCCAGAACATGGCCATAACGTTTGTTTAAATTGTGTCACGTCGCAGTCACCTGCCACCACTGTGTTAAGTGTGTGAAATTCAGCATGGGGAAGGGCAGGATTTTCAGAAGATCTTCCTGAAATGGCTACATTTTAACCACTGGTAATTTTTCTGAATATTAACTGATTTGTTCCAGAGTTCTAGAGTGCTGTGTTGTCACAGCTGAGATGAGAAGCGTTTGTAAGTGTGCTCAAAAAGTCATCGTGAATTTCCTAAGTATTGTACTGATCCAAGCTTTTTGACCTGTCGAATGTAGGTGCACCTCATTTCTGCCTTTAAATTAAGAAAAAATGTGAGGACTCAGAACTCTAGAGAACACTTACTGGCTGCATTTATATGCGAAAATGTCACTGAAAATATAGTTGCAATATTTTATAAAAATTTTTCACTTGCGCAATATTCCGGTGGAAGGCAGCTCAGATACAATCGTACTTGCAGTTTTCGATCGTACCGTGAAAAAATATTTGTGCAAAGCCTAAAGCAATGCTGCCATGTTCTCTTCGAGTACACGTATTTTTTGAAGGTAAGGTACGATACATCGATATATCAGCGATGATATCTCGTAAAGTCGTAACAATTCTAGAGCCAGCTTTAACTTCATTTGTCAGCTAGTGAGGAACTGTGTCTTAAAGGCTTCACTCAAAAGATTTTCACATCATGACTCTCATTCCTGCTCCTGCGTGTCCAACTTCTGCATCTGGATCTCGCGACACATTCGACAAAAAAGTATTGGATTTAAACCAAACAATTACCTATAAAAGTTATATAATCAGGTTGACGTGCTCTAAGCCTCGTGCACTTTTTTGTATTTTAGATGTCATGCATTGCCACTACCCATTTATGCGAGCCTTGATAATATAGATAACCATTAGCACATAATTGGTGAATGACTGCACATTGTTACTATGTAGATAGCATGCAGGTCGCTATCGTGTGCTTTCGTGAGCATTCTAGTTGGCCACGGTTTGGCTGGCACAAGTGAGGTACAGCCAGGTGATAACATGAACCAGGTATTCCTGCTTCATTGCCTTGAGAGTGCGTGCGGGTGGTGGCGTTTACCTGAATCTCAACCTGTCATTTTTTGTTCCCCATGCAATACTCGCTGCCCACACTTCTTCCCGGTGGGTTTATTTCTCTGTAGAAATGCCTAATGTTTCCTTATTACATATATATACACTATTCAGAATCAAGGGCACAATTTTTTTCTCTTAAATAGATCGCACCTTTAGGGAAGCTATTCATTTGTTTTTTTGCAGTATTCGTCTCTCATTGCATCGTAAGCGTACTTTTGTCAACTGCGTCTACCATTTTATGTTGAGTGATTCTAATGGTGGCTTTATTGTGCCGTCGGCATAAACTCCTATGCGAATGAGAAATGAAACAGATCGGGACAACAATTACGTGCGATTACACATCAGTGAGACGAGGAAACGCTCTGCAGCCATGTTCTGTGTATGGAGCAACCAGGTTTTACAAATCTAAGTAAACCCAGTGGTGCATGAGTACATGCAAGTTCGTAACGTTTCTCGTTTGAATTCATGCCAGTCATGCTGATTGTTTAAGAATCGCTCACGGGTACAACTTGTTTAGTTTTCTTATGTCATCGTTATTATAGAGTAAATGCTGCGATTTGGTGTACTGGTGGTGCATACCTTGGAAATTTCGTACTGAATGCTGCCATTTGAGGACACGGATCTAAACGTGCTATTTCGTTACGGAATGGCTCAGGTGATTCAGGTGAAAAATGTCCCACATAGGCATACTGTTTAGTGTTAAAAGTTCTCTTAGTACCAGGTATTTGTACAGTGTTCTGGCACTTTTAGCCTTATTGTTTGTATTTTGAACTGCGGTTCTTTGTTCTAACCTTCATGTATGAATAGTTTACATAGATAATATTGATTTCCTAAGTTCTTGATCTTTTTCGCTGCACTGCAACACTATAACATACTTTTTTACATATCTGGGTTTGTAGTGAAGCGTTTGAAATGTTGTTCCTTATTGGTCCGACCGCGCCATGATAAAGGCATTCTTCTGGTTCATGGTGGATGGAATGAGCGCTATCCCCTATGCAGCTTGTAACAAAAGCAATCTTACAGGTTTTACTTCTTTGCAAAAGCTTTTGCCTTAACGAGTGTTGTCGGGAAAGGCAACTTACACACGTCTTTACGAGCTGAACGAAATTCAGTACTGCTGTAAACTAGGCCGAAGATTTGGATGTCGTTGCTGCTCAAGTAGGCTGTTATGACGCTAATTTGTATCCTGTTATGAGCATCAATGGAAGCATAACAAGTGCGCAGTGTCGCTTCATTGTCTTGCTCTTCAGAGCTTGCTGTTATTAACATTGTGTTTATGTGATTGTTTTGAAAGTTGAAATATATACACTTCTGTTGTGTTCAAGTATTCTGTTTGCTTTTTTGTTTTTTGTATTTATGGTGGTATGATTCCAATTAGGTAAGTAAGCGTGGAAGAAAAAAAAGTTGACTTCTTAGATAAGAATTCATAGTAAGAAAACGGCAAACTTGCGGCACATCAGGATATTTCAATCATGCGAGTAGCCTAGTTCCTCATTAGTGCCATGTACTGAAATGCTAACTCGCCATTAGCCGAAATCGCCAGGGTTCACCAATTGTGGTGTCATCTGTTCACATAAAAACAAATGAATGCTCGCTATGACGTCAGCACTATACGTGCAGCATTGAGCCGCTTGCGCGAGCAGCGCCCCTGCAGGCAGCGCCGTCAATTTTCCTAAACTTAACTACAGGGGCCTCTGGTGTTGCGATCGTTCAGCCACTATGGGAATCGTAACTAGTGCACGAATTTGCCTAGTATTCATGCTTACGAGCTTCGAACGTACCTGTTGCTTTGTTTGTTGCTGTGTTTAAGTTTGGTTTCGAATAAAAGAACGAACCGCTGTAAACTTAGTGACCCGATTTGGATTGGTGAGTCTGAAACGTGTAACTTTGGAAAGTGTAACTGCTGAACATTTGCAGATTATCTGGCTTCAGGCCACGCGAAGCCAGACGGAGTTAAGAATGAAGATTAGACGAACTTGCTTACTAACTTTCATTCCAATGATGATTGTGTAGTGCTCTACGTGCATCGCAGGTCCCACCAATTTCTAATGTGTATAGATCTGGAGGATGAACGGATGTATACGACTGTGCCCTTTAAAACGGGCGGTGGCTAACGCCACCTAGCCATTAAGTTTTGCAGACACGCTGCGCCACCTGTTGCCGCAGTTTTGAGCAGTGCAAAACTAGACATTCTTGCACTGTGTGCTGCGCAAACCTGTGCAACTACAGTGTACGAAACTCCGATTGAGCTAAATTATTAAGTGTATTCGCGCATTGAAAACGTATGAACACTCGGAACAAGAGCTACGAATTTCTCTCCGCTAGTTGAACTCGTCACCGAACCACCATGACGTGCTTACTTGCCAGAACGATGGCGAAAACAAGAGCAGCTCGTAACAGCTGCGCGCTCTACTAAAAATTACCCCACTCGACCCTATAGTGTTGCGCTGTGAATCGCCACGGACGTAAAGGACTTCAGTTTCACCGATTTTCGCAGCTTTCACGAGGCAAAACGGCGAGAGCGCTGGGTGCGGGCCGTTGCGAATCTGTTAGGTAAGCGAATTACTCGTGTTGTCCAGAGCTGGTCGCATGAGAAAGTGTGATATTGTATGTCTACTGTTATTGTTTTAAGTAGCCTTGACAGAGAACCGTGGTATCATTGATTATGAAGCTTAACAGAGCCTCTGACTGCGGTGTGCGCCGTGCAATTAACAGTAGACATGTGGGTGACGCGAGTGACAAAGTTTTCAAACACGCCGCGACCACCGATAACCTGAATTCGATACCACGCAGCATTTTGCACGTAGTCTTTTGAAGAATAAGCTCCGGCTTTAACTAGGAAATTTAATGGGAACACGTACCTAGGTAAATCGCAAAATGATCGCGACCACAATCGGGTTTTTCTTGCCGTTCGTCTCTGCAATTGCCGGAGACATCTCTAAGGCCTCAATTTTGCATCGGACACGCATGTATCGCCATTTTCAGTATATACATATGGAACACGACCGTCAACAACATTCTAGCATGCGTAATAAAACAGTTCAATGCACAGGAAGCGAGTGATATATGGAGAATGCAATGGCAAAGGGGAAAATCGGCAGGGTCATTCGTGCCAGATAAGGCGAGCTTCCTACCACTGATCATTAGATTGCTCGTGTATGCACTTCTATGCTTTGGCATCATGTGTATAGACCCAAGTTTAATGCATTTAGGCGTTACAGAACACTCGTCAGAATGCTTGCCTCGAACTCGATGTCATGCAAAGTCGCTTGCTGCACACCGAAATATCTTTTGCATTGTACCTGCAGTTCCATTTGATGAGCTTACTACTTTTCTGAATTGAGCTTGATTTGAAGGAAGAGGCTTGCCAGGTCCTTGATTTTCAGGACACTGCGCCTCAATACCAACGAAAGAGAAGGGCCTATGCACTTTCGCTTGCGGACGGCTCTTTGCACTACCATTTATGGTCTGCGCAGCGATGGGGGCGCTGGTGGTGGCGTTTTTCGCAGCGCCGCCTGGGCAGATTCTGACGTCTATAAAAGGCGCCATGGCAATATAATGTTTCGTATGGCTGTGGCGAGATAGCGTGACAATCTGCAGCCTCTCGCCCTCCCGCCCTTAGGTGCAGAATTGCCCATGGGCATGTCCATGTTTCGGAGCCGAGTTGAGCTACTGTGTTACTGAAAAATTCTTGCAAATACGGAACAGTGCACTGATCCTTTGATCCTTCACATTGCGCATCGGCTCGCCCCGCCGCGGTGGTCTAGTGGCTAAGGCACTCGGCTGCTGACCCGCAGGGCGCGGGTTCGAATCCCGGCTGCGGCGGCTGCATTTCCGATGGAGGCGGAAATGTTGTAGGCCCGTGTGCTCAGATTTGGGTGCACGTTAAAGAACCCCAGGTGGTCTAAATTTCCGGAGCCCTCCACTACGGCGTCTCTCATAATCATAGTGGTTTTGGGACGTTAAACCCCACATATCAATCAATCAATCAATCAATTGCGCATCGGCAGAAATATAAAACGCAAGATAATACTGCTATTCCGTCTGAATCGGCTCATATTTTTTACTAGATTCACTCGAAGTACGTGAAGGGTGCCAAAAATGCTAAGCCCGTCAAAAATAGTCCATGGTCCTTTGGCTGCGAGTGTAGATGTTCACAAATATATGAAAATTTTTCAGATCATTATGAAAACGACTGGCGTATTCTGCTGGTCCTTTAGTCGACTAAAGCCCGTACAGATAACGTAGTTCGTTTGTTTTTACAGGAAGGCTGTCTATCGCTAGTACACGCTCCGAAGTAATTTTTTTAAAAAAACTTACTTCAGCTTTTGTTGGCGATAGTCTTCCGTTTGTATAGTTTGCAACCGGGGATGCGTGTTCACTTTCTCCGTGAACAACGAAATGCAAAACGGAGGCCTCCGAGATAGCTCCTACAATCGCGGAGACCAACGGCAAGAAAAGCCCGATTGTGGTCACGACGCGTGTTAGCACTTGCTAGTCAAAGCCAAAACTTTAATCCAATTGAAAGCGTACGTGCGCGATGATGTGGGGTGATGATCAGTTCATATTACGGGAGTGCGTGCTTTTTAATGCGCGCGCCACCAGTCAGCTTTTTACATTGCACAGTAAGTACCGCTGTCAGAGGCTGTGCAGAGCTTCATAGTAAAAATTACCATGGTTCTTCGTCGCGGCTATTCAAAGCAGCAATGGTAGACCTACATTAACACTTCCTCACGCGACCAACTATTGACAACGTGGGTAATTTACTTACCAACATGTTCGCAGTGGCCCGTATCCATGACAACTCTCACCGTTCTGCTTCGTGTGAGAGCTGCGCGAATAGGTAAAACTGCAGCCCTCAACGCCCGTGCCGATTCACAATGTAACAGTGGTGTCAACTAAGGCCTTTCTTGGCAGCGTTTGGGAGCTATTGCGTCTGCCGATGCTTTCGCTGTCGTTCTGGCAGGCGATCCAGCCAGCATTTCAGGGCGGCTCGATTGCTCGTAGGACTGGCGCAGGGAAATTCGTAGCTCTTTTTCAGAGTGCTCAATGCACCAACACACCTAATATTTAGCTCAATCGTTGTTTCGCACTCACTATAGTTGCACCTTGTTGCACAGCAAACTGTGCCATGGAGTCAGACTTTGTACTACTCAAAAATCCTCCGACAGGGGGCGCTTCGTGTTCGCAAAACTTTCGGTTCGGACTGTCACGGTAGATGGACGTGTTTTTTGAGCGCTCCCGATCGACTGGGCAGATAAGTGTTTTTGCATGTTTTGAGCATGTCTTTATAATTATAAGGCAGCGGTTGAAATCTTCGTAGCACTTGTTTTATGGTACGGCTTTTTCGGGGGCCAGTCACCAGGTATTTATTAGTTAGTGCTGGTGTGTGCGTTTGAATTTTTTGTTGTTTTTTTCTTTTGCCACCCCGTGGGGGAGGTGCGCGTACATTGAACACGCAAATTTTTGTAGTATAGCTTAGACTTTCTCTTTTCCGTAGGGCAGGGCTCAAGTTTTGTATTTATCGAGTGAGACTAGTCATAGGGACAATTGGTGTCAGAAAGACATGGTTAAAAAGACTGTAAAGTGTTCTGGATGTGGAGTGGGTTTGAAAGTGGACCCATGTGTGGAACCGGATGGAGAAGAGGCTGACGCGAAGTGTACGCAATGTGAGGTCGAGGAAAAAATGGAGAAAATGATGGTTGCCCAGAGTGAACTGCTGATGAGAATCGCCGAGCTCGAGACTGCGTTGGTGACAGAGCAAGAGAAAACGAGGGCAATGGGAAAAAAAACTGAAGTCCGCCGAGGAAGCACTAGCGAAGCTGAACAAAGGAGCAGCCCATGGAGAGAACAGTAGGGAACCGGCAACCAGAATGGCCGAAAAGGAAGAGCAAGCAAGCTTGGAAAAACGGGTTCAGCTGGTTCAATTGTCGCAAGGCCCAGATTCAGCAAGGTAGTGGTGGGGCTGGGAGGGGACAAAGCAGCCGGCGTCACAGGTGCAAGTAGCCCCCAGGTGCAGGACGCTCCAGCTGAAAAGTCACAGCATGTGATAATCGCCGGGGACTCGAATTTAAATCGATGCACAGAAGCCATCAAAGAGAGTGTAAGAGGTGACAAGAGGGTTGCAGTAGGGGCGTTCCCAGGACGCAAGCTGGAAGCAGTCATGAGGCAAGCGAGTGCAAAACTCAAAACTACAGCTGATAGACGAAACCTCGTGATAATTTCAGGCGGTTTCAACGATGTCTTAAATGAAGATACAGCAGGACTAGCAACCACACTGGCGAAAGGCGTCGATGACATGCGCGCCACTTCTCCTCAGGTAGAGGTAGTGATATGCATGATACCGGAAGCCCCGGTGCGTGATAGCAACCTGCAAAGAGCGGTTGTCAACGCAAACCAAGAGATATGGCGGAGGAGTCGAGAGAAAGGCTTTGAGGTGGGTGGCAATAAAAAGAGAGGTGCATAGGTGGGGTGGTTTTCAACGAGACCGAATTCACTTTGATGGGCGGCTAGGTCAGGAGGTGGGTTGGCGACTAGTAGCTTTTTTTGGGGGGGAGGGGGCAAGTGGGCCCTTCGGGGTGAAGGATAGCTAGTAACGAGGAAAACAACCAGGAAGACTCTTTGACAGGTGGTATGAACATATACGATTCCATAGTGGCACCAGTATCTAAGATAGGTAGAGTCCGGGGCATAAATAGACGTAGCCACGAGCGCCGAGCCAATTCAGGCATAGGGTATATTAACATGCAGGGTGGTAGGAGCAGGCTGAAGTGGGAAGAGATAGAAGAACAGCTAAGGGAGAGGCCGATAGTATACGGTTTTGTAGAAACACATCTCAGGGACATGGAACAACCTCCGAACAATCCGGACTACGCGTGGGAATATTATAATAGAACAGAAGGCAGCAGAAAGGGGGTGGTATTGGGGGCATTCATTCATAAAAGTACAGACTGGCAAAAGGTCAAGCAGGAGTACAAGGAACATTTATGGCTAAAAGGGAAAGTGGCAGGTCTAATGACACTCCTTGGTTTCGTGTACTTGTAGACGGGAGCAAAGGCCAGAGAGGAAAACCAGGCAATGGTAGAGTGTATATCAAACGACATTCAGGAGTTAGGAAGTGAGTGCGAGAAAATTATACTAGGAGACATGAATGCGCACATAGAAGATATAGATGGGTATAGGAGGGTTGCACAGGGGCGTGGCCCACGAGATGGCGCCAGCGTCGAAGAGGCAGCGCATCCATCTTTGTGGTCTCCCTCCCTGCTTCCGCGGGCAAGCAGTCGCAGAACGTACACTAGTACGGGGTACACTCACGGCGGCGCGCCAGTGCAAGATTCCTGTGCTCATAATGGTGAACTGTGCCTTATTTGGTTGCTACAATCACTCGAGTAAGAAGGCTGGTCATGACAATGCATCTGATGTCGGCTTTTTTTTTCATGACTTAAATGATTGTAACCAATCGAAAAGGTTTGAATGGTTCAGCCACACGCTATGCCGCGTGTGCGTTAAACATTTTTTTTCATTTCCGGTAAGTGTTCAGAACCTATGCAACATCATAGATGTTTGTTTTTGAGGTGAGAAACTTAGGTTTTCGCAAAGTGCTATGAAGCTTTGTTTACGCAGCAGGAGACGAGCGCGCGCACTACGACCGCGATCGCTGCTTATCAGCGGTATCATTCAGGTTGGTGCGACGTGTTACTGATTTCGGTGTGTTAGTAAACAGTCAGCGACACAGTGCGTTCTTGTTTACCCATGCTTTGACGAGCCGAGCACATAAACGGTGATATCACATTAACGTCGATCAGTTACAATCAAGACCGTAGTGATTTCTGGGTGCGCAACTGCCCGACGCGAATCGTTGGACCCTGCAGCAAAGAGCATTTTTGATCGCAAGCGGCTTAAGCTCAACCACGAACGAACTATGACAGTTGTATCACCTCACATGCTCTTGCAAATGGTGAAGCCCTTCCACACAAAGAATTCGGGAAACGACACCACTGCGGTGAAAAAAAAATATTTGTCCGAACACTGAGCAAGAGGAACCATGCTAAGGCACGTTGCCGGGCTAGTTGGTTGGGATTCATCATTTTCACTGGTATAGCGCACCACGACAAGGACAC